>SJYQ01002852.1:299715-337313 GCA_006410935.1 Redunca redunca
ACATAATAAAATGTAAAACATGTAAAATATATCCTAAATTAACATATAAGTATGAAAATATAGTCAAATACATTACATGAAAATATACAAATCTGCTCAAATTCCCAAGTGCTGCCACAGGAAAGCTCTGTGCCTGGGGTGGTGGACACCCACAGGCAATAATGATGGCCCAGTTCTGTGCAATCAGGGTGGGCTTTCCAGAGGAGGTGACGTTGGAGGTGAGTCTCAGAGTCCATCCAAGTTCTGAGACGAGAGGGCCATTGGAGTCCATAGGAGTTCTAGGGTGCGGGGGCCATGAGAGGTGGTTTCCTGAGCAGAAGGACATGAGCCGACGGTGACCCAGCGTGCTCACGGGCAGTTGGTCGGGGCCGGGCCTTGTAGTAAGCCCTGGAGTTGTGCAGCCGGTGCAGGGTGAGGAGGCCTGGGGAAGCTCCTGGGTCTGTGAGGAGCAAGGGCACCATGAGGAGGCCCGGTCAGCCTGAGCCCCGGAGACCACGTGGGGCCCCTGTCCTTGGAGGATGGGCACCACTCCAGGGTTCCGGGCTGGGGACAGTGTCTGGGGTGAGGCCGGGGGGTCTCCTGGAGGCAGTGGGACTGGACAGGCATCCCTGCCCTCAGCTCCATCAGAGGCCCTGGAGACAGCGCTGAGGCCGAGAGAGGCGGGAAGCGCTCTGAGCTCAGGAAATTAGCCCCACTTGCCAAAAGGGTTTTTAATCTCTGCCCCAGAAACTGGAGGGAGGCTGGACCTTAGGACCGAGTGCCTCCTCTGGATTCACGGGGTGGGAGTCAGGGTCCAGAGGCTGCACCCCACCAGGGGGCGCCAGTGCCCTCAGGAGAGGGCATCCAGGCACGGGGCAGAGGCGGGAGGCGGGCTGCGTCCTGCTGCCTACCCGCGGCCGGCCACGGCAGCTGCCCTCCTGTCCGGCGCCTGGTCCCCAGAGGGAGCCTGTTTCCAGGCCAGGCAGGAGGAAACCGTGGCCGCAGAGCCAAGAATCTCCTTCCTTCCCCTTCCCCAGACCCACAGCCTTGAGCCTTTCTTCCTCTCTTGGTTTCCTCTGGGGGCCTGAGACCACCCGGGCACTCCTTTGCCGTGATGGACTCCATCTGGGGTCCCCACGCCCTTCCCTCACTCACTCCCCCTCCGTTCTCGATGGGAAGGTGAGCCCATTTTCCCTCACCAACTCTGCTATGTCCGGCTTCATGCAGTCCTGGAAGTGGGATTCTCCAAGCTCCCCCATCCTCCCCGCTCCCCAGCCCCTGCCCACAGCCCCCTTCTCCAGTCTAGACCAGGCAGGTTGGCAAACTGTGGCTTGTGGGCCACATCTACTCGCCCTCTGCCTTGGAGAGTAAGGTTTTGTTGGGCGCACAGCTAAGCTCGTCCAGACTCGGGGAGTCTGGTTTGTGGCAGTTGAGTAGCCATGACAGGGACCATCTGGCCCTTGGCACCTAAAATATTTAGCACTTGGCCCTTCACAGAAAAAGCATGCTGGCCCCTGGCCTTGCCACTGCCCACCTCACCCCCACCTTCTGGTGCCATCTCTCATTAGAAGGAACCCTCCGACCCCTGAATGTCTTCTTCCTTCATCCCAGAAACCCCCGGTCTCTGTGGCCCAGTCTTGTTCACCTTCATGGTGCAGACCTGGGTCTGGCCCTCTGAAGCCCCAGGGTGGGGTCTCCTCGCCCGGCTGTTGCTCTGTGAGCCTGGACACTCCCTGCCAGCAGGCGTGGTGGCAGGCAGGCGGAGGCGTGCTGGAGCAGCCACAGGGACCCCCAGTCCTGGGAGGGGGCAGCAGGGAGGTGGTAAGGAGGGGGAGGGGCCCAAAGGCTGCGCCTGGATACCCACAGCATCTTCTCTGCACAGTTTAGACCCTGTTCTAACCCAGACTCTAGGTGGGATGGGATCTTCCCACCAAAGGGGCGTCACTGTGACAAGCACAGAGCCCAGATCAGCTATGAGACCTCTCTTGACACCCTGTGGGCCTGGGTCCACAGCTGTGTGGTTAGCTCCAGGGGGCCGCGGGGACACGGCATGGAAGGGAAGGTCTGAGCCCAGCCACGGAGCCGATGGGAGGGCGGCCGGGAACATTCCACAACATCTTCCCACCACGTGGCTGGAGATCCTCGGAGGCCCCTTGGTGAGGAGAAAGTGAGTGTTTATGCTGAAACCTCCACCGAGATGCCTGGAGATCAGTCCAGTCGATGGGCCCCACACCAGGGCACGGCTGGTGTGGCTGCAGCCAGGGCTGCGACCTTAAACTTGGTCTTTTGTGTTTGTGACCCCGGGGCTGTTGGCATCCTCGGGACCCTGGGTGGTGGTCTCCACCTGTCCGTGGCTCATCGGCCCGAGATGGGGGTGCCTAGGCGAGGGACCCTTGGCCTCAATCTCCTCTGTGCCGGAGAAGAAAAGTCACAGCGAGCCCGAGGAGAGACGGTGCTACTGTGGCCAGATCAGCAAATAAAAATACAGACGCCCAGTTATCCTTGAATTTCCGACGGACCACAGATGATGTCTTAGTATATCTTGGTGTAAGGATGTCCCAAAGGTTGCATGTTTCTCAAGAACTCACATGAAGCTCTTGTGTTTTTAGAGGGCTGACTACCTGCAGGGAGGCTATGTTCTGCCCATGACCTTAGCCATCGGGAGAAACTTGAGTGGTGGGAGAACAGCCTCCCCCGCCCGCAGCCCCCCTGCCTGCTGGCTGCCCGCCCTGTCACCACGGCCATGAGAGGACCACTTTGCCTCCCATTCCCAAGCGCTTTTCTCCGTTGGGCACTCTGGCCTGAAATAGCAGCTCTTGAAAAATGTGCTGAGCGGGAGGCCTTGGACACAGCCCCCCGCAGCCCCCCGCAGCCCGCCGCCACGCGCTGGAAGCTTGTGTCCCCACCGGCCCAGGGAGGGCCCCTCTTCCTTGCGGCTCTCCTCCGAACAAAGCGGGAATGGGCGGGCTGTGATCCCTCCTCGGCCGCTCTGGAGTGGAGGGGCACCAAGGGTCCTCTCCAAGTGGGGGGCGGAATCTGAGGGCTGCACCCCTACCCCCAGGCTCCTAGAACCTCAAGATCATATCCCGAAGTCCCAAGCTCACAAGGTGTCTGAGTTGTGAAGACCCCCGAGCTTGGCCAATCCAGGTCTGATGGATGGACAGGATGCTGGTGGACAGGAGGGGTCCTGGGGAGGTGTGTTGAGGGGCTGGCCCATCTCTTGACTGTGCAGGTAGTTGAGGAAGCTGGCTCCTCCCTCTCCAAGGCTGGTGGAAGCTGGTGGGTACCATATTGGTGGTTCTGGAGGTCTCAGGCTGGAAGGTGGCCACTTTTTCAGAGGAATCGTAGGGCCCCCCTACCAAGAGAGGGACGGTGGCCTTGGTCACTCTGGGACCTTCTCTGCCACTCGGGCCCCAGGCCCTTGGGCTCCCAGGATGGCCACTGGGGGGCAGTATGAGCCAGGACACCTGGCAGGGATCCACAGGCGTGCTGCCAGCCAGCCTGGCCAGGGAGGGAGGAAGCCCTCCCCCGCTCCGTGCTCAGCCTAGGACCCTGGCTGTTCTGCCTGAGCCAGGCTTTGGGGCCAGAGTTCTGCCTGGGAACAGGGAATTTCCCACGCATCCATGATCATACATAATCCCTTCTTCATACATAAGCACACACACACACAGCTCACACACACACACACACACACAGCTCACACACACACACACATGTGCACACCCCATCACACACACTGCACACGCGTAGGCCCGGGTGGGTGGCCGAGTCACCAAACACCCCCCTGAGAATAGAGAGGCTGTGACTTTTCCTTTTGTTTCCCCTTTGGGGCTCCCCAGCCGGGGACTCAGGCAGGCCTTTCTGCTCACGGGGGTCCACCCCTGGGTCAGGGTCCACCTCCAGGGGCCGCCTGTCCAGGACATCCCTCATCTAGCCAGACCCCGTCCTCTGAGTCTTGGGTGCCCTGACCCCTTGTGGCTTGGGTCCCCGCCCCAGAGTCCTCCCCAAGGCTGAGTCCACCCTCACAGGGACTCTCTGTTCCCCCTTGGACACCACTGCCACCACAATTCCTGATCCAGGACGCTGTTCAGCTCTGAGCCCAGGCAAATGCAGTTACAGCCTCCACGCACAAAAGTGTGCCTGCTGGGCCCTCATGTGGGCCCGTGGTCCAAGGGGTTGAGGGATGGAGGCCAGGCCCCGTTCTGACCTGGGAAACCATGGGGCCTCAGATCAGCCCCTCTTCTTTGTCCGTGGGGACCTGTTACCCCTCCCCATTGCCCCTGGGCTGCTGTGAAAGTCAGTCATATAAAGCACGTGGCTCAGGCTGGCCGAGCACGTCTGTGGGCCCCTTTCGATTCTGCAGCCCGGGAAGATGGGGGCAAGGTCCAGGGGCCCCTCCTGCTCTCAGGCCAAGCTGTCTTCTCCCGCCATCCCTGGGCCCTGAACTATTAATGCAGTAGCCTTCGTTCAAGATACCACTCTGAGGGCCTCCATCCTGAGACACGGTTGATGTGATGTTTGCAATTTTTCCAGGCCGCCGCCTGGCAGGGGCCTCGCCAGGGCTCTGAGCTTTTGCCATCAGTCTTTTTCACCAAGATTCAGTCCTAGTTCTGGGTGGGCTCAGGGCAAGGGGGGTACCCTGCAGCTTGGCAAGGGGAAGGGGCAGGCGAGGGGCCGCCACTTCCCCGAAAATGCCCACCCGGCCCCCTTGGCCAGCAGCCCCCCACCCCAGGGCGGGATCCAGAAGGCTCTGGAAGGAGCCGTATGGGTGGGAGGGGCAAAGGAAGCCTGTGCAGGCTCCGGGGACCTCAGATCCCTTGGGGTGGGTTTGCAGGGAGCCCTTGAGGACAGGGTACATTCCAGACGTCGTTCTGCCACAGCTCCGAACAGTGCCGTGGTTCTCTTGGGCTTTGCAGACCCTGCTCTCCAGCTGCCAATATTTCTTGACATTGAGTCGTGGCTTTTCCCAGACTCCGGCTACTGGGGCTAAGAACGCTGCTCGACATGGGCTTAGAGCAGCCCCCGGAGCCATTACTGCGTCCACATAAATCACCGGTGACAGCTCGGGGAGGGACTGGGCTCCCAGTCAACAGCGTTCTCTCTGTGCGTGCAGGCGTGTGTACACATGTGTGCGGTCGCATGTGCACACATGTGAGCACGTGAACATGTCCATGTATGAAAGCATGTGCCTGTGCTTTGTGTGTGTGTGCATACGTGTGTGCATGAGTGTGCTTTGAGCGAGCACATGTGTATGTGAGTGTGTGCACATGTGTGCAGACACAACGAGGGGTGAGTGATGCATGCTAGTGTGTGAGCAGCCGTATGAGCAGCACGCATGTGTGCATAGCACTGGCCTGCTGGGAGCATGTCACAAAGCTTTCCATGTTCCCTGCAATAGGGAAGAGGGTCGATCAGCTCAGGCAAGTCTTGTTTTCAAAGTTTCTTTTCGTTTCTTTCTCACGAACCAAGTGCTTCTGTGGACTCGACCCTTTGCGCTCTGTGGTGGCCCTGGTGGCGATGTTTACTGGCTCCACAGTGAGGACGAGGGGCTGGTTTCAGGGTGGCTGCTGAAAGGTTTGATGGACAGAAACATCCCCCGTCCACAGTTCTCCTTCTGGTCCCAAAGCCTCTAGCCAAGGCAGCTGACATTCAATCACCGTAAGAAATGAGCCTCATGTTTATGTAGGATCTCTACCCCGGGGACCGGGGTAGAGAGATGCGTCCGGGTAATCAGAGTAGCGTCTGCCTTGTTGGAAGCCGGGGCTGGGTGAGCTTGTGCACGTCCCGTGTGGGTGAAAGCCAGGAGGGCCACCGTCACGCTGTGTGACCCCAAACCTGCCACCCAGCCTCTCCCGGCTTCTTCGTCACCCAGAAGGAAGGCCTGGGGCCAGATATCCCTTCAGGCTCCAAGTTCCGTGAGTCAAAAATTCCCTCCAGACTGTGGGTACATGTACCCTCCCTCCAAAGTCGGCGTCCAGCACAGGTTCTGAACAGACGTGACCTTCAGGAGGAGACAAGGAGGAGGGGGGAGTGGAGGGTCTGCTTCTGGGGCTGGGGAGGGACGGTGGTTGGGTCTATTCATGCCTGACACAGGCAAGTGTTCACTCAAACCCTGCCTCACTTGAAGGATTCCATCAGCCTCAGGCAAAATACAAGTAAATGTATACAAAATTCATTCAATTCTTTCATTCATTCATTTAGGTGTATTATACAAAATACACGTAACACACAAAAATTTCCAGGTTAGAGGAAATATGAATGAGGATGGGAACGGAACTATAAGGGAAAAAGTGGAACATAAATATGCAGGCCAGGAGGTCCAGCACAGAGGCTTTGACTGGAGTCTGTAATTTGGCTCTGAGATTCCTGGCTGCCAGGGTGAAAAGGGAAATAGGATCAGTTCAGCCGTCTTCACTATCCCTTAGGATAAGCCTTCCCTCTGCTCTTCCCATCAAGTCATGTAAGGATTGGTGAGATCCCTGGGGAAGGTGGACAAGACTGGTCCCATCGGCCTGGAGGCGACCGACCAGAGCACCGAACAGAGCAAGGCCTCTGCCCACCTGTGTCAGGAAAAGCCTCCATCAAAGATGGCATCACTCAGCGCCCTGGAAAGCATGCAGATTTTTTCCGGCCTTGGCTCTGAAAGACACTTTTCCCATGCGGCTCCATCTAGGTGGCCCTAAAATGAGACACTGATACTGTCCCCAAGAGCCTCTGGACAACAAAGGTCACGACAAGTCTCATAAAAACTGCTCCTGGTACGTGGGGGTGAAAGCGGAGGGTGCGATTCCAAACCACAGAGCCTGCGGGGCCACAGCCTGCCTGAGGACAGAGCTGGGTGCATCGTCCCCTGCAGAACGTGTCACGGTGCTGTGCCACCGTTGAGCACCTGGTGTGTGCGGGCCCTAGGGAGGGGATACGGCCACCACCCGGTTCCATGGGCTCCAGCAGCCCACTTTACAGATGAGACCCGCCGAAGGTCTTGGTGGATTGCAGCGCCGTAAGTGGCAGGATATCCAGGACTCTGGGAGCCTCCCCCGTACTACGAGCCCTGTGACTCTTCCCTCCAGCGCCCGCCTAGACTTAGGGGGTGCACGGCTTGGGCTCTTTGACCTGTTGAAGACGGAGGCGAGGAGGTTCTTGCCACTCCTGGTCACGGGTAGGAGTCTCCATGGCTTCAAGGGGAGGGGAGGCAGCTTTGACCCCAGCAGCCCTGTTCTGGGGCAGAGTATGTCACCTGTAGGGGATGGGGGTCCCGGGGGTGGATGTGGGGGTGACGGAGCTCCACTGGTCAAGTCAGCCTCCAAAACGGGGGACAAATGTGAAAAATTGCACCGAAGAGTGCTGGGGACCCCAGGGGCATGCTAGATGGAGCAAGACGCCCCCCAGGGGCAGGGGGACACACTTATTCATGCCCTCTGGGTGGGGATGGGGGAGAGGCTGTGGATTGCTCAGGGGATGAGAAGAGCTTGCTGTGCCAGCAAGTAAGGGGGAAAGAAGGTTCTGGATGCAGCTGGAAAAGATACTGTGCCCAGAGGTGGGAGGGTGTTGCTGAAGGGCTGTGGCAGAATGAGGGTGGGGGGCACAGAGGAATCTGCTGGGAAGGCAAGCGGGGGCCTTGTGGGCCTGGCTGAAGGGTCTTTAGGGTCTAGTCCCTGAGTCCGGGGGCACATGCATGTATTCTTGGAGGCCTGTGAGTCCCTAAGGTAGAGACTCAGTGCTGACATGTAATCAGCAGCAGCTGAGTCACCGAAGCACTTGGAACGAGGCGGGTGATTTTATTTACCGGAAGTTCTCTGTGGATTTTTCCTTTAGCAAGAGAGAAAGATTAGAACAAAAAAACAACAAAAAAAAACCCAAAGTGAAAGAAATTTCCTGGGCTCTGCAAGGAGCAAGGGAGGCTCTGGAAAGGGGGTCCTGAGTGGCCGGGACAATGGGTGGGTGGGCTGGACCCTGGGACTCCATGGGGAAGCCAGGCTGTCAGGGGGAGGGGCAGCACTGGACACATAGAAGATTCGAAGTCACGAGGCTGGGGCCCCTCCTCCCTTTGCACCAGGGGTGGGTGTCTAGATCAGCCTTCAAGGCCAGCCCAAGTATGTCCTCCTCCAGGAAGCCCTCCAGGACTACTCACAGAGTTCTCTTGGGGCCCACGTGATGTCCTGCCCTCTAAATTGGGAGGGTGAAGCCTGGTCCCACTGCCCCACACTGGCAAGCAGGAGGCACTCGAGAAGCAAGTGTGCCAACTGCCATGCCGGACCTGATAGCAGGAATACCCACTCGGCATCTGAGAAGACAGAGGTTGGTCCTGAAGTGAGGTGGGGACAGGCAAGAGGTGGCAGGCAGCACCACACACAGGGACATGGGCCCGTGCCCCCCAGGCTGCTGGATGGGCCCCAGAGGGAGCGAAGAGGCCTCCCCGGCCGCTGCCCCTGATTCACATTCCCGGTCCTTGGAAGGCCCGTTGTAGGAACCAGGACCTCGCGGGCACAGCCTGGACCCAGGTCAGGCTGCAGACACTGAGATGCTGGTTCCTGGAAAGCAGAGCCCACCGCCCACAGGGGGCCATGTGGGGATAGCTCACCGCTGGCATGGCACCAGGAGCCTGCAGCCAGGGAGGAGTCTGGGGTCCTGGCTGGGACACAGCTAGCTGGTCCACGGGGGAACAGGGGGCCCAGTGGGAGAGCACTCTGATCAGTGGGACCACCGAGAAGTGGCCAGCCTTCCTGAGTGCCCCCTTGGTGGCAGGACCAGGGCTGGGGGAGAGGAGGCTGGGGTCCCGAGACGGTCTCGGCAGTTCCAGGCTGTACCGAGGAAGTCCTGCTGCCCAGTTCCTGGCCCCTCACCTCTGGCCGGAGCCCCCACTGAACGAAGGCCAGGGGACCCCCAGCAGAGGGGACTGGAGGAGAGCTCGGCAGGGGGCCGGGGGAGAGAGGATGGGCCGGTGTTCTGGTGTTCTCAGGACAGGACCCGAGGGAGGCCCCAAGGGAGGCCCCTGGTTGGAGCCCACATCTCCCTTTGACCTGAGCATCCAGGTGGGATGAGGAGTGGGCAGGGGGCAGCAGGACGCAGGGCGGATGGTCTTGGCTACCTTCCTGGAGCCGGGTTTTTACCCCGCCGGCAGCTGGACGGTGCCAGTAAGGATGCCCTGTCCGGATTTGCCCTTCTCTGTTCCTTTCTCCCAGCACCGGGCCCCTGTTGGGTCTGCTCTAATTGGTTTGTGTCTGGCTGTAGCAGAGAACAAATTGATTCCCCTCCAGCTGTTTCTGCAGCGTCTGTCCTCGCACACCCCCGGGCCACCTGCTGCGCCCAGCACAGCTTCTCCTCTGCTGCACGAACCCTGGGCACGGGGTCTGGGGATGTGGGGAGGCAGCTGGTCCAGTCTCCCTGCCCCAGCCCGAGGTCCCAGAGCTGGGACACGGACGCACACACTCACAGGCATTCACACAGGCATACATATACACACACTCCCATGTCCGTGTGCATAGCACACACACTCACACACACCTCCGCCTGACCCCCTGGAGGCAGCAGCTGTGGGTAAGAAACCTCAACTTGGTGAAGCAGGTGGGGGTCTTCGTCCCTCAGGTGTTCTTCCTGCAGCTGTCAAAGCAAACTTTGTAACTGAAAACCTGTCATCCCCCAAGGTTTAAATTTTTCCATTGACTCCTTTTGTCTTCATGATAAAAATCCAAGCTCTCATCTCTCACTGCACAGCACCTTGAGGTCAGAGCTTCCACCATGCCTGAGTCTTTACAAATTTGCCACACGTGCGCATTCCAGCTGGCCCCTGGGCCTTTGCACACCCTGTGTCATCAGCCAAGGGTGCCTGCACGCGCCTCTCCTGTCCTGTTTCCTCTACCTCCTGACGGTACATCCATGTGCCTCTGGACTCACCTCTCTGACACAGCTTCTCTAAGGGAGGGACTTTGCCCACCGGGTCACTCACAGTCCCCTCTAACCCCCTGGTCACTTTCAGCCCCCTGTGCTTGTCCCTGGTTGTGATACCAGCTCATTCTGAGTGGACACATCCCCAGGCCTGGTCTGACATCTCCTCTCTCCAGGCACATGTACTGCGCGGCTCTGTAACCACCACCGGCTTGCATCACCAGCCACAGAGGCGGAGCTAGAAGAAGGTCATGAGTGAACAGGTAGATGGATGGGTTAGTAGCCAGGAAAAACCCGGGGCCCCAGGTGTCTGGGACACAGCACCAGATCATACACGCAGCAGCAGCAGTCCAGCCACCAAGACTTTAAAAGGGGTCCCAGGGGCTCCCCTGCTGGTCCAGTGGTTAAGAATGTGCCTTGTGCAGGGGACGTGGGTTCGATCCCCGGTCAGGGAACGAAGACCCCACAGGCTTTGGAGCGACGAAGCCCATGTGCTGCAAGTACTGAAACCTACACGGCACAACCAAAGAGCTCGAATGCCACGTGGAAAGAGTCCACATTATGCAACAGAGACCCCGCGGCCGCAACCAAGACCCGATGCAGTGAAATACATAAATAAAATTTTAAAAATACATTTTAAAAGTTAAACTAGAATTCTAAAAGTAAATTTAAAAAATGAAAGCAAAAGGGATCCCAGTCTTGGCTGGCATCTTTGGAAACCAGGTATGAACCATCCCCTCTCCGCTCTCCAGCTCCTCCGCTCTCTGGAGGCTCTGCCATCTCTCCGTCGCCCCAGCACTTGCAGCACCCGTTTCTTGCCTCCTCTTGTTGGCTCTCTCTCTCTCTCTCTTAGCCTCCCTCTCCTGGCTTTTTACGATGGGCTAGATTCAGCCTGGCAGCTTCTTTCTTTGTTTCCTTTTCTGCATTGCCCATTCTCCATATTTCTCCGCAACAAAGGGGCGCCTGGAACTCGCCCAGCCAGTAAGAATCGCCCCCCTCTCTCTCCCTCTCGAGACCTCACTCTTTTGTGCTCTCTCTCCCAAATCCGCATCATAGAAAAGCCTGAAACCCAGCTGGCAAACACAGAGCTCTCCCTGGGGGGCTAGAGTGAGGGGACGCAGAGCCAGCGAGACCAAAATGGCCTTTATTCCACGGGGCGCTGGGGATATTCACATGTTAATAAATCATATTCCCATCATGAATCCATGAAACCTTTTTACAAACTGCATTTTAACCTTACACAATCGCCCCACGGACAGTTCCACGAATAAGGGAACTGAGGGGAGTGTGTGTGTGTGTTGGGGGGGTACTCACAGAAGCCCAGAGAGGGTTGTAATGGGTTTGCCCACACAGCCTGCTGTTTCTTCAGCCGCCCCCCGACACTCTTCCCCGCCCCAGGCTCCATCTGAACCCTAAATCCCCCAAGTCTTACAGAATCACATTTACTACCAAGAAGGGCTGATTGAGAAATGTAAGGGGGAATTTCTAAGACGTCTTGACTTGTTCCCTTAAGCAGATTATATCCTTGTCCTGCACACATCGAATCTACCATTTGTGCCTGATATTGATTAGCGGCAGAACGGTTCAGAACAGTTAAGCCTAAGCTCATTGAGGAGAATTGACTTGGAGGCGATCTGGTTTCGGTGTATTCCAGAGCTTCCAGGATGCTCAGCCAGGGATGGGGAACAGAGGGCAAGGGCAGAGCTCCTGTTTGCATGGGGTTGGGGGATCAGGGTGTCCCAGTGACCCTGGATCAGAACACGGGTCTAGGGTCCGGGTGGGCTGGGCCCAGGAGGCAGTGGGCTCTCCTCGGAGCTGGACCCGCTCTTTACGTTACTGCCTGAGTTTGAAAGATGAAATTCTGTCACTCTGTCTCCTCTGCCTCCTTCAGGGTTTGGGGGTTGGGGGAAAGGGAGGGAATTTTTTTTTAATTTTAAGGAAGTGTTATAAAAGCTTCAGAAGGTTGTTCTGCAACAACTGATGTGTGAGAAGTCCACAGGCTGGGGGTCAGAACACCCAAATAAAGAGCAGTCAGTCTCCTTACTCCCTTCCAAACACTACCCTCCCCGCCCCCCCGCCCCGGTCTGAGGCCTCACAGTATCCCAGGGTGCAGCCCTGAGCTCCTAGATTCTACCAACCTCTGTGGCTGTTTTCAAGGTGATGGGAGGGGGACTGAAAAATATTGCCGGCCACATCAGTAACCGAAGGGGGTTGTAGCCACCAAGCCACTGCAGCCGCCTCTGGCAGTGAGCCCTGAGGGGACTCAGGTGGATACAAACCGGCTGCCCACTGCCATTCCCTTGGCCACTGCAGCGCCACCCAGCTGTGCCCTCCGAGGGGACTCGGGAAGAGAAAGCGCAGCACACGGGCCCTAGACAGCTAAGGTGCCTGTCGCAGGAATGGTTTCAACGAGCCCAGACTTTCGCATCTTCCCATACCTCTTCCCCTGGGCTGCATCCTCGATGACCGTAGGATCGAGCAGAGGGATATTCCACCTGGAACAGAAGCAAGAGCCTCAGTTCCTGGAGCAGGAAGTGTGCAGTCCTGGCCTTGCGGGGCTGCTGCTGTGGCCACACTCACACCCTGCGGGCCTGGCCTCAGCTGATGGGTGTCTGGGATGTTTACAGTTCGGACAATTATGAATAATGCTGCTAGGAACACTGAGAACAAGTGTTTGTGTGAATATACGTTTCCGGTTCTCTTGTGCACATACCTCCGAGTGAAATTGCTGAGTCATATGGCAACTCTGGGCTCCCCTGGTGGCTCAGATGGTAAAGAATCCGCCTGCAATGTGGATGACCGCTGGGTTCCATCCTTGGGTCAGGAAGGAACCTGGGAGGAGGCATGGCAATCCACTCCAGCGTTGTTGCCTGGAGAACCCCATGGCCAGGGGAGCCTGGCGGGCTGCAGTCCATGGGGCCGGGAAGAGGCAGATATCACTGAAGGGACTCAGCACAAACACAGAAAGCCCTGAAGCCCTTCACCTGAAACACCTGGCTTTCTTTTGTAACAGTCAGCTTTCGAGGTTCTGGTTGCCTGGTCTTTGTTTCCAAGCCCCTACGGGTCCTGGCTCCTCCTTAGCTTCTTTGGCTCAGCCCCCCAGAGCTGCCTGCGAGGCTGCCTCAGGGCTTCAGGCCTGGCTTTGTCCGCCAAATCAGATGCAATTCTCAATTTTTAGGTTGTGCTTTTTCGGTCAACAGCAGGATACGGAGAGGAGACTGACACCGTGACATCCGGGCTTTGGTGCGTCTTTGAGCAGTGCCCTTGGCTGCTTCTGTGATGGGGTGGGGCGGCTGGGGCAGGGGTGCTCACCTATCCTAAGAGCCAACGCCTCCTACGGCCTCTCCCACGTCGAGCCCAGACTGCAGGCTGCAGCCTGGGATGGTTCCCAGAGGCCAAGAGCTGCTGCGGTCGGGGCGCGGGGTGCTGGGGGGCTCTCCCCGTTTGGAGCACAGACGACGGCCTTCCAGATTCAGCTCAGCTGAACCTCCGTCACAGGAGGCCTGATCAGACCCAGACGCTCACCGGGAAAAATGCCTTTTCTCATTGGATCCAAGTCCTAGATTTTGAAGAATAAATATTTGTAAACTCTGGGAGCATGTATACCAACTAATTACGACTGGGATGGGGCTCAGGGGCCCACGTGCTATCTGAGAAGCCCATCCGTGCTCAGTTTTTCCTTTCCCTGCTCCTCTGGGCCTGGGGGGCTCCGCAGGCCCTTCTGGTGGTGGGGGGCAGCCTTCAGGCGTCTAGGACTTGGAATGAGGCCTCTCTGAGGAAGCTGTTTTCATTTCCCAGCGGCTCTAAAATCCTTCTGAATTCATTAGGGTTTGCACTGGAGCAGAAATATCACCTTCGCAGTCAGCCCTACTCAACTGCTCTATTAAAAAATGCACCACTTCTGTACCCAGATTCCCTGCAGCATTTACTAAATTCCCACAGACTGACGGCTGCATCCACCACCGCCCCCACCGCCAGCGCCCCATCCTTAACTCCAGTGACCTTAAAAGGTGGCTGTCTTTGAAAACAGAGCTTGAAAGAGGTGACTCAGGTTAAATGAGGTGCTAGGGATGGGCCCTAATCTTTATGACTGATAAGAGATCAGGACAAACACACACAGGAAGAAAGGCCACTTGAGAACACGGGGAGCAGGCAGCCTCCTAGGAGCCAAAGAGAGGGGCCTCCGGAGAAACCTTGACTTCAGACTTGTAGCCTCCAGAATTATGAGGAAATAAATTTCTGTTGTTCAAGCTCCACTCTGGGGTATTCGTTAGGGCAGTCTGCGCAAACCAATGCCACAGTACGTATAATTTATTGATCTCTCACATTTATTTTTTTATTTTTTGACTACCACTGCTCTCTCCAAGGGCAGAGATGTTGGATCTTGTCTTCTGACATGTCCCTAAAGTACAGAAGACTGCCTGACCTTCAGTCATGTTTGGCACTTAGTAAATATTTGGCATTCAGCAAATATTTGATGAAATTTTACCTCTGGCCAAGACAGAAAAACAGTAACTAGATTTACCCTCTGGCTTGAAACAGTTAAAAGTCTGGACAACATATATGCAATCACCAGTTTTCAGACATTGGACGTCAAGCAGCTCAAGACAGTAATCCCTCAGCGACAGGAACAAGCAGTGTGAGTCCTCTGGTACTCCGGCCCACTGCCCGGAGAAAGTTTCCAAGCCTCCACACTGCGGGGGATGGCCAGGCAGGGCCGGGGGTCCCCCTGAGTTGAGGAGAGGGAACTGGGGGCTTGAGGGGTTGGAAGCAGCTGGAGTCCACAGGCAGAGTAATGAGGAAGCAAGGGGTGCCCAGGAAGGGTGTTTGGGAATCTGCAGATGGTTCCCCCTGGAGTATTCACTGGAGGAGTGACTAGCAATGTGAGGAGCCAGCTACCCCAGGTGGGAAAAGAACCTCGGAAAAGAATCCAACATAGCAGCATCCATGGTGCAGTAGGACTGACCCCAGTGCCTGCCCCCACGCACGCGACTGGAGAGTCTCATGGCTCATGAGCCTTGGGTAGAAAGCTCAGAAGGGCATTGGCCCAGGAGTCGGGTAAAATTCTCCTTAAAAGCGGAATCTCTTTGATACTCTGGTCTGACCTGACAGTTTAAAACGAAACCTGGAGAGGATCAAACTGTTTCCAAGTAACTGTGTAACTCTGAGAACAAAGCTCAACATATTTATAGAGATAGAAATGTATTCAGCACCTAACAAGGTAAAATGTAAAATGTCTAGGACCCAGTAAAAATATTACCTGGGAATAACATATATATATGACTTGGGGGGGGTGTATTTTGTTAAGCAAAATAAGTCAGACAGATAAAGACAAATACTGTATGACAGCACTTATATGTGGGATCTAAAAAACACAACAAACGGGTGAATATGACAAAAAAGAAGCAGGCTCACAGATCCGGAGAACAACCCAGCGGCCACCAGTGGGGAGAGGCAGAGGGAGAGAAGGCAAAGGGACTAAAGAGGTACTCACTATTAGGCATAAAGTCAGTTGCAAGGATATATTGCACAACCCAGGGAATATAGCCAATATTTTACAGTAACTATAAATAGAGTAAAACCCCCTAAAATAACTGTAGTATGCATCTGTAACTTACATAATATTACATAATGACACTTCAATAAAAAGCAATTCAGAATAAAATTTATAATATACTTAGGCATGTATGAGCTATGCTGCTGCTGCTGCTAAGTCATTTCAGTCCTGTCCGATAATAGGGGGAAATTCCATCAGAGATGACAGAATGAGTAAATAAGATACAAAAACAGCTATTATAACTCTCTTCTCTATTTCTGAAAACTAAAGGAAAGACTGAACATGTTAACTAGAGGCATGAGAGATAAAAAAAGAGATCAAACATCAAGGGATGAGAGTACAGTGTCTGATATGAAAAACACATTGGATAAAATTAAAAGGTTAGACACTACAGAAGAAAAGATTAGTCAACTTGAAGATGCAGTAATAGAAACTACTCATAATGAGGTACATAGAGGAAAAGAGATTGAAAAAAACAAAAGATCTTCAGGAGCTATAGGATAACTTCCAATGGCTCAATGTGTATGAAAAAAAAAAAGTTCTTTAAGCAGGGGAAGAAAAAAAAACTGAAAAAACAATGGCAGAAAATTTTACTAAGTTGATGAAAACCAAAAAGCACAGAGATCAAAGACAGGTAATGAACTGCATGCACAAGAAATGTGAAGAAAATGACAATAAGTCACATCCTGATCTAACTGCTTAAAACCAGTGATAACGAGACAATCTGGGACGCAGCCAGGGGAAAAGCAGGTAATAAATGCAGATGAAAAAAAGCCAAAGTGAAAGCAGGTTTCTCATCAGAAACCAATCCAGCGAGATGATGATAAGGAAACATCTCAAGGTGCTGAAAGAAAAAAACTCAACTTTCTACTCTATACACAGCAAAAAATATATTTCAAAAATGAAGGCAAAATTAAAGACTTATTTCGACATGCAAAAGCTGAAAGAATTTATGAACGGCAGAGCCACACTATGAAAAATATGAAAGGAGGTCCTGGTGGCAAAAAGAAATGGATACAGAATGGACCTCAGAATTTACACAATGGAATGGAAAGCACTAGAAATGGTAGCTGTGTAGATGTATATAGACTTATAACGTGTGTGTGTGCTGTGTGCCCAGTAGCTCAGTCGTGTCTGACTCTTTGTGGTGGCCCATTGACTGTGGCCCACCAGGCTCCTCTGTCCATGGGAATTTCCAGGCAAGAACACTGCAGTGGGTTGCTATTTCCTCCTCCAGGGGATCTTCCCAACTCAGGGATCGAGACTGTGTCTCTTGTATCCCCTGCCCTGGCTTATAAAAAAGGTTCAGCTCTTTAAATAATAAAACGGTTGGCAGGGTTAAGATGTGTGCTGCTTGCTTGTCTGACCAACCTAAAATCATGGCACCATATGCAAATCAACCCTGAATACTCACTGGAAGGTCTGATATGGAAGCTGAAGCTCCAGTGCCCTGGCTACTTGTTGTGAAGAGCTGACTCGTTGGAAAAGACCCTGATGCTGGGAAAGATTGAGGACAGGAGGAGAAGGGAGCCACAGAGGATGAGATGGTTGAATGGCACCACTGACTCAATGGACATGAGTTTGAGCAAACTGGGAGACAGTGATGGACAGGGAAACCTGGCGTGCTGCAGTTCATGGGGTCTCAGAGAGTCAGACATGGCTTAGTGACTGAGCGACAAGATGTGATCAGCTCTCCTCCATGGGATCTGTCTGTATGTGATGAAGCTGGAAGGAAGAGGCTGAGTCAGAAAAAGAGACCTGATGAACCACGTAATAGGAAGAGTTCATGCTGCTGGACTGTGATGAGTAAAGCCTGACTCAGTACAGCCTTTCAGCAAAGAGGAGAAAGCAGCGATATGGGAAGAGACGATGAGCATGGATGCAGGCCCGCGAGCTCACCCATAGCCAGGGCTGCCTGAGAGGAACACTGGGGGAATGTGGACACTGCTCATGGGAAGGAACCAGCTATGCAGACACACACAGCCCCTGGGATGGACCTCGGATGAGCACGCCTGATGAGAGAGCATCTCTGAGAGCCAGGCTGTCGGGGGGCAGCCAAACCCTCCCGCACTGCTGGTGGCAACGTAAATCAGTGCGGCCACTGTGAAAAACAGTATGGAGGGTCCTTACAAAACTAAAAATAGAAGGACCATGTGATCCAACAATCACATTTTTGAGCGTATGTCCAGAAATGTGCATCGCAGCACTAGTTACAATAATCAAGACATGGGTGAGATGGGATGGGATCAAGCACCCCCATCAACAACAGATGGATGGATAGAGCAGATGTGGGATATAAAAACGGTAAGTATTATTATACATCATTCCATTTGCAGCAACCTGGACCGACCTAGAGATGATTGTACTACATGAAGTAAGTCAGAAAGACAAGTATCACAAGCTGTCACTTACCATGTGCAATCTAAAAGATAGGACAGATGAACTTAATCACAAACCAAAAGAGACTCACAGGCGTGGAAAACAAACTGATGGTGACCGAAGGGGAGGGCGAGGGGAGGGATAAATTAAGACTTTGGGATCAACAGACGCACACTACCATTTATAAACTAGATAAACAACAAAGACCTCCTGTACGACACAGGAAATTATTTCCAATATCTTGTAATAATCTGTAATGGAAAGAATCTGAAGAGAATATTTATATATAAAAAACAGGATATATATATATATCTTGTTATATATATATTCACTGTCGCCATGCTGGGGAGACAGCTCAGGACCTGTGGATGCAATGGCGTCATTCCTGTCTCCAGGTCATTGGCGTCAGTCGAATTTATGGGCCTTTGGGTTATTCTGCGTCCTTTTGGGCTCAGTTAGCACGTAAAAGCATCCTGTGCAGGTCAATGCTCTACAAAGAAGGGCTGTTTCCTTCCATTCCAGATGTTATCGCCAAGATTCCCAAGACCCAGCCGTTCCAGGGCAGAGCGCCAAGGAGGTAAGAGTGGTACGCAAGGTGCCCTGGGGGTTACAGCCACCCTCCACCCTTGCCTCTGCGTGACTTCAGGCAAATTACTGTTGGGAAAACAAGACCGCCCTGTTGACTAAAGACTCTACTCTGTCCATATTGGAAAGGGAATGCAATGAAACATAAGCACGAGTGGGTCTCCATGCACGTGACATGAAATGAGGCTGAGTACAGAGACTGGACATCATTCCAGCGGATTTATTATACAGCGTGTCGGAAAGGCTGCAAGGAAATCTTAAATCTCCTAGAGACACAATAGGATGCATGGCGAGGGGCCCTGAGATCATCTCAGACGTGTGCGCTTTCAGTTCCCAGGGCCAGGAGGCCTGTGACCTTGCATATAAAACCTTCCACATCTTATCAGACCGGTTATGTTTTCAAGGAGATGCCTTAAGAGGAGAGAGTGCGGGAGGGGCTGCCTCCTTCTTTATTAAAAAGAAAATAAGCACTTGATTATCTTACAGGGCATCAGTTTCCTCAGTTGCAAACTGGGCTCGTATCGCCAGCCTCAGACTGTATTGGAATTTTTTGTTTGTCTGTTGTTTTAAACTATTCTATTTCCTTACTTGGCTGGGCCAGGTCTTAGTCTTGGCACGAGGGAATCACCTAGTTACAGTATGGGGGGGTCTAGTTCCCTGACCAGGAATTGAACCCTGGCCCCCAGCATTAGGATTTGCAGAGTCTCAACCACTGGACCACCAGGGAAGCCCCCAGAATGTATGGTTGAGGGGTTAGCAGTCTGCCCAGAGTGGGTCCATTCTCTCTTTTTTTCTTCCATGTAAATGTCTAGGAATTGTGGCACTGGAGGACTCTTGAGAGTCCCTTGGACTGCAAGGAGATCCAACCAGTCCATCCTAAAAGAATTCAACCTTGACTATTCATTGGAAGGACTGATGCTGAAGCTGAAGCTCCAATCCTTTGGCCACCTGATGCGACTCACTGGAAAAGTCCCTGATGCTGGGAAAGATTGAGGACAGGAGGAGAAGGGGACAGCAGAGGACGAGATGGTTGGATGGCATCACCAACTCAATGGGCATGAACTTGTCCAGGAGAGGGTGAAGGACAGGGAGGCCTGGCGTGCTGCAGTCCATGGGGTCGCAAAGAGTTGGACACGACTTAGTGACTGAACAAGATGTCTGGGTGGAGGGCTGGGAGGGGCAGCCCGTCTGCCCGAGCTGAGAGTCCCCCAGCTCCCACGGCCCTGCTGGCCTGTGTCACCTGCTGCAGCCGTGTCGGCTGCCCCTCAGCTGGGACTCGGTGTTGGGTAACAGGACGTCTTTCGAATGTTTCAGGGGAGCGTGGCCTCCCGGCTCCTGTGGGCTGGAGCCAGCTGTGATGGCCACCATGTGAAATTTCATAGATTTAGTTTTTCCTTTGGAAAGCTAGACTCCCATTGAGATCATGCAACCTTCTACCAAGAGTTCTGCTGTCAATTAACATTTTTGTGTGTGTTTGAGTAAAGGATGTCATCATTTCCACATGTTAAGAAGCCGAAGCAAACATCCACGGCAGATGTTTCTGGAATAGCTCCTATTTCACTTGGATTGTGTTTCTGATCCCAGGGATGGAATGGAGACCAGCTCTAGGGAGCTAGGGTCTTTGCTGGGGACACCCATGGTGGCTCAGCCACTCGCCGACTTCCTGCCTTGGCTGGGTGGTGGAGGAAGGGAGGTCCAGGCTCTTCCAGAAGGCCCATCCATCCTGCTTGCTGTCTCCAGGTCCTGACGATGGGAGCCCAAGCCTGGGGGTGTCATCAGATGGGACAAGCCACAGTGGGTGAGCACCCTGACCAGCTCGGCTGGAAGCATCCCAGAGCCATCTGGTGCCTGTGTGACCAAGATGACTTCAGAAACAACAAGCATAATGGGAACCGCGCATTCACCCATAGATCAGCTTCCTCTTGACATGTTCAAGGACAACACGCTCCATCGGAGCGGTCCGGGGAGAAGAACAAACAGGCTTTGGTTCAGAAGTGGGGTCTGGATGCCACCTGGAATGGCATTGACCCACAGACAGGGGCCCGAGGCCGAGGACTGTCTGGGACCAGTTCCGGGATAGTTTACGGGAGTGTGTGCGTGCACGTCTCTGGGGTGTCAGCGCGTGTGCGTCTGTGGGGTTGGGACGTATGGGTTTGTGCGTAGTTTCAGCGTCAGTGTGTGTGTGGCTGTCTGCGCTGTAGGGGGTGTGTGTGTGTGTGCGTGCGTGTGTGTGAAGAGAGAGGGAGAGATTGATCTTAAGGAATGTTGGGTCACATGACTTGGTGATTTGACAGGGTGGGCTGGCAGGCTGGAGACCCAGGGCACGATTGCAGTTCAAGTCCAGAGGCTCTCTGCTGACAGAATCCCTCCTTGCCAGGGGAGCTTTGGGCCTGTGACTGATAGCTACAGAGGGCAGTCTACTTTCCTCAGTCTCTGATTCAAACGCTGTGTGTGCTCACTTGCTCAGTTGTGTCAGACCCTCTGCGATCCCATGTCCTGTAGCCCGCCAGGCTCCTCTGTCCATGGCATTTTTCCCAGGCAAGAATGCTGGTACGGGTTGCCATTTCCTCCTCCAGAGGACTTTCAAACCCGCATCTCTTTCATCTCCCACGTTGGCAGGCAGATTCTTTACCACCAGCGTCCCCTGGGAAGCCCCTTAATGTTACTCTCACCCAAAAAACGCCCTCACTGAGACAATCAGAGGAAAGTTTGACCAAACATCTGGGCACCATGACCAAGCCACGTTGATACATAAAATTAAACATCCTAGTGTGGTCGTGTGTGTGTGGTGTGTGTGAAGGAATACGTGTGACTAAGCACAGGTGTGTGCCTATATGATGATACAGGCAAGCGTCCTCCCAGCTGCCCCACCAGGGCGTCTGCCCCGTCTGCTCCAGGGTGCTGACAACACAACCTCTCACTCTCCTGAACCCCCAAGTCCATATTCTTCTGAGGACCAACTCTGTCTGGCCACAGCTTGGCTTCAGGCCCCCCATGCCCGCCTGCTGTCCTGTTGAGCACCTGGTCTTCTCTCAACTAGGGTCACCCAGCTCTTGCATGGGGTGCCTTGGGGGCTGGGGTTTTCAACTTGTGGGTCAGGAAAGTCCTTTTACAACCAACACATTAAAAAAAAAAAAAGCGGGATACAAAAATCAGAATGTGTCGCTGAAGCAATAGCTATTATTTGGGGAAATTTATTCACATGTATTCATAATGCACGTGGATAAATGTGTCTGCAAAGGGCACGGGCTGGGTCATGATTTCTAAGTCAGCTTGGAGAACAATCTGAAAGTGGTTGCTTTAGGGGATGTGGAGAATAAAGAGATGCCCTCTGTGTTTCTGATCTGCCTCCAGGCAAGGCACAGAGACAGGATATTTGAGGTAAGGATGCCCTATGGGATCACCTCTGTTGAACATCTCTTTTTACAGCTCTGGAAAATGAGGCCAAGAGAAGGACAGACAGTTTCCCCAGGCCATCCGCAGGGCTTCTGCCTCGGGCCTGCCCCTGCCTCCTCCTGACGACACAGTGGGCAGTTCATATAAAAGGGATCATGTCAGTGAAAATGGACCTCCTCCCAAAGTCTTCTCCTCCAAAACAGTGAGAAAGCTGACAGAAACGGGTATGATCAACTTTTTTTTTTAGAACTATGGAAATTGGCCAGAGTCTTATAGTAACTTTAGGAACATTTATTCCAGAAAAACAGCTGGATCTTGATGATAAGAAATTTTTTTAGCCTCTGGTTATCATTGTTGTTCAGTCACTAAGTCGTGTCCAACACTTTGTGACCCCATGGACTGCAGCACGCCAGCCTTCCCTGTCCTTCACTATCTCCCAGAGTTTGCTCAAACTCATAGCTATTGAGTTGGTGATGCTATCTAACCATCTTGTCCTCTGTCACCCCCTTCTCTTCCCGCCCTCAATCTTTCCCAGCATCAAGGTCTTTTCCAATGAGTTGGCTCTTTGCATCAGATGGCCAAAATTTTGGAGCTTCAGCTCCAGCATCCGTTCTTCCAATGAATATTCAGGGTTGACTTCCTTCAGGATTGACTGATTTGTTCTCCCTTTAGTCTAAGGGACTCTCAAGAGTCTTCTCCAACACCACAATCCAAAAGCATCAATTCTTCGGCACTCAGCTTTCTTTATAGTCCAACTCTCACACCCATACATGACTACTGGAAAAACCATAGCTCTGACTAGATGGACCTTTGTTGGCAAAGTAATGTCTCTGCTTTTTAATACATTGTCTAGGTTTGTCATAGCTTTTCTTCCAAGGAGCAAGTGTCTTTTAATTTCATGGCTGCAGTCACCGTCTGCAGTGATTTTGAAGCCCAAGAAAATAAAATCTGCAATTGTTTCCACTCTTCCCCCATCTATTTGCTATGAAGTGAAAGGTTAGCCTTTTATTTACCCTGCTCCCATTACCCTTTCTCTAGCTTTGTGCTATAAGATCAAGATGAGGGTCAGCAGCCCATAGCCACCGGAGGGGGAAAAGAACGGAAACTGGGACCTACTTCAAAGCCTCAATACCAGAGAACTGCCGTCACTTAACCAGTCTGGTGGCTTCATAAAAGATCCCATTTGCAAAGCTGTATTTATTGATCTGACTTGGAGCTTTCCTGGAAACAAAAATACCTTTCTCCAGAGCATTCATTGGCAAATGTTTAGCTTCAGGGTAACCTGAGGCAGTGGGTAACAGCTGGGGCAAACAGCAGGCTAACCAGAAAGTTTGCAAAGAAAAGCTGGGAAATGAAGTGTCCATGGAGATTTTCAGTTACAACATATTCCTGAGACCCTAGAAGGCCACATGCAGGCTGTGTGCTTGCTCGGGAAAGACCCAAGGACACCCTAAGCTCTCCCGCGTGACTGACCTTGAGGTCTGGAAGTGGAGGCCCTGGGGCAGAGCTGCCAGCGGCCTGGCTGAGCGCTGAAGGAGCAGCTATCACACACAGGGGCCCACTTGGCAAAGGCTGGAGATGTATGGTTTCCAGCACTCGAGGAAAACTATCCGATCGTTAGCTGAATGCTAAGCTCAGTGAGAAGAGACTTCAGCGGCCACAAATGACAAAGAGCAGACTTTACAGAGTTCGCTTTGTCTGCACAAAGCGAAGCGAAATAGCCAACAGCAGCATCAGCACAGCCCTCTGATTTCCAGAGTTGGCACGTTTCGTGATTTTAAATGTTCACTTGAAAAACCTTCCATGAATTAGGGGAAACGCGGGGAGGAAGAAAGACCCTCTTACTTGCAACAGCAGAACACACATTCTTCTAAAACTTTCATGCAACGTTCACCAGGACAGAGCTCTCACCAAGACATTCATGAAACACATCTTAGCAAATTCCAGGAGTTGCTATCATACAGTGCTTGCTCTCAGACCACAGTATAAGCGAGTAACAGAAAGACAGCTGCACCATCCCCAAACAGGTAGAGATTAAAAAACATTCTTCCCAATAAGGCACCAGTGAGAGAAGAAATCTCCAGGTAAATTTTAAAATGTTTTGCACTAAATGAAAATGCAACTCATGACATTTGTAGGATGCAGTGGGAGCTGTATTTAGAGGGCGTCACATAGCACTGGGCTTCCCTGGCGGCTCAGACAGTATATGATCCATCCGCCTGCGATGCAGGAGACGCGGGCTTCACCCCTGGGTTGGGAGGATATCCTAGAGAAGAGAATGGCAACCCAGATGAGTCAGCTCTTTGCATCACGTGGCCAGAGTATTGGTGCTTCAGCTTCAGCATCAGTCCTTCCAGAGAATATTCAGGACTGATCTCCTTTAGGATGGACTGGCTGGGTCTCCTTGCAGTCCAAGGGACTCTCAAGAGTCTTCTCCAACACCACAGTTCAAAAGCACCATTTCTTCGGCGCTCAGCCTTCTTCACAGTCCAACTCTCACATACATACATGACCACTGGAAAAACCATAGCCTTGACTAGACAGACCTTTGTTGGAAAAGTAATGTCTCTACTTTTTAATATGCTGTCTAGGTTGGTCCTAACTTACTATAGACTAGTAAGATTTTTACTAAGTCTATAGTAGGTATGTGTGTGTGTAGTTGTGACCCCAGATTTTCCAGGCTATGGTACTGGAGTGGATTGCCATTTCCTTCATCCAGGGGATCTTCCCAACCCAGGGCTCGAACCCAGGTCTCCCGCATTGTAGACAGATGCTTTACCGTCTGAGCCACCAGGGAAGTCTAGTAGGTACAGACTTACTTTAAAGCTACTGTAAATTTACTCAGAATGCATCACAGACCTAAATGTAAAATGCAAGACTACAAAACTTCTAGAAGATATTATAGAATAAAATTTAATGACTATGGACTTGGTGATGATTTTTTTAGATACAACATCAAAGCACAGTCCATGAAGGAAAGAACTGATTAGTTGGACTTATTTAAAATTTAAAACTTCTGCTCTGTGAAAGACACTGTCGAGAGAATGAAAAGGGAAACCACATGTTGGGAGAAAATACTTCCAAAAGATCTGGTAAAGAACTGCTATCCAAAACATACAAAGAAATCTTAACAACCTCGTTAAAAAATAGTTCAAAAACCTTAACAAAACTTCACCAAATAAAATGTTCAGATAAACAATAGCATATAAAAATACGCTCTGCATCATCAGGGAAACGCAGATTAAAACAACAATGGCTGGTGCTGTCGCACATCCGTGGGAAAGACCAACATTTAGAACCCTGACCATACCGAATGCACGCAAGGATGTGAAACAACGGTCACTCCCATTTATTGCGGTGTTTGTTCAGTCGCCCAGTCGTGTCCGACCCCGTGACCCCATGGACTGCTGCACGCCAGGCTCCCCTGTCCATCACCAACTCCCCGAGCTTGCTCAAACTCATGTCCATCAAGTCGGTGATGCCATCCGACCATCTTATCCTCTGTCTTCCCCTTCTTCTCCTGCCTTCAATCTCTCCCAGCATCAGGGTCTTTTCCAGTGAGTCAGTTCTTCACATCAGGTGGCCAAAATATTGGAGTTTCAGCTTCAACATCAGTCCTTCCAATGAATATTCAGGACTGATTTCCTTTAGGACTGAGTGGTTGGATCTCCTTGCAGTCCCAAGGATTCTAACTTCTCTAACACGATAGTTCAAAAGCATCAGTTCTTTGGTGCTCAGCCTTCTATATGGTCCGACTCTCACATCCCTACATGCTGACTGGAAGAACCATAGCTTTCACTATACGGACTTTTGTTGGCAAAGTAATGTCTCTGAAAGGTACAACCATTTTAGAAGTTTGGTGTTTTCTTAAGAAACTCGTTTCTTATACGACCCAGAAATCATGTTTCTTGGTATTTACCCAAAGGAACTGAAAACTTACATCTGCACAAAAACCTGTACCCAAGTGTTTATAGCAGCTTTATTCATAATTGCCAAAAGATGGGAGCAACAGAGATGTTCTTGAGCAGGTGAATGGATAAGAAAACCTGTGGTATATCTAGACAATGGGATATTATTCAGTGCTAAAAAAGTGAGCTATCAGGCCATGAAAATACATGACTTTTTTACTAAATGAAAGAAATCAATCTTAAAAGACTAGATTTACTGTATGATTCCAACAATTTGACATTCTGGAAAAGGCAAAACTTTGGAGCCAGTTGCCAGGCGTTAGTGGGGGAAGGAGGGATGAACAGGCAGAGCATGGGCAATGATTTCCTCCTATCGGATTAACAAGGCAACTGCATAAAGTAATAATTATAAATATATACTGATGGGCAAACCATTTATATTAATGTAATTTTCTGATAATAGCACAAACAAATGCGGAAGGAAATGGAGTATAGAGGAATAGTTTTTAAATACTATTGAATTTAAGTTAGTATTGATGTAAACAACTAGATTTGTTATAAGTAAAGATGGTAATTGTAATGAAAAGCAAAAATTAATAATGTAAAAATAGAGTCAAAGCAACAAAAAGAGAATTAAAATTATATACTAGAAAGTACACTAGTTAATACAAAAGAAGGCAGAAATGAAAAAATAGAGAAACAAAAAAGGCATAACAAGTAAAAGGCAAAATGGCAGACGTAAATGGTATCTGATCAGTCCTTATATTAAATGTAAATGGATTCAACATTCTATTTGAAAGGCATGCATTGACAGAATGAACTAAACATATGATCCAATTATTTTCCTTCTACACTGGGAGTACTTGAGATTTTGACAGATTAGACAGATTTGGAGTAAATGAATGGATAAGAAATATGCCATGCAGTTAAAGAATGAGTGCCAGTGACTATATTTATATCAGACAAAACAGACTTTTAGACGAAAGTTGTTACTGGAGACATTTTGTAATGATAAAAAATCAATCCATTAAGGAGATAAAACAGTCATAAACATATGTGAAACAAAAATGAAGTGATAAATAGACAATTAGAAATAACAGCTGGAGATTTCAACACCCTACATTCAATAATGGATAGAAAAACTAGAAAGAATAAAGAAATAAAAAACTTGAACAGCAATATTAATCAGTTAGACCCAGCAGCTACTTGTAGAACATTCTACCCAACACCACCAAAATACACTCTTTTCAAGTACACATGAAATACACTCCAAAATAGGCTGCCTATTAGATAATAAAACAAGTCTCCATAATTAAAAAAAATAAATCATACAAAGGATATTCTGTGACCACAATAGAATGAAAGCTAGAAATCAATGATAGAGGAAATTTGGGAAATTAACAAAGAGGTGGAAAGCAAGCAACACGCTACTTAGTAACCCATGGGCCAAAGAAGAAATAGCAAGGGGGATTAATTAACATTTTAAGATGAAGGAAAATGAGAACACAACATACAAAAACTCATGGGATGCAGTTAAAGCAGTACCCAGAGGGCCATTTATGGCGGTTAATTTTGTGTCAGGTTAACATTAAAAAAGCAAAGATTTCAAATCAACAATTTAATCTTCCATCTTAGAAAACTAGGAAAAGAAGATTAAACTAAACCTGGAAGCAAATAATAAGAATTAGACCTGAAATAGAGAATAAAAAAATTGAAAGAAATCAGTGGAACCAAAAGTTGTTTTTTTTTAAAAGATTAACAAAATTGATAAACATTTAATTAGACTGACCAAATAAGAAAGAGAAAAGACTCTTGTTATCAGAGTACTACAGATATTCAGAAATTTTAAAAAAAGATAAAGAAATTTGATAAACAACTATATGCTAATAAGTTAAATAATGTAGATGAAATGTACAAATTTCTAGGAAGACATGAACTACTGAAACTAACCCAAGAAGGAAATTTAAATAGACCTTTAGCACATAGACTGAATTAATAGCTGTAGGAGCAATAAGTTGGTCCTTGGACAGTGTCAGGGGTTAGGGACAGCAGCTCCTATGTAGCTGAAAATCTGTGTACTGCTCTCTCTGCCTTGATACCCAGGAACTGATAAATGACTTACCTAAGACCAGGAATCTAAAACAGTTTAGGTGAAATCAGGACTCAAACCCTATTTATTTTGAATCCACATAGTGTGATCCCTAATTAAGCACAAACTTCTCCCCATACTTATTTAAAGATTTATAAAATGAAAACAGAGGTACTATACTTACTGAAAAAAATCCACATATATGCAGACCTACACAGTTCAAACTCATATTTTTTGAAGGTCAATTGTAATAACGATAACAATAAAACTTCTCACAAAGAGAAATGCAGGAACAGATGGAGTCACTGATGAATTCTACCAAAATCGGAAGAATGAATACACCCATTCACAAAATCTTGCCCCCCCAAAAGAAGAACAAATACCTCCTAACTCATTCTATGAGCCACTATTACCTTGATACCAAAGCCAGACAAAGACATCACAAGAAAAGAAAACTGCAAATTAACATCCCTTTTGAATATAGTCTCAAAAATCCTCCAGGAAATACTAGCAAGCCAAATCCAGCCACATACAAAAGGGCTTACACACTATGACAAAGTGGAATTTATCCCAGGAATACAAGATTGCTTTAACATCCAAAAGTCAATCAGCTCAACACAGTGCTGTTAATAAAGGATAAAACAAACAAACAAACAAAAAAAAATGATCATCTCAACAGATACAAAAGAGAAATTTAAAACATTTTAATACTGCTTTTAAGTTGTTTCCCTCAACAAATTTGAAATGGAAGGAAGTGTTCTCAAGCTAATGAAGAGCATCTCTTAAAAACCCGCAGCTAACGTGCTGCTTGATGGGGAAGACTGAAGACTCCCCCGAAGAGCAGGAGCAGGACAGGGTGCTCACTCCTTCCACTTCTACTCAACATTGTACTGGAGGTCTTAGCCAGGGAAATCAAGCAGAACTATAAATATAGGCATATATATTGTAAAGAAATAAAACTCTGCTTACAAATGACATGATACTGTGTGTAGAAAATGCTAGGGAATATACCCACACACAACTACAACTAATCTACAAATTTAGCAAGATGGCATGATACAAACTCAGTGTATAAAAATCAATTGCATTTCTATACTGCACCACTGAATAAATAGTCCTGAATAAAGTCCTAATTAAGAGGAGCAACAGCCCAGGTTCCTCAACTGGAAGAGTGAATATTGTTATGATGGCAACACTTCCCAAATCAATACAGAGTCAATGCAATCTCTTCAGAATCCCGGTTGGCTCTTCAAAGACATTGACAAGCTGATTCCAAAATGCACATGGAAAGCAAAAGCCCAGCATTAACAAAGCATTCATGAAAAAGAAAAAGTTGGAGGACACCCCCAACTGCAACTCGTTGATGTCCAAACCTGCTACAAAGCTACAGTCATCAAGACGGACACCATACGATATCACTTATATGTGGAAAGTAAAATATGGCAAAAATGAGCCGATCTGCGAAGCAGAAACAGAATCGTGGATACAGAAGACAGACTGGGGGTGGCCAAGGGGGAGGGNGGGGTTGGGTGGGATGGAGAGGGGGTTAGGGCTAACAGATGTAAATTTTTATATATAAAAAGGATAAACAAAAAAGGCCCTGCTCTATAGCACGGAGAACTGTATTCGATAGTCTATGGCAACCTTAATGGAAAAGATTATTTTTAAAAAGTATATATATATATGTAACTGAATCATTTCTCTATAAAGCAGAAATTAAAACAGCCTTGTAAGTCAACTATACTTCAATGAAAATGTTTTTAAAAGAATAGAAAAAAAGTACAATCATCGGGAGTGTGGAACTCCTATCAGAATAGCCATATGAATCAGTCAAACAGATCTGAGAGTCCAGAAATTAACTCTTCATAGACATTTTTGAATTTTGACATGATTACCACAAAATTAAAAGATGCTTGCTCCTTGGAATAAAATCCATAACAAACCTAGACAGCCTATTAAAAAACAGACATCACTTTGTTGACAAATGTCTATAGAGTCGAAGCTATGGTTTTTCCAGTAGTCATGTATGGATGTGAGAGATGGCCCAATAAAGAAAGCTGAGTGCCAAAGAACTGATGCTTTTGAACTGTGGTGTTGGAGAAGACTCTTGAGAGTCCCTTGGACTGCAAGGAGATCAAACGAGTCCATCCTAAAGGAAATCAGTCCTGAATATTCATTGGAAGGACTGATGCTGAAGCTCCAAACTTTGGCCACCTGATGCTAAGAGCCAACTCATTAGAAAAGACCCTGATGCTGGGAAAGATTGAAGGCGGGAGGAGAAGGGGATGACAGGGGACAAGATAGTTGGATGGCATCACCAACTCAATGGATATGAGTTTGAGCAAGCTCCGGGAGATGGTGAAAGACAGGGAAGCCTGGCATGCTGTAGTCCATGGAGTCACAAAGAGTCAACCCCACGAACAACAGCAACCAAGAAAACTCAGTGCTCAGAGAATATTCTTGTTGATAACTGGTGTTGATAGGACTGGATATCTGCACACCAAAAACAGGAAAAAGGAAAAAAATAAGAACTTAGGACCCTACCTCATACCATATGCAAAATTAACTTAAAGCAATCAAGGACCTAAATTTAAGATCTAAAACTATAAATTATCTAGAAGAAAACACAGGTCTTCCTGACTGCAAATTAGCTCACGGTTTCTTAGCTGTGACATCTAAAACACAAGCAGCCAGAGAAGTGGGGGTGGTGTTCATTTGTTCAGCCATGTCCGGCTCTGTGACTCCATGAACTGCAGAAAGCCAGGCTTCTCCGTCCTTCGCTCTTTACTGGAGCTTGCTCAAACTCATAACCACTGAGTCGCTGATGCCATCCAACCATCATCCTCTGTCGTCCCCTTCTCCTCCTGCCTTCAGTCTTTCGCAGCATCAGGGTGTCTTCCCATGAGTCGGCTCTTCTCATCAGGTGGCCAAAGTATTGGAACTTCAGCTTCAGCATCAGTCCTTCCAATGAATGTTGAGGGTTGATTTCCTTTAGGATGGACTGGTTTGATCTTGCAGTCCAAGAGAATCTCAAGGGTCTTCTCCAGCATCGCAGTTGCAAGGCATCAGTTCTTCTGGTGCTCAGCCTTTTTTCATGGTCCAGCTCTCACACCCATACTTAACTACTGGAAAAACCAGAGCTTTGACTAGACGGACCTTTGTCAGCAATGCAATGTCTCTGCTTTCTAATATGCTGTCTATGTTTGTCATAGCTTTTCTTCCAAGGAGCAAATGTCTTTTAGTTTTGTGGCTGCAGTCACCATCTGCAGTGATTTTGGAGCCCAAGAAAATAAGGTCTGTCCCTGTTTCCATTGTTTCCTCATCTATTGCCATGAAGTGATGGGACTGGATGCCATGATCTTCATTTTTTGAATGTTGAGTTTTAAGCCAGCTTTTTCACTCTCCTCTTTCACCTCTTTAATTCCTCTTTGCTTTCTGCCATTAAGGTAGTGTCATTTGCATATCTGAGGTTTTTGATATTTCTCCTGGCAATATTGATTCCAGGTTTTACCTTATCCAGCCCGGCATTTCGAATGATATATTCTGCATATACGTTACAGTATACAGCCTTGACGTACGCCTTTCCCAGTTTGGAACCAGTCCATGTTCCACATGTGACTCTAGTTGTTTTTCCTTGACCTGCATACAGGTTTCGCAGGAAAGAAGTAGATGAATAAAATTTTATCCAAAATAAAACCTTATGTTTTAAAGAATCTGCCTACCAAAGCAGGAGATGTAAGAGGTGCTAGTTTGATCCCTGGGTCAGGAAGGTCCCCTGGAAGAGGGCATGGCAACCCATTCCAGTATTCTTGCTTGGAAAATTCCATAGAGAGAGGAGACTGGCAGGATATAATCCACGGGGTCGCAAACAGTCAGACATGACTGAACAACTCAGCACACACACACATCAAGAGAGTGAAAAGAAGTCCCATCAAATGGGAGAAAATATTTGCAAGTGATGTATCTAATAATTTATAAAGAACTCATACAACTGAATAATAAGAAAAAACAGGTTTTAAAATGTGCAAATGATTTGAATAGACATTTCCCCAAAGAAAATACACAAATGGCCAATAAGCACATGAAAAAGACCTGCAACATCATAGTCCTGAGGGAAACACAAATCGAAACCACAGCAAGATACCACGTCACACCCCTAGGGCCACTGTCATCACAGAGAAATAAATAACTGTCTCAGTGAGGACACGGAGACATTGGAAGCCTCGTACGCTGCTCGGGGAATGTAAAACGGTGCAGCCTTTTTGAAAACACCTCCTCATGGATAGAGTTGCCATGACTTAGGCCCTCAGTCGTCTGACTCTTTGTGACCCCATGGACTGTGGCCCTCCAGTCTCCTCCGTCCATGGGCTTCTCCAGGCAAGAATACTGGAGTGGGTTGCCATGCCCTCCTCCAGGGGATCTTCCAAACCTAGGGATCAAACCCAGGTCTCCGGCATTGCAGGCGGATTCTTTACCATCTGAGCCACCAGGGAAGCCCAGAGTTGCCATCTCTCTCTCTCTCTCTTTAGTCGCTAAGTCCTGTCTGACTCTTGCGACCCTATAGCCCGCCAAGCTCCTTTGTCCATGGGATTCTCCAGGCAAGAATACTGGAGTAGGTCTCCATGCCCTTCTTCAGGGGATCTTCCCGACCCAGGAATCGAACCCAGGTCTCCTGCATTGCAGGCAGATTCTTTACCGACTGAGCTATGAGGGGAGCCCATATGACTCAGCAATTTCACTCGGTGGTACATGCACCAAAGAACTGGAAACGTATATTCACGCAGACACTTGTTCTCAGTGTTCCTAGCAGCATTATTCATAATTGCCCAGATTTTAAACAGCCCAGACACTGGTCAGCTGAGGCCAGGCCGCCAGGATGTGAGTGTGGCCACAGCAGCAGCCCCGCAAAGGCCAGGACTGCACACTTCCTGCTCCAGGAACTGAGGCTCTTGCTTCTGTTCCAAGTGGAATATCCCTCTGCTCGATCCTGCAGTCATCGAGGATGCAGCGCAGGGGAAGAGGGCGCTCCTGGATCCACATGGATCCACTGGGTTATCCAGGTGCCCAGCGGCCCTGCAGGGTCCTCATGAGGCCAAGACAGAGACAAGAGGGGCAGGGTCAGAGGGCTCTGACCCGAGAAGGACTTGGCAGCCCATGTGGCTTTCAAGACTAAGGGATGGGCTGGAAGCCAAGGAGTGCAGGCAGCCTCCAGAGGCTGAGATGGCTTCAAGTCGAGAGCCTCCAGACTGAGCCAGCCCTGCCAGCACCTCACCATTAGCCCAAGGGGGAACGCACCAGACGTCCGACCTCCAGAATGGCCAAGCGGGAAGTCTGTTTTGTCATCAGCCACTGCGTGCGCAGCAGGTTCCCTTGTAGCAGCCCGAGGGGAGGAGACACACGTCAGACCTGAGCGCCTCCCCAGGAGGAGCCCAAGAGATCGGCCGCTCTCTGCCCTCCCTGAGTCCCCGAGGGGAATTGGCCCTTGTCGCTCATCGCCAGGGCTGGAGCCAGCTGCACAAGCCAGCTGGGCTTGGCTGGCAAGCGTCTCCAAGCCCAGGCCCCGCGAGGGAGAGGGCACCGCCTTGACCTTCACCCTCAGTTGTGCTGCCTCGATTTGGGCTTCTCCTGAGAGGCAGGAAGCGTTGTGCAACCTCCAGGCCCCAGGGAGGACCTGGAAAGCCGCTCGAATCTCCAGGAGAACAGTCCACCGAGGGCACGGAGAGGATAGGCGGGGTAGGCACGGCAAAGCCCCGACCAGGTAGATCGCAGGCAGGGACACTCCGGGAAGCAAGAGGGGGGCGCAGGGGGACGAGGACTTGGGGGAGGCGGCCTGGACTGGAGACCGAGGCCCCATCCAGAGGATAAATGTGTGGCGGAGGACCGGGGAGCCCTGTTCCCGGGCCCCTGGGAGCCGGGTGGGCTCTAGAGGGCTTTCTCCCTGGGGACCAGGAGGTGGCCTAGGGGACAGGCGTGGCCCATAGGATAGTGGGGTGGGGAAGAGGGGTCAGCACAGACCCTCTGTCCAGGATGGGTGGCTGGGGTGGGGGCCTGGTCCTCCCAGGAAAGATTACTCACGGTGAGGCTTTGGGAGGAGGCGTTGGACCCCTCCTCCAGATCCAGCCCTTGTTCTGGAGCCCTGGCCCCCAGCCTAATGCATCCAGGCCCGGCTCCCCCAGCCCCACCAGGCCCTTTGCACTCTCTGGCTTCTCGGGGGTGTTTTTCTCCTGAAGAGTTCCCTCCTGCCCGTCTCCCTGGGGTGGGAGTTGGAGGCGGGGTGGTGGGGGGGCGGGGAGGTGAGGGATGCAGCCTCTCCCCTCGCCCCGAGCTCCCAGATTTCCTTCCCTCTAATGAGCCCATCTGAGGCCCGGCGAGGCAATTAGGAGTGCCAGGCCTTCCCGTAACCGCTCCTCAGAGCCGGGCAGGCCTGCGGCCCGAGCCGCACCACCCACCGCCTCGTAATGAGAGGGCGAAATCCGGGAATTAATGAGGACGGGAAAATTAATCACAGGTTGCCAGGCCGCACTGCGCCCCTGGAGGCTTCCTGCAGATTTGGAGCCGCAGACCCCCTGCTGCAGATCTGGGCATGGGGGGCGCCAGGAGGAGCAATCTGGGCTCCGGGAGGCGGATCACGCCACAAACACAGATGGAGCCTTCCTGGGGGAGGAGGGGGCTGGCTGAGGGCAGAGGTAGGGGAGAGCAGGAGCCTTGAGGACGGAGGATGAGTTCCGACCCTGCCGTGTGCTGTGCGCCCCCAGCCTGGGCACTTAACCTCTCTGAGCCCCAGGGCTCAGGTTCTGGGGTTGAGCCAACAAGGCTGGGCTCCTGCCGGTTGCCAGGTGGAGGCAACCAGGCTGTGAGTCCCGTGTGTGTACAGGGAGGCTGAGGTCTCCCACCCAACCATTTCCCCAGCTGGTCTCGGCTCTGGGCTGGCTGGGAGCGAAGGTGGGAAGCAAGCATGAGGTCTGTCTGGGGTCTCATCAGCAGGCAGCAACAGACAACAGCGGGTGCTGGGGGGTAAGGAGCCCACCTGCCAGCGCAGGAGACGTAAGAGACGCGCATTCAGTCCCTGGGTCGGGAAGTTCCCCTCTCAGAAGGGCAGAGCCGCCCCCTCCAGTATTCTCACCTGAAGGATTCCGTGGACAGAGGAGCCTGGTGGGCTATACAGTCCATGAGGTTTCGAAGAGTCGGACACCACTGAGTGACTCACACACACACACCAGGCAGTAACAAATAATGCTGACATTGACATTGACATTGACATTGAAGTCGCTCAGTCGTGTCCGACTCTTTGCGACCCCATGGACTGTGGCCCACCAGGCTCCTCCGTCCATGGAATTTTTCAGGCAAGAGTATTGGGGTGGGTTGCCATTTCCTTCTTGATATTCCCGACCCAGGGATCGAACCCGGGTTTCCCGCACTGTAGGCAGACGCTTTACAGTCTGAGCCACCAGGGAAGTTCAAATATTAACAAATAGTACAGTGCATCCAAAAACAGGGTCGGGGGCATTTTTTTCTTGAGGACAAAGGCATTACGGATGTGTTCCAATCGCCTTCTAAGAAAGTAAGCTGGCAGAAAAGAAACCTGGCCTTCCAGCCTCCCTCCTCTTATAACAGACTCTGTTCACCTCCGTGGACTGCCAGGGTGTAAGAAGGGGTGAAAAGTGAAAGTGAAGTCACTCAGTCGTATCTGACTCTTCGCAACTCCGTGGACTGTGGCCCACCAGGCTCCTCAGTCCATGGGATACTCCAGGCGAGAATACTGCCATTTCATCCTCCAGGGGATCTTCCCAACCCAGGGATCGAACCCAAGTCTCCCATATTGCAGGCAGATGCTTTAACCTCTGAGCCACCAGGGGAGATGTTTGTAAGAAGGGGTAGCTCGGCTCAAAACTACACAGGTGGGTACACATGCTCCCAGGTAAGCGCAGTTCAGCTCAGCTCCAGGGCAGCCTGTGGGCAGAGAGAAGCTTCCAGAGGGAGGGCTGCGCCTGACTGAGGGGGAGGAGGGAGTGGGGGCTGGGTCCGGGCCCCCCACAATGAAGTGGGAGCTTGGCGATTGGGGGCTGGGGTGGGGCACCTTCCAGGTTGAGGCCTCCTGGCTGGAGGTGAAGGGGTCACTGCTTGGGCTTCTACTTGAGGAAACTCAGACCAGAACAGGTGTGCCCTGGGCCCCAGGCCCCCTGGCCTTGCTCAGTTGTGGCCAGGGAGGGGCCCGCTGTTCTGTGGTCGGGGGTCAGGTCCCTGCTGCTCCCCGCCGCTGGCCCGGGGCCCTGGGAAGCCCTGCTGAGCCGGAGCAGGCTTCCGGCCGGACCTCTCTGCCCCCCACACCATGGGACACCGAGCCGTTGATGATGCAGCTTCTCTGAGGCTGGCCCCCAAGGCCCCCAAGGCCCAGGAAGGCTCTCAGGCCCTCGCTGCCTTCCCCTTGCTGGCCTCTGTCCCTGCCTGGCTCCTTCTCCTCACCCCGGTTGCCCTGAGGACACACTCCCGAAGCAAACCTGGCCCAGGAGCTCCTGTCTCTCTGTCCTGGGCAGCCCCTCCGAAGACACGGACCAGGGTCTCGGAGCTCGCCTGGGGGAGGGACAGGGTGCGGAAACTGGTGGTCCTGAGTGACCAGAAAGCCGGATGGAATCAGGGCGGCTCTGGGGGTGGAGAGGGGGCAGATCGAGGGGCCAGGGGCTGGAGCAGAGATGCCAACAGAGGCCTGAGGGGCAGAGGAGGGATCCCCCCGGGCTGTGTGTGGGCACCGGGCTGGCAGCCACAGAAGCGGAAGTGATGGGCTGAGCTAGGTCACAGGCTGTACCCTGGCTTCCAGAAGTTTCTGGCCAACACCGCTCCAGGGCTTGCCCTACTCTGTCTACCCCAGCACTCAGCTCCCATCACTCCCTCTCCTCCAAGAAGCTTTCCTTGAGAGCCCAGCTAGGCCAGACCCCCGACACACTGTGGTTCCTCATGGCATGGATTTGCAAACACCCGCTCCGCTGCTGCCCCGGGAGCTTCTCCAACCAGACGCACATCCAACCCCTGTCGTTGGGGGTGCAGGACCCAGCCCAGGCGCCTCACGGAAGCCAGCTGACCAGGGTGGATGGAGCAGCCGCTGAAAAACAAGCAGCTCGGAGCCCTGCACTTACCCAGGCCCTTCTCCGCCAGAGAGACTGCGGTTTGGGCCAGGCCTCCGCTGGCTTCTGGAAGCATGGGTGGGCAGCCTGGAGAGGATGGGGAGGCCCCCTGTTCATGCTAATTGAGTAAAGCCTGTTGGCTGCGCCTCCGCAAAGGTTTTCCTGGTTGCTTTAATAATGCAGTGTTTTATAGCATCAAATATTCCTCCTTATTAGCCCGGAAAGGTCAGGGAACGGCGCCTTTTTGCGTTTCTCTGGTAATTCGGCCTGAACTTTAGTGACTGACAGAGGCCTGCTGTGTTTCTGGGGGGCTGGCGAGGGGACCCAGCCCTGGGTGAGGCCCATCTGCTGTTCCCTCAGTGCCTGGATTGCCCGGGGACACCGAGCTGCAGTTTCCCCACCCCTGCAACAGACTTCTGGACGCGGGGAGCCAGGGCAGCAGGGCTTTGGGCTCACGGTCTGGCTTAGTCTGGTCAAGAGGAGCCTCCTGGCAAAGAGACTTACCCTGGCCTCATGCTACCCAGCTAAGAAGCCCGCATCCTGCTCTGGGTCCTTAGGAGGGAAACGGCAGAGGGGACCCCTTTACAACCTTGGAGAGACAGCATGGATTCTCAGAGAGGAGCTCATTTTTAGCCACCATCCAAGAGGAGTTAAGACCTCCTCTTTTGGTAACTTAAGGGAAGTAGAAATCGGGGCTGCGG
>SJYQ01002852.1:339418-428285 GCA_006410935.1 Redunca redunca
AAATTAAAAGACGCTTACTCCTTGGAAGGAAATTTATGACCAATCTAGATAGCATATTCAAAAGCAGAGACATTACTTTGCCAACAAAGGTCCGTCTGGTCAAGGCTATGGTTTTTCCAGTGGTCATGTTGGACTGTGAAGAAAGCTGAGCACTGAAGAATTGATGCTTTTGAACTGTGGTGTTGGAGGACTCTTGAGAGTCCCTTGGACTGCAAGGAGATCCAACCAGTCTATTCTAAAGGAGATCAGTCCTGGGTGTTCTTTGGAAGGACTGATGCTAAAGCTGAAACTCCAATACTTTGGCCACCTCATGCGAAGAGTTGACTCATTGGAAAAGACTCTGATGCTGGGAGGGATTGGGGGCAGGAGGAGAAGGGGACGACCGAGGATGAGACGGCTGGATGGCATCACCGACTGGATGCACATGAGTTTGAGTGAACTCCGGGAGCTGGTGATGGACAGGGGCCTGGTGTGCTGCCGTTCATGGGGTTGCAAAGAGTTGGACTCGACTGAGCGACTGAACTGAACTGAGCTGGGTCCTAGCTGTGGCATGCAAACTCTTAATTGTGGCATGTGCGATCTTGTTCCCTGACCAGGGATCAAACCTGGGGCCCCTGCATTGGGAGCACAGAGTCTTAGCCACTGGACCACCAGGGAAGTCCCAAGAACCACTTTTAAATGACATTCCAGTGAAGTTGCATCCCAGACTCAGGGGTAGGCATGTCTGAGTAACTCTCTGGAGACTTCTTCTTGGGGAGAAAGCTCAGAGTTTGCCAGTGTTTGCTGGCAATTCTGATCTTTGCCTCAGCTTTTGTAGCCCCAGGAATGGGGAAGCTTGCCCTCTGTACATGTCACCTCCCTAGGCTGCAAGAAGCTGCTCCACTGCCTGGCTGGTGCCTCTCAGTGAATGTCCAGCTGCCCTGACCTGCTTTCCAGGTGGGTTTACACGTGGTTGGAGCCCCTCCCAACCTCTGAAGACCCTGCTTTAAGACACCTCTTCCAGGAAGTGGACCCCACACCCTCTTGCTTCTCCCCACCACTGCCCACCCCACCAGAAAAGGCTGTCCCCCTTTTCAGATCTCTGGGGCTTCCTGTGAACTCCTCGCAGGTGAGTCAACCCCTGGGCAGGCAGCCAGCCTTGTTTCTGCCACTCCCGGCTCCTATCGCTCCATTCCTATGGCACCGAACACAGAAGCCCTTCAGGACAGAACAGGTGTCTCGAGACCGCAGAACCGAAGCTGAAGTGTTCAGAACAGCAGTCCTGCAGATCCCAGGTGGTCCACACAACAAAACTTCCCGGCAGTTCCCAACCAAATTAAAGAAAAGAGGTTATAACAGATGGCCTGAAAATATCAGGGCCAGAAGATGGTGGTCCTGGGACCCAACGTGGGTTCACTAAGAATCAGTCCTGTTTCATTGCCAAGCTGGTAGCCAGTGGACAGGCAAACACAGATAATTTCTGGTCTTAGTGAGGGATTGAATTTACATACTAGTTATGACCAACCTAGACAGCATATTAAAAACTAGAGATATTATTTTGTCAACAAAGGTCCGTCTAGTCAAGGTTATGGTTTTTCCAGTGGTCATGTATGGATGCGAGAGTTGGACTATAAAGAAAGCTGAGCGCCGAAGAATTGATGCTTTTGAACTATGGTGTTGGAGGAGACTCTTGAGAGTCCCTTGGTCTGCAAGAAGATCTAGCCAGTCCGTCCTAAAGGAGATCAGTCCTGAATAGTCATTGGAAGGACTGATATTGAAGCTGAAACTCCAATACTTTGGCCACTTGATGCGAAGAGCTGACTCATTCGAAAAGACCCTGAGGCTGGGAAAGATTGAGGGCAGGAGGAAAAGGGGATGACAGAGGATGAGATGGTTGGATGGCATCACCGACTCAATGGACATTGGTTTGGGTAGACCCTGGCAGCTGGTGATGGACAGGGAGGCCTGGTGTGCTTCGGTTTATGGGGTTGCAAAGAGTCAGACACGACTGAGCAACTGAACTGAACTGAACTGAATCTGGGTAGCCATGGACTCAAGATGTAGACATGGGGTTCTTTCATAATATCACAGAAAGGAACTGGAGATCAATAATCATGTCCAAGGGTACAGCAAGGACCCTGGCAGAGGCCTGGCCACCAGGCCCTCACTGCCCTACTCCGCCCAGTGGTTTCCTCCATCATCTGGGGAAAGAAAGCACTCAGAGCCAGAAGGGAATTGGATTCCATGGGTGACTGACCCACTGCACACAAGCGGGGTGATAGACTTAGTGGGTCTGTGTTCGTGCGAATTAGACAGGAACCTCCGTCTTGATGACCAGGGAGCATTGCCCTGGCTCTGCACCGGAGGAAGGGGAAGCCAGTCCCAGAAGGGCACTCCCATTTCCAGGTGACCCATGGCCCGACTCCAGGGGTGGGGGCCCCTGTAGAAGCTGCCCACCCAGAGACTACCTGGCTCTTGGGGATTGAGTCACATCCTCCTTAGTAGCTTGGGGATGCTTTTACTTTGCAGTTAAAAGTTTAACGAGGTTTTGAAAAAGAACGGGAAAAGCAGATGACGTGAGCACTCGGCAGCAGCGTTTCCAGGGAGGGGGTGGCCAGGGAAGACGGCATTCCTTCTGGGTGCTGCCCACGAGGGCCCCAGGTGCTCCCCAGGCATCTCTGGGTGTCGCTGTTCCTCCAAACTTGCCAGAGCTGGGGCCGGTCTGCTTCCTGCCCCGTAAGCAGGAGAGGCAGTTCGGGGAGCCTGAGGGGCGGCAGGAACGTGGGAGGGGAAGGCACGTCCAGAGGCCGCGGCCAAGCCAGCGCACCCACCGCCTGGCCTTCGACGGCGTCGCAGCTCTGGCTTCCTAGAGTCTGAGCCCACGGTTCTTACAGCTCCTACAGCCACCTCTTAAACTCTACTTCTGCCTCCGAAACCAAGATCTTTTCTGAGGACCCTTTGGAAGGCCCTTTCTACTGGCCCCTGAAAGGCGTTGTGTGAGGGCTTCACTCCAAGCTTCCAGCCATGGTCTGCTCCTTCGGCCTCTTCCCTGTCCCTCCCTCATTCCTTGGTTTTGCAGCAGGGGGCCAAGAGTGGAAACAGAGCAGTTGCCCTCTTCTACTCAGGTGCCTGAGAGAAAAACGAGCAAAGAAACCCCACTGTCATTTGACCCCTGTCACAGCTACTAAGGACTCCCCTGGTGGCTCAGATGGTAAAGTGTCTGTCTATAATGCAGGAGACCCGGGTTTAACCCCTGGGTTGGGAAGATCCCCTGGAGAAGGAAATGACAATCCATTCCAGTACTGTTGCCTGGAAAATCCCATGGACAGAGGAGCCTGGTAGGCTATAGTCCATGGGGTCGCAGAGTCAGACACGACTGAGCGACTTCACTCACTCACTCGCTCACAGCTACTAAGGCTCTGGAGGTCTGGACCTCAGATGCTTCCTCAGCTGGCACCAACCTTCATTGAGGAGGACAAATGTAAGAAATGCACAAAGCAATTCAAGATAAGTTGAGATGATTTCTTTTTCCTTCCTTTTTTTTTTTTGGTGGTACCCAAGACTGAGGTTCTTTTTAATATGTCAGGCTTTTCAAAAAATGATTAAAATGCACCAGATTATTAAATAGAGCCGTTTCAGACTTAATTTAGCAAACTATAACATTTTTATCATTTTTATAAAGCCCTGTTTAATGAAAACCATCTGCAAGGAGACCAAATATCAAGACTGAAATCACGTTTTCTCTGTATTTGTTATCCCTGAAGATGTTGTTTCCAGATTTTACAGAAATAATAAATTTCATTTAGAAGTTTGGGCCTCCACAGCGGTGCCACACATCTCTGAAATTTCCAATTTACAGCACAAGAAGCTCATCCCGCTGTAATTTTTCATTCTTGCCAGCTCCCGACCACAATTTTATACCTTCCTCGTCCCTTTGTAAACGTAAGACTCATGGCAATATTCAACCCAACGTGTTTATTTTCTATGAGCCCGAAAACATGTTGTTCTAATAAGCATAAACTTATTTTCTCGGTGACAAACGTTTGTATCCTGTTGTTCCTGATTCATAGGTCACTGCCCATCACCATTTCCCATGAGTGGTGTCCCCCACCTACTGGGCATTAGACACGAGGCGTCCCAGCTGGACTCACACTGCCCAGGGTGGAATCTGTTTGGAAGCTCTGTCTGCCCATCCAGCATCCAGGCCTGTCCTGGACACCTCTCCAGTGACACCTCATTAAGAAGAGTGAGACTTCCAGGCCCAGAAATTATGGCTGGGCAGAAAGCTACCAAAACTCTCCCTCGAAAGTGATGCCTCAAGTCTGAGCTCCTCTGGCCTGGCTGGGGGGGCCACCCAGTGACCATGGGCCTGGCTCCTCGTTGGAGGCAGAGGCAGCTGGAGCTTGGGGAGCCCGGTGAGGTAAGCCAGGTCCCGAGGCCCCAGCTAGCAAGGTTGTGACTGGCACGTGTCCAGTCCGAATAAAGCCTGGCTAAGTCAAGGGCCTGGAGGAGGGCCACTCGCCTGGTTTGGCCCTAATGGCTTCCAAAGCCTGGCTGCAGAGGTCAGATGGGACCATGAGGTCAGGAAGCCCCTCCTTGGCTCTTCCTGGAGGGTGTCCTGTTCATTGGGATCTCTAGGGACAAGATGGCTTCCAACCTAGCTCAGTAGTAAAGAGTTTGCCTGTCTATAGGAGACATGGGTTCAACCTCTGGGTCAGGAAGATCCCCTGGAATAAGAAATGGCAACCCACTCCAGTATTCCAGAGGAGCCTGGTAGGCTTATAGTCCATGGGGTCACAAAGAGTTGGATATGACTGAGCACGCATACATGCAAAGAAGAGAATTTGATAGGATGATGGGGCTACAGCCCAGAAAGGGTACATCCGATCCACCACAGTAGACATCCCAGCCATAGGCAGAGTCTAGAGGACAGCCCCATTCTGTTCAGCCATCCAGAAATAGGGTGCCCAAGCATCCTGGTTGGCCAGGGTCTATGGGCTTTCCTGGGGTGTGGAGCTTCCAAGCTAATGCAGGAAAGTCCTGGGCAGACCAGGATGAGTCGGTGGTCACTCTATCCTGGGAGGTGGGCACAGCTTTTGCCACCTCCTTTGCTGGTGAGTCACTTTCTGTTGAACAGGCTCCAGGGTGAAGAGGTCTCTCCTCTGCCATGTTCCGGGACAATGGACGCCACTGCACTTCCTGTGCAACACCATTAAGCTTCCCCCAGGTCTCTCCTCTGCCATGTTCTGGGACAATGGATGCCACTGCACTTCCTGTGCAACACCATTAAGCTTCCCCCAGCTGCTTCCAAGTGCTGGAGGCACTTCTCCCACCTCTTCTGCCCCTTGAGCTGGATAGACCAGCACGTTCCTGCCCACAGTCTTGTTCAGTCCTCATCATCAGGGGACTAGAAACCAGGAGTCCGATTCTTTAGGGAGCTGGTCTTCCCAAGGGGCCAAACATCTCACGGGACCCGGAGAGACATGGAAGCCAGAGAAGGCAAGGTTTGCCCAAGGTCACTCAGAGAGTTGGTGGACAGACTCCAGAGCTCTGACCTCCCAGCCCTTGGCTTTTTCTGCTCCCTCCCATGCCTGGACCTGGCCCCAGCAAACCTCCCCCGACACTCTTCCAAGAAGCTAGGCCAACTTTCAGTTCAGCTGAGGTCGCCAAGGACCTTGCACTGCCTATGTCTCCTCCAGCCTCAGCTCCCCATCAGTGCAAATACCCCCTACCAGACCTACCGCCAAACTAGCAAAGCCCCGTGCTGCGATGAACAAAGGTCCAATTCAGGCTCCCGTGTGGGAAAGGGATCTCATTAAGGCCCTGGCAGCCAACCTGGGGGCTGAGGTATTGTTTTTAATGGAAAAACAAGAATTTGCTGTTATGTGTTAGATTAAAGGCTTTATCCTGGGGAATTAATCGGATTGCTACTGGCCTTCAGTTGCGGAGCCTCTGACTCCACATCCTGGGAGAAAGCGCTGACCGGGGCCGGGAAATTGGTTCATTTCTCTTTCCTGGGGTTTAATGAAGCCGCGGACAGCTGGTGCACGCGGTCCTCCCCGGGGCGGCTGTGAATTATGTCTCACCTGTGCTGCTCCCAGCCCGCCCCTCCCTCCTGCTAATCCATCTCTCGCCCGCCGCCGATTCATCATCTGAAAACACCGCTCTGGTCACGGACTGCCACTGCTCAGAGTCCTTCTGGATCTGCCCACTGCCTCCAGAATCATGGTCGAACTCTCCCGTCCCCCCGAGCTCTAGTTTTAGGATTCTTTCTCCTGGAGTGGAATACGCGGGTTTAAAAGTGCACGGATTGCAGGGGCACGTAGACGTTTTCACACGGTGAGGGGCACATCCCTGCAGCCAGCCTCCTCCGGATTGAGAAACGCACTCTGACCAGCGCCCCCAGAAACCTCCCACCACACCCCTCTTCAGGTCAGGAGTCCCTTTTGGCCCCAGCGGGGATCATTATCCTGATTTCTACACTTTAATTTTTTGTTTGTTTTTAATTGGCTATTTCATTTTTGTACATGGAATCGTACATCATGCTGTGTGCTTTTTTGTGGGTGTGGTTTGTTTAGCAGGCTTTGACAATGTTATGTCTCCCATCTCAGTGCACCAGGAAAGAGAACAACTTTCCTTCCACTGTCTGGGAGAGGCCCCACCCTACCTCTACCCCTCCCCCTAGCCCTGCCCAACACCAGTACCTCAAATCCTTGACCAGCAGGCTAGATACCTCCTTCTCCAGGGAGCCCCTCGGGATTCCCCTCCCTCCTGAGAGCCATCCTGTGGGTGGAAACTTTCCCACTCCATCCCCTCCTGGGTCAGTATGAACCTCTGGTTGCACAGGGAGGTATTCGGGATGTTGACTCTTGGGAGCTCCCTGTAAGGGCCTGCCACCCTTACAGGCTTTTGGAATAAGTCTTTGAATGAATGGTCCTTGCCCCTCAGTTGCTGAATTCCTGTCTCGTCTCCTATTTAAAAGTGCACTGTCTCAAGATGGGAGTTTGCTTGCCACTGTCATCGTGGATTCCAAGTGGTGAGGGAATCTCCTGGGGGGGAAAAAACGGATCCTAGAGTAGGGAGGGAGGAAGGGAGGGGGGAGGTCAGCTCAGTGTACTGAGTGCCCCCCGTGTGGCAGTCCTGCCAGGCACACAGCTGCTGTGCTCCAGTTGGCCCATTCCGGCACCTCCCACTGTGACTTCAGTTTCCCAACGTGCTAGGTAGCTCTTCGAAAGTTACTTAACCTCCCTGAGCCTCTGTTTTCTGTAAAGTAGAGATTAGGCTCCAAAAATCACTGCGGATGGTGGCTGCAGCCATGAAAGTAAGACATTTGCTCCTTGGAAGGTAAACTATAACAAACATATTACAGATAGCATAATAGACAGACTGCATATTAAAAAGCAGATATATCACTTTGCCAACAAAGGTCCATAGAGTCAAAGCTATGGTTTTTCTAGCAGTCATGTATGGATGTGAGAATTGGACCAAAAAGTAAGCTGAATGCCCAAGAACTGATGCTTTCCAATTGTGGTGCTGGAGAAGATTCTTGAGAGTCCCTTGGACTGCAAGGAGATCAAACCAGTCCAGCCTAAAGGAAATCAACTCTGAATATTCATTGGAAGGACTGATGCTGAAGCTGAAGCTCCAGTACTTTGGCCACCTGAAGCGAAGAGTCGACTCATTTGAAAAGACCCTGAGGCTGGGAAAGACTGAAGGTGGGAGGAAAAGGGGATGACAGAGGATGAGATGGTTGGATAGCATCACAGACTCAATGGACATGAATTTGAGCAAACTCTGGGAGATAGTGGAGGATGGAGGAGCCTGGCATGCTGCAGTCCATGGGGTTGCAGACAGTTGGACATGACTGAGTGACTGAACAAAGGGACCAGGGCCTTCACCTTGCAGGGCTGTGTGGAGACTGGAGATAAGAAGGCAAAGAGCCTGCTGAGGGCTCGGCCTGAAGACACACCCACTGTCACAGCACCGTTCTGCCCTGTCCGCATCAGCCCTCAAGGAAGGAAGGAAAAGTCAGAAGAGTTCTTTCTATCCTTGGTCTAGAGGCTAGGGAAGTGCCTAGAAAGGTTCTCACAGTTCCAGTGGTCTCTGTCAGGGTCCCAGCAGCCTCCCTTGTTTCCTTGAGGGAATCTCAGAACTGTTTCCTCACCTGGTAGACCCTGTGGGCTGTGACCCAAGTGAAAATCTCCAGCGGCCCCCACAGCTGAGCAGGGGCCACTCATTCTCTTCAAATCTAGTGCAAGATGAGGGTTCTGCCCTGGGACGGGGAAGGCAGAGTCACGGGGGCTCTGGACATGCCGTTGTCCCCTCCCTAGAGATCGGGATGGCCGGGTGAGGAGGGGAGGCCCTGGAAACTGCTCTGTGGCTGTGGAGAACCTTAAAACCCCACTCTGCCCTGCGGATGCCCCTGGGAGTCCAGAGGTTAAGACCTCACCTTCCAATGCAGGGGATGTGGGTTTGATCCCTGTTCAGGGAGCTAGGATCCCACATGTTGCAGGTCCGAAAAAACAAGCTGTGGAACAGGGGCAGTATTGTGGCAAATTCACTAAAGACTTTGAGAATGGTCCGCTTCAAAAAAACAAAAAATAAATAAAATAAAATAAAACTCTGCTCGGCCCAGACACGGGGTCTGGCTGCTCAGGTAGGGCACAGACTGGGGGTCTCAGGTATGCAGTTCCCAGGGAAGCCTCTCCAGCACCCCTCCCTCAGGGTCAGTGACCGGGAAGGCCCAGAGCTCCACTTCCGCCTGTGCACCAGCCTCTCTTCCTGGTCTAGGGTCTGCAGCTCCCATGAGGACGCAGAGCTCCTGACCAGAGGGGAAGGGGAGGGACAGCAGTCACTGGGCAGAAACCCGCATCAGTCTGTCCCTGTTGTTGTCCAGTCGCTGAGTCGTGTCCAGCTCTTTGTGACCCCCATGGACTGCAGCATGCCAGGCTTCCCTGGCATCTTCACCAGGGAACTTCATCTTCCCTGTCCTTCACCATCTCTTGGAGTTTGCTCAAATTCTTGTCCGTTGAGCTGGGGATGCCACCTAACCACCTCATCCTGTGTAGTCCCCTTCTCCTGCCTTCAATCGGGGTTTTTTCTAATGAGTCGGCCCTTTGCATCAGGTGGCCAAAGTACTGGAGCTTCAGCTTCAGCATCGGTACTTCCAATGAATATTCAAGGTTGGTTTAATTTAGGACTGACTGGTTTGATCTCCTTGCAGTCCGAGGGACTCTCAAAAGTCTTCTCCAGCACCATTAATTCTTTGGTGCTCAGCCTTCGTTATGGTCCAACTCTCACATCTGTACGTGACTACTGGAAAAACCATAGCTTTGACTATAAACACCTTTGTCAGCAAAGTGATGTCTCTACTTTTTAGTACGCTGTCTATGTTTGTCATAGCTTTCCTTCCAAGGCCCAAGCGTCTTTTAATTTCATAGCTGCAGTCACCATCTGCAGTGATTTTGGGGCCCAAGAAAATACAGTCTGTCACTCTTTCAATTTTCCCCCATCTATTTGCCATGAAATGATGGGACCAATACCATGATCTTAGCTTTTTGAATGTTGAGTTTGTCCTTTACTTCACACCAAACAAACATCTTAAATGCACTAAAGATGCTACAAACAATGAATAACAGAGCATGAGAGAACAGAGGGCTAATGCTGAGTGGGGGGAAGCCTTCCCACGCAAAATGAAAACCCCAGAAGCTGTAAAGGAGAATCATAAGACCTCTGAGTGTTGGAGACTCACATGCAGACTAAAATTACTAGATGAATGGTAGACTGGAGGAAATATCTGCAACATTTCTGATAGACAGGGGGCTGATACTCAATAAGCAAAGTATCCTACAAATTAATTAGAAATCGAGTTCAATAGAAATGTGGACAGAGGCTCTGAATAGGCAATTCACAGAAGACGAGTAAAAGCGGCAAGAAATATCTGAGGAGGTCCTCAACCAGAGAAATTCAAATTACAAAATGAAATGATGAGATTTTTTGGAGGTTTTTTTTTTTGGCCTGTGACAGCAGCCAGACAGCGAGGGCTGACAGGGCATGGAGAGTGGCATGTGCAGACACGCCCACAGCCTGTGCCCTGGGCCAGCGTTCGGGGGAGACTGCTTTAGCAGAAGCTTTCACGATGTTGTCGTTGCTCGGTTGCTCAGGCACGTCCAGCTATTTGCGACCCTGTGGACTCCAGCACGACAGACCCCTCTGTCCTTCACCATCTCCCCCAGTTTGCTCAGACTCATGGTCCATTGAGTCGAGGATTCCATCATGTGGGTCCAGCAATCCCACCTTGGAGGGATCTAGCATTCTGTCAGCGACATCGCCCTCTCTGTGCCTCCAGGGCACGTCCACCCATCCACCCCAAATCTCTCCTTGTCCATCTTTAAAGTGCTCACTTTCGATGCCATAAAAATGGGGTAACAGCCCCAGCCCCAGCTGCAGGGGGAAGGCCGCCTGTGGCTGGGTCCTGCTGGCTGGCCAGGATCCCCCTGCTTCAAGGCTCCTTTGAGCTGGGATGGGAGACAGGGGCCAGCTCCTCCTGGATGGAGTGGGGGTCTGGGACTTATTGAGGGGCTGCTAGTTAAGGGAGTAAAAGAGAGGGTTGGTGGGTGAGGAAGAGGAAGAAGAAGGAACAGTAAGGAATGAAGAGTAAGGGAGAGAGAGAAAGAGAGAGAGAGTCGGGGAGAAAGAGGGAGGGGAGAAGGAGGGGGACCGATGGACCTGAGAATTCCAAGTTCTCCCCCACTCTGATGGTCCCCTCACCTTCCCAGTCTTTAAACATCGGCCTCCTTCCTCTCTAAGTAAGGTGTTTTCCCCCTCTGTGAAAGCGTTTGGATGTCAGGCACCAGCTGCCCAACACCCTCTCTACGTCACTGGGAGGTGTGGGGAGCAGGCTCTAGGGGGTCCCCAGTGACCTCCCGTCCGGTATTTATTACACCATGTCATCCTTTCCCTCAAGTGTGAGCCCTTCCTACGGACCTGCTTCCAACGAACAGAAAATAGCACGAGGGTCGGGACGTCCCTCCCAAGATTAGGTTTTTAGGGAACTGTGGCTTCTCTCTGAGGAGAGACGGCTCATTCACCTCTGAGGCTGCGAGCTCTGGAAGGCGGGAGCTGCAGTGTCATGACGGGGCCCCGTGGAGAGGCCACGCAGCCGGGGACAGAGGCTGCCCAGAGCCCCGGGGAGGGGGAGTGAGTGGGGCCGCAGGGAGACCCTTCCCACGGCAGGCGAGCCCCCTGCTGACTCGGCAGCCCCAGCTGACAGCCCTTTTGTGGGCTCACGGGAGCCTTGCAGCCGCAGGCCGGGGGCTGAGTTTCAGCAGCACCTGTCAGAGATGACAAGTGCGTGTTGCTTCTAGCTTCTAAGACTGGGGGCTGCTTGTTACACAGCATGTGCTGAGCCGCTTCAGTCGTGTCCAACTCTGTGACACTATAGACTATAACCTGCCAGGCTCATCTGTCCATGGGATTCTCCAGGCAAGAACACTGTGGAGTGGGTTGCCATTCCCTTCTCCAGGGGATCCGCTTGACTCAGGGATCGAACCCGCGTCTCCTGTCTCCTGCATTGGCAGGGGGGTTCTTTGCCACTAGCGCCATCTGGGAAGCCCATAGATAGCTGATTCAGGAGGCCTGCCTCTCAGGGGGCGTGGGCCTTGTCTGGATGCTGTCTGCTCATTGAAGTCTCTCCCAGGTCTGGTCTTAGAGTTACAAATGAGGAAACTGAGGCCTATAGCTGGGGGGGTTTGCCCGAGGCCCCTGCTGCTTTGCTCAGGAACGGAGCCCTTCCCCACAGGATGGCCTGGCAGAGCACGGCCCTGACTTTGGGTCTGGAGGGTGGCATCCTGAGGGCTCCAGGCCTGGGGGGACTGCACTGGCGGGCGGTGCTTTCACACGAGTTGGCCCCTTGAACTCTGACAAGAGGCAGTGGGGACAGGTAGGTAGCTCCCACCCCCTTCCCCCCTCCCCAGCTGCCCTCCCAAACTCTCCAGCTGGCCTCGCTGCCACTGATGGTAGACTTGGGCATCAGGCCTGGGGTGGAGGGGGCGGGTGGGGGTCTGTGCTGGCGGCTTGTCTCCAAGATCTGTCCAAACAGACAGGGCTCACGGCAACCCCACAGGAGGCTAAGGAGGTTTTGAGTCCAGGGTCCCCCACCCCACTGGGAGTGAGGATCTGGGGCCCAGAAGAGAACAAAGTGTCCTGAAGTCATGGCAGGATCTCTGCGGATGGATGAGTAGGGCAGTGGCCCCAGGACAGATCTCCATAAACCTCACTGAATATGGAGGCCAAAGCCGCCCTGGAGGAAATCCCCAGGGCACCCCACAGAGAGGAGAGGAGCAGAGAGGTACCTTCACCCCGACCCTGAGGCCGATGGGTCTTCCCACCTCTTTGCCTGTGCCCTGGGGGCCCCAGTTCTGGGTGGGCCGTGGCGAACCATGCCCTGTCCACTGCATTCCAGAGGGATGGATAGTGTGTGGCCACCTGATAAGAATCCGGACTCCTCGTTAGATCTGAGTATCACATGAACAACAAGTACCTTTTTAGTAAAAGCGTATCCATGCAGCGTTTGGGATATCTGCTGTTGCTGTTCAGTTGCACACTCATTTCTGATTCTTTGTGACCTCACGGACTACAGCACAACAGTCTTCCTTGTCCTTCACTATCTTCTGGAGTTTGTTCAAACTCATGTCCTTTGGGTCAGTGACACCATCCAACCATCTCATCCTCTGTCACTCTCTTTTTCTCCTGCCCTCAATCTTTCCCAGCATCAGTGTTTTTTCAGCTTTTCGCATCAGGTGGCCAAAGTACTAGAGCTTCAACTTTAGCATCAGTTCTTCCAATGAGTATTCAGGGCTGATTTCCTTTAGGATGGACTGGTTTGATCTCCTTGCAGTCCAAGGGACTCTCAAAAGTCTTCTCTAGCACCACAATTTGAAAGCATCAATTCTTCAGAGCTCAGCCTTCTTTATGGTCCAGTTCTTACTCCATACATGACTACTGGAAAAACTATAGCTTGGACTATACAGACCTTTGTCAGCAAAGTGATGTCTTTGCTTTTTGTCATAGCTTCCCTTCCAAAGAGCAAGTGTCTTTTAAATTCATGGCTGAGGTCACCAGCTACAGTGATTTTGGAAAATAAAACATGTCATGGCTTCCACTTTTTCCCCTTCTATTTGCCATGAAGTGATGGGACTGGATTCTGTAATCTTAGTTTTTTAAATGTTGAGCTTCCAGCCAGATTTTTCACTCTCCTATTTTACCCGCATCAACAGATTCTTTAGTTCTTATTCACATTCTGTCATTAGAATAGTCTCATCTACATATCTGAGATTGTTGATCTTTCTCCTGGCAATCTTGATTCCAGCTTGTGATTCATCCAGCCTGGCATTTTGCATGATGTACTCTGCATATAATCTAAATAAGCAGGGTGACAATATACAACCTTGACGTACTCCTTTCCCAGTTTGGAACTAGTCCACTGTTCCATGTCCAGTTCTAGCTATTGCTTCTTGACCTACATACAGGTTTCTCAGGAGGCAGGTAAGGTGGTCTGGTATTCACATCTCTTTAAGAATTTTCTGATAAGAATTTTCACATAGTAAAAGGCTTTACGTAGTCAATGAAGTAGAAGTAGATGTTTTTCTAGAATTCTCTTGCTTTTCCTATGATCCAATGGATGTTGACAATGTGATCTCTGGTTCTCTGCCTTTTCTAAATGCAGTTTGAACATCTGGAAGTTCTCGATTCACATATTAGAATGTTGCTGTTGTTCAGTCACTAAGGTGTGGCCAACTCTCTGTGAGCCCATGGACTGCAGCATGCCAGGCTTCCCTGTCCTCCACCTTCTCTCCGAGCTTGCTCAAACTCATGTCCATTGAGTCAGTGATGCCATCCAACCATCTCGTCCTCTGTCGTCCCCTTCTCCTCCTGCCCTCAATCTTTGCTAGCATCAGGGTCTTTTCCAATGAGTCAGTTCTTGGAATCAAGTGGCCAAAGTATTGGAGTTTTAGCTTCAGCATCAGTCCTTCCAAGGAATATTCAGGGTTGATTTCCTTTAGGATGGACTGGTTTGATCTCCTTGCTGTCCAAGGGACTGAAAAAGTACCCATCATTGGTCTGAAATTTAGTTTAATGGCATGTCCTTTTTCTTATTTGCTAAATCTGGTAATCCTGACAAGGGCAGGGGACGCTGTTACAGGGTAGATGTGAATTGGAGACTTAACTAGGAATTTGGAGAGGGCAATGGCCCCCTCTCCAGTACTCTTGCCTGGAAAATCCCAGGGATGGAGGAGCCTGGTAGGCTGCAGTCCATGAGGTTGCTAAGAGTCGGACACGACTGAGCGACTTCTCTTTGACTTTTCACTTTATGCATTGGAGAAAGAAATGGCAACCCACTCCAGTATTCTTGCCTGGAGAATCCCAGAGATGGGGGAGCCTGATAGGCTGCCTTCTATGGGGTCGCACAGAGTCGGACACGACTGAAGCGACTCAGCAGCAGCCGCAGAGCCTGAGAACTGACCCCCTTGCCTCTGTGGCCATTTGGGGCTGGTTTCGGCCCCACTCACCTCTCCAGCCTGGGCCTGTGAGCAGGAACAGGCCGCACAGTGCTGGGGGGATAGGTGGGCTGGGCTGTCTTGAGAGGTGATGTCCTGTCGTAGGAAGTCTCCCAGTCCTGACTCTCAGCAGGAAAGTTGGTCAGAGCTGAGCAGGTGACGGTGGCAGAGGAGGAGTGTCTGAACCACTTGGCTGACCATTGAGACAGGACTTGTCCACTGAGGACTTGCCTGTTGGAGCAGAGCCTGCTCCGTAGGGAGCCCAGGGGAGCAGTTGGTCTGGGGGCTGGAGGGGCCCCCTGAGCAGGCACCAATCAGAGCGGGGAGATGGAGGAGGGAGAGTAACCCACTCCAGTACTCTTGCCTGGAAAATCCCATGGACGGGGGAGCCTGGTGGGCTGCAGTCCATGGGGTCGTGGAGTCAGACACGTCTGAGCGACTTTCCTTTCACTTTTCCCTTTCATGCATTTGGAGAAGGAAATGGCAACCCACTCCAGTGTTCTTGCCTGGAGAATCCCAGGGGTGGAGGAGCCTGGTGGGGAGCCTGTGTCTATGGGGTCACACAGAGTCTGACACGACTGAAGTGACTTAGCAGCAGCAAAGAAAACTGAGTGCCAAAGAACTGATGCTTGTGAACTGTGGTGCTGGAGGAGACTCTTGAGAGTCCTTGGACTGTAAGGAGGTCAAACCAGTCCATCTTAAAGGAGATCAGTCCTGAATATTCACTGGAAGGACTGATGCTGAAGCTCCAATACTTTGGCCACCTGATTCGAAGAACTGACTCATTGGAAAAGACCCTGATGCTGGGAAAGATTGAAGGCATGTGGAGAAAGGGGTGACAGAGGATGAGATGGTTGGATGGCATCACTGACTCAATGGACATGAGTTTGAGCGAGCTCCGGGAGTTGGTGATGGACAGGGAGGCCTGGCGTGCTGCAGTCCATGGGGTCGCAAAGGGTCGGACAAGACTGAGCGACTGAACAACAGTGACTGTTGTGACAAATCCCTGCACACTGCAGCTTGAAACAGCATCGATTTGCCCTCTTATGGTCTATGAGGCCGGCAGTCCCAGAGGAGTGAGAATCAAGGGGCCAGCAGAGCTGGCTGTTTCTGGGGTCTTTGAGGCATGGGGGACCCGTCCTCTGCCCTTCCAGCTTCCAGAGGCCGCTGAGCTCCAGGCCCACTGTCCTGTCTTCTCAAACTCCGCCCCTCCTGCCTCCCTCCTCTGTATTTGGACCCTGGGGAGACATTAGCCCACCTGGAACGTCTAAGATCTTCCACCTCCCCCTTTAAGGTCCTTAATCACATCTGCAAAGGCCCCTCTGCCAGGTCAGGTCACATTGACAGGTTCCAACGATTAGGACACAGGCATCTTTGGGGGCTGTGATCCTGCTGACGCAGAGGGAACCTGGGATTTTCTCAGGCGTGGCAGCTGGCAAGGCTCCGGGGCCGCTTCATGGGGATCAGTCTTGAAGCCCAGTCTTGGGGACTTGAACCTTTCCTTGAGGCCCTGGGGAGCGGCTGGTGGGTTTGAAGCCTGGATCCTTCCTGGGGCCCCCATATATCATCTCTGATTCAGTCAGCCTGTGGCCCTGCTGGTTCAAGGGGTGTGGGTGGGGGGCTCCCTGTGGCCCCGGAGTAGCTGAGACAGAACCCCGTGAGCCACTGCAGCGGGGGCCGGGCTGGGGGTCGCTGGCCTACTCCGAGGCCCCTGCTCCCGCACAGCTGGGAACACATGCTTTACATTAAGGCTGTAAGAGTATGTTTTCCATCTTGGTTTGGCACATGAGGGTCGCCCGCTGCCCACGGTCCTGGAGGGGCTGAGCCTGCAAGCTCTGCCTGCGGAGAGGAGCCTTTGGAGCTGATGAGGTGGGAGGGGAGCGGCGAGGGGGTGGAGAGGAAGCTCCCCGTCCCAGCCACCCTGGCCCCTCGGGCAAGATTTGCTTTCCTTAGAGCCCAGCGCAGCCCACAGGAGGGCTCGGACCTGAACCCTGCCAGAGGGGAAGGTCGAGTCAAGGTCACAGGTGGGCTGGGACGGTGGCTTCTCGAACCCAGTACGGTGGGAGGTTCTGGGCAGAGCTTGCATTTGGGCTGCAGCCCCTCCCCTCGCTGCAGGCCTGGCAGTCTTCGGCCTTCACCTCTCTTCAGAGGGAGTCGGGCCCCCGGGCTGGAGGTATCCTGATTGGACTCCAGGGCGCTCAGGCTCCATGGGGGTTCAGGAGACTTCATCAAGGTCCTCATCAACGGCCTCATCGTGCTGATGGAGGTCTGGGCTCCAGCTTTGGGCAAGACCCTCTGCTTCCCACCTCCCAATCTAGCCTGACTCTCAAACCCACTTCCCCATTCCGTGCCCCGCTTGGTTATGCCTTCGGCTCAGTCTTGTCCTTCTCTTCGTGACCCCACCAGGCTCCTCTGTCTGTGGGATTTCCCAGGCCAGAGTACTGGAGCCAGAGTACTGCCATGTCCTTCTCCAGGGGATCTTCCTGATCTGGGGGTCGAACCCACACCTCCTACATCTCCTGCGTTGGCAGACAGGCTCTTTATCACTAATGCCACCTGGGGAGGCTGAGCCCCACCCAGGTCCACCAGCAAGTCCCCCCAGCTCCTCTCCGTGTCTACACTCTTGATACCCTCCACAGGGCCCGCCCACCCTTCTTAGCCAACAGCATTTCCTGCCTGAAGCAACCTCAGTCCCCAGACCACCCCCCACCCCAGGAAGGCTGCTGGCACCTCACCACCCCGTCTCTGCCTCCTGCTCCTTCTCCACCATCTGCACTCAGCCCCTCCATCCTGTGTCCTGTGTTAGGGGGCTCAGGGCACCCCCAGAGAAGAGCACACAGGTTCTCCGCCTTTGTGGAGGGCTCAGAACCCGTGGTGACCTCCCAACCCCACTGCTCATACTTCCTAAGCCGTGCTGTGGATTCCCCACCTCGGGACTTCGTCAGCGCTGTTCCCTCCCGAGAAGGCTTCTCACCCATTCGCAGCCCCACCCTTGCCAGGCCACCACGGCCCGTCCTCCTGACCCTTTTCTGGAAGGAGCTCATCTCTGAATCACCGCAGCCCACCCCGTGCTGTCCTCGGCTCTCCGAACCCTGGGTCTGTAGCCCCGGCGATCGCTCCGGTGTGAGCTGAGGGGCACCGCTTTCCTGCGTAGGGTCCCTTTGGAAACCTGTGACTTGGGCACTGAGCCATGTTGCCCCTCACACACCTTCTGGCTCCTCACACATACCTGGTGCCTGGAGGAAAGAAGCTGAGAAAGACCTCAGGCGGAAGAGACCATTCAAACTGGGTTGTGAAGGATGGATAGGAGTCTGTGAGAGGCAGAAGTGGAGAATTAGCGCCACATGAACCTCTGTATGTCTGGGGACCAGAAGTTGGCAAGCTATTGCCTAGAGGCCAAATTCTACCTAAGATTTAATTTTTGCACAGCCTGCGAGTTTTGTCATCATTCAATCGCTCAGTTGTGTCCAGCTCTTTGCAACCCCATAGACTGCAGCACACAGGCTCTCTGTCCTCCACTCTCTCCCAGAGTTTGCTCAAATTCATGTCCATTAAGTCGGTGATGCTCTTTGGCCACCTCATCCTCTGCCACTCCCTTCTGCTCCTGCCCTCTATCTTTCCCATCAGCAGACTCTCCTCCAGTGAGCTGGCTCTTTGCATCAGGTAGCCGAAGTGGTGGAGCTTCGGCTTCAGCACCAGCCCTTCCAATGAATATTCAGGGCCGATTTCCTTTAGGACCGACAGGTTTGATCTCCTTGCAGTTCGAGGGACCCTCAAGAGTCTTCTCCAGCACCACAGTTTGAAAGCATCCATTCTTCGGCGCTCAGCCTTCTTTATGGTACCACTCTCACATCCATACATGACTACTGGGAAAACCATGGCCTTGAATAGATGGACCTTCTCTGGAGGAGGAAATGGCATCTCACTCCAGTATTCTGGCCACAAAAACCCCATGAACAGTATGTAAAAACAACTGGCAAGTTAAGTTGTTTTATATTTGTGAAGGCTTCAAGAGAATGTCTTCCCAGATGCCTCAGTGGTAAAGAATCCATCTGCCAACGCAGGAGACACAGGAGATGCAGGTTTGATCCCTGGGTCAGGAAGAGCCCCTGGAAGAGAAAATGGCAACCCACTCCAGTACTTGCATGGAAAATCCCACAGACAGAGGAGCCTGGAGGGCTAGAGTCCATGGGGTCACAAAGAGTCGGACACAGCTGAGCAACTGAGCACATGGAAAAAGTAAGTGAAGAGGAAAGTGCAACAGAGAGAAGAAAAAAACATTTTAGATGGCAAAACCTACAATGTTACTCTCTGGGCCTTCACAGAAAAGTTTGGGAAGCCCTTTCCACATGGGAGAAGGTTGAAGAGGGGACTGTCCCTCTATCAGGGGCAGGAAAAGATGAGGAGGGGGCTGATATTTGTGTGTGGGTGCAGCCCATTGCCGGGGGGGACCAGGGAGGACCCATCCCAGAGGTCTCAGCGGGTGGTCACCCCTCTCTGGCCCCTCTTTCGCAGGGAGCTGGGGAGGGCAGGTGAGATCACGGCTGTCACAGGCCTGTGAAGGGCCAGCTTAGGGCCCCACATCCCTCCAGCCAGATCCCTGACCTGCAGGCCCTGAGACAGAGCAGGCTCCCACACTCATTTCTCAATTAGCCGGATTTTCCACTGGCCGGCTGGGTCTGGAGGGACCTGACAAGACGATGTTCCAAGCTTAAGAAACGTTTTAGCTCTAATGAGCTGGAATGCTGGTGGTTTCTTTTAATCCCACTGTGTTTACCCCAATCAACGATCGAAGAAGGCTGGCTGGGATGACCGTCATTTTTCCTGTGATTAATGCTCTGGCAGGCCCGTCTGTTTTCCAGGAAACGCCACTCTCCCCTTCTCTGTGTCCGCTCACAGCATCCTCAGAGGCCCTGGGATGTCAGGCAGGGATGCCAGTCATGCGCCAGGTGCTGGGTGGACATCAGGCTGCTAAGAGCAGCTGGGAGGCTTTGCACCCCCCTGACCCGCCTGGAGCTCCATGGCAACCCTAAGTCCTGTACCTGCTTCTACCAGGCGGTGAGCCCCCTGAGGGCAGGGACATGCCCTAATTACTGTCTGAGCTTGGGCCCCTCAGAAGCAGACTCTGGACAAGGTGGCCACGCCAGCAGTTTATTTGGAAGGCGGTCCTGGAAACACGAAGGAAGGGAGCACAGTGCATTTCTAAGAAAGCTCCCCCTAGGGTAATGGGGGCTCAGTCCCCCTGCGTACTCCATGAGCCAGTGGGGCAGGGAGCTGGCAGGCTTGCACCTCAGCCCCTGGACCGCTCCTGAGGTTGTTAACCCCCAGTGCTGGAGGCCAACCGTGGTGCAGGAGTGGAGCAAGTATTTGCAACTTCAAAGAAAGCCCTGAGGCCAAGACCAGTTGCTGGCAGCTGGAGGACCGCCCGGCACGCTCCAAAGTGTGAGATCCAAGGAGATGCAGAGCTGCCTCTGCGCCCGCCGTGAGGACATCTTCTCCCGCAGTCTGGTGCCCCGCCTGCTGCCACGGCAGCGCTGGTCCTCCGAGAGCCAGAGAGACTCCCTGTGTGACGGACAGGGGCGGGCCCCTATGCACGGCCGTCACCCCCATCACTGAGACCTGCCCGGGTCTCCTAAGTGCCCGGTAAGTACAGCCTCAGGACACCGAGGGGCCTTTGACCCAGGCAGGCTGTGGCTTCCGTGCCTTCTACACCCAGGGCTCAGCATGGCCCCCCCCCCACACACAGTGGCCTGGGTCAGGTGTGTCCGGCAGGGCAGGCTGGAGGCCTGAACATCGGGCAAGGGTGGTGGGGTGACTTCTGATGTGCAGGGGACCCGGGTGGCCTGGGACTCGGCAGAGCTAGATGTTGCCCCATGTTGTCCTAAAGCTCTGGGTAGGATCCTCTGCATTCCCTGAGTGGCCCAGGTTCCTGGCCCAAGGGTTTTGTGGTCCAGTGTGGAAAGAAATGCAGGGACCCGGTTATGGGCTTGGGGGATCAATGGCCCAGCTTCTCAGCCTGAGCCCCAGCCGGTGGGTCCTCCTGTCTCCTGTTAGCTGGTCTGCTCAGCGGCCGTGGAGAGTCAGCCCCAGTGGCTCCATTTCACAGATAAGAATGCCGAGGTTGTGAAATGAGTCGCTAGTCCAGGTTTGATGCATGATACAGGGTGCTCGGGGCTGGTGCCCTGGGATGACCCAGAGGGATGGGATGAAGAGGGAGGTGAGAGCGGGGTTCAGGATGGGGAACATATGTACACCCGTGGCGGATTCATGTCAATGTATGGCAAAACCAATACAATATCGTAAAGTAAAAAATAAATAAAACTGAGATTAAAAAAGAAGAATGCCAAGGTCCACCTGCTGTTGAGTGACTGAGCAGACCTGGGTCCAAGTGATGCCCTGGAAATGTCCCTCATGGTCCAGTGGTTAAAAATCTGCCTTGCAATGCAGGGGACACAGGTTCGATCCCTGGCCGGGGAACTGAGATCCCACCCGCCACTGAGCAGCTAAGCCCACGAACCACAACCACTGAGCCCGGGTGGCACAAACAGAGAGTTTGGATGCCTCACTGAGAGATCCTGTAGTTGAGACCCAATGCAGTAGAATAAATAATGAAATAACACTTTTTTTTTTTACCCCTCACAGCTTCCAGGGACAGGATTGCAGGCTGGCTGATCTCTGTCCTCTGCCTGGACCCCTGAAGCTGCAATCCGGGGGCCATGTTTTCATCTGGAGGCTCAACGGCCAGGGAGGGGAATCTGTCTCCCGACTCCCTCAGGTTGTGGGCAGATTTCCCATTCCTGCAGCTCTGGGACTCACGGTGGCTTGCTTTGCAGGCCAGCAGGAGAGTGTCTGACCTCAGGGAAGGCCCAGTCCCCTGCTTAAATCAGGCCCAACCCAGTGTGAAATTCTTTTTGATGGACTCAGAATCTACCAATTTGGGCCTTCCATTGCATCTGCAAAATCTTGTCCCTTTGCCATGTTCTAGTGACTAGAGGTGAGGCCCAGGCATAATTCCTCCCACCCCCCTCACGTCCTGGATGGTTTCATCCTGTGTCTGCTCTGCTCTGTGACTCTGGGTAAGTCCTTCACTCTCTCTGGGCCCAAGTCTTCCCTGCTGTGAGGGGAGAGGTGGCAGACCAGGGCAAGGCCCAGTGTCTCCCTTTTATGCAGTGTCGTTCGGGAGGGGCATCTCTGAGCCCCCTCTGGTGACCGAGGGCGAAAGCCTGGTGTTCAGGGATCGGAGGGAAGGCAGGCCAGACCCCGAGCTGGTGTCTCTGCTTCAGCTTTTCCTCTCTCTCCCAAGCCTTTGCTTTTTGTAGGGGGGCGGGAAAAAATTCCCTCCTCTTCCATTTTTTTAAAAAACAGGAGCAGTGAGCTGCCGTGTAAAGGACCTGGAAGAGGCCGATTGAGAAACGCAGGGAGGACAGCCTGAGGGGCTGATGTGAACGGCCAGCCCTGTCACTGTGGGCCGTGCAGAAGTCAGAACCTCTGTGACCAAGGGGAGACGTGGGCAGTGGGTGCCAAGGGATCTAGGACCCCCTACTCCCACCCTCCCCGTCCCTAAGGAGCCCTTGACACGTGGCAGCCAGCCCATGTGCTGGCCAGCCCCTGGTGACCCTGGCCTGAACGCTCACAAGGCCAGCACCCCGGTTGCGTTTCTAACTGGCTTTCTCCGAAGCCTGCCTGCCCGCCCCCCACCGCCGGCCAGGGTGCTTCTGCTGGCCTCCTGTCTTGGCATGGCCGGCCAGCATTTGGAAAGAGTGATATCAGAGAGTGTTCCAAGAGGGTCTGTTAGCCTGGAGCTCAGGAGAGCCCCTTCTCCTCCCCAGGCTTCAGTGTGAGATCCTCTGGAGGAGGGCATGGCAACCCACTCCAGTATCCTTGTCTGGAGAATCCCATGGACAGAGGAGCCTGGTGGGCTACAGTCCATGGGGCCGCAAAGTGTCAGACATGACTGAGTGACCCAGCTCGCACAGCACTGTAGCTCTGATGACGAAGGTGGGGATAGTTGCCATGGTTGTTAGACGCACTGTGGGTTTTGTGGATGTTTCTGGGAGAGGGGGAGTCTTATGCAGAGGAGGCAGGATCCAGACTTTGCTGCTTTGGGCGCATCTCCTGCAGGAACACCTGTGCTGGGCCATGGGCACTCAGGTTGCACCTCGCTCCAGGAGCAGGGTTCATTCAGCCCCACCCCCACCCCGCCCCCCCAAGCCAGACACACAGAGCCACACCAAGAGCAGCCCCATCACCAGATCCGCTGTCTCCCTTCCTTTCTTGACAACCTCTTCTTCCCTGGCGTCTGAGATATCTGCTGACCGTCTCGGTTTCCCTTGCAGGCTCTCTGTCCTCTCACACTCACTCATTGGTGACACTTCTGGGGGTCATTAGCCTTAGGATTCTTCCCTCCTGCTGCCCCCCCACCACTGAGTGATGCTATGGTGTTTACAGGTCCCGTAGATAAAGCAAGAAGAGAACCCTTCAAGGAGGGTCCATTCTCCAGGGGCACCAAGACCAGAAGAGGCAATTGGAGTACACAGTGACACGGGCCATCACAGGGCTGATAACAGGGGTCACAGAAGGGGTCCCTGTGCCCTGGAGGCAGTCAAGGATTGGCTGCTGGAGATGATTCCAGGAGGCTGAGAAAGAAACACCATAGCATGTAAAGGATGGATGCTGACACTCCCGCCACTGAGCCAGGCTCTCGTTCCATCCATTTAACAAACGTTTATTGAGAACCGAGGTTGGCGCTTGCATTCTCTCCTTTGCCCACCTTATTAAATTCAAGCATCACAGCTACCCCACGAGGTCTGTTCACATGCTGTGCCATCTTTGTGGGTCTGCTGTGGCTCAGCTAGTGCGTGGCAGGCACGGGCACGGAACCTGGGTCTGCACTGCTTCTTCACCACATTGAGAAGAGCTAAAAATTAGGAATTAGAGGACTTCCCTGACAGTCCAGTGGATAAGGCTTCCCCTTCCAAAGCAGGGGGTGCAGGCTCGATCCCCAGGCATGGGACTAAGATCCCATGTGCCTCGAGACCAAAATTCCAAAACATAAAAGCTAAGCCCTTTCACTCATGTCTGACTCTTTGCAACCCCATGGGCTGTAGCCCGCCAGACTCCTCTGTCCATGGGATTCTCCAGGCAAGAATGCTGGAGTGGGTTGCCATGCCCTCCTCCAAGGGATCTTCCTGACCCTGGGGTCGAGCCTGCATCGCCTGCATTGGCAGGTGAATTCTTTACCATTGAGCCACCAGGGAAGCCCCAAAACAGAAACATCAAGCCAGAAAGAAAAACACCAATACAGTATACTAACGAATATATATGGAATTTAGAAAGATGGGGATGATGACCCTGTATGCGAGAAAACAAAAGAGACTCAGATCTATAGAGTGAACTTTTGGACTCTGGGGGAGAGAGAGAGGGAGAGGGTGGGATGAGATGGGAGAATGGCATTGAAACATGTAAAAATAAAAAAAATAAAAAAAACAGAAACATCAAATTTTAAAAAAATCTTAAAATAAGAAGAATCAGGAATTAGAAGAGGGGTCAGATGTGCGATGACAACCGGGGAGACCTGGCAAGGGGCAGAGGGCACATACCAGTGCCCACGTTTCTCTCCTCAAACCAAACAAAGCTGTCTAGGTCTGGGCACAGAGCCTACACATTCTATGAGAGTATTTTTTAACCTGTGTGTGTTCCTTTTCACTGGAGGAGGAAATGGCAACCCACTCCAGTATTCTTGCCTAGAGAATCCCATGGACAGAGGAGCCTGACGGGCCATGGTCCATGGGGTTGCAGAGAGTTGGACATGACTGAAGTCACTAACCGCACACACATATATTCCTTTTAACACTAACATAAACATTTATTTCACCAGTTGTAAAGGTAAAACTTTTTGTAGGGACTTCCCAAGTGTTTTCCACACTGAGGATTGTGGTTCTTGAGAAGGTTCATTGGCCCATTTGGGAAACTCAAGAACCCTATTTCCTACTAAAATGGTTAAGGAAGATGTCAAAATAGAAATTTCCAGTTCTCACCACGATGGAGTGGCCTCCTTCCTTATTCCCCTTTACAATGGAAAAAAAAAACAAAACAACCTTCGGCATAATCTAACCAGTTTGGAAAGATTATGAAGGATGAAACAAAGGATGGCCAAGGGGTCTTAAGACTTAAGGGCAATGTGGCCCTGGGCCCCTGGGCTTTCTCTCTGCCTCCCATCCATCCCGCACTGGCGTAATTCTCACCAGACAGTGAGGCCTGGACCAAAAAAAAAAAAAAAAAAGGCCCCAAGAAGAGCCTGCTCCCTGTAGCCAAAGGGATCAGGCAGCTTATCAGAGCAGAAAGCCATTTTTAAAGACACCTGCCCTCGTGGAGTCAAACGCCAGTGAGGAAACTGCCTCTCTGCTGGTGGATCGAGCAAGGAGGTACCATCCCCCCAGCAGCAGCAGCAGGACCAGGACACAGAGGCAGCCCAAGCGCTCGGGGAATGGACGCACGCCTCCCAGAGCAGGCAGTGGCCTCCTGGGTCCTGGAGGCGGGATGAGACGGCACCGTTTGGAACCTGACTTCCCCACACGTGGTGCCAGTGGGGCCCAGGGGGAGCTGAATCCCCACCCTTAGCCAACGGCAGGCAAGCAGATGGTTTGCATGGCAGCCCTATGCTTTTGTCGAGGTGGTATCAGCAGAGTTGGGGGAGGGGGGAACCAAGCTTCCAGTCTTGCCTTTTGCCAGCAAGGTGCTATGAGTTGGAGGATCACTTTAGCTCAGGTGGGGGTTCAAGACGTCAGGCGGGAAGCTGAATACTCACCCCATGCAGGCCTGCACATGACACCTACACAAAGAGACCTAGACAGAGATTAAACAGGATCCAGAGCCTTGTCACATAATGCCTCAAAGATCCTGGATACAACAGAGCACCACTCATCACACCAAGAATCAGGGCAATCACCGTCTGAAAGAGGAACAATCAACAGACGCCAACTCTGAGATGAGTCAGATGTTGAAATTATCTGACACGGGTTATGGGGCAGCAATCACAAGAGTGCTTCCACAGCAATTTGAAGACCCTTGAGACCCATGAAAAAAATCCAGAAAATCAGAAATGAAAGATATAAAATGATGCCAAGGGGAAATTTTGGAACTAAAAGAAAAAGAAGCAATAACTGAGATTTAAAAATCACTGGATGGGCTCGAAGATGAATTGGAGACAACAAAAGAAGAGAGCTCTGAACTCTAAAGAGATCAATGGAATCAAAGAAGGACCAGTCTGAGCCAAAGAGAGAAAATAGAATGGGGAAAAAAATAAAAGTAAAAAAACAGACACTCAGTTGACCTGTTGAAGGTTCTAACACTCTAGTCCTTGGAATCTGAGAAAGAGAGGACAGAAAAGTGAGGCTGAAAGAAGATTTAAAGAAATAATGGCTGATAATTCCTCTAATTTGGCAAAAGGTGTCAACCTATAGATTCAAGAAACTGAGTGAATCCTAAATAGAATGAACCCAAAAAAGTCCACGCCAAGAAACATCATAATGAAACTTTTAAAAACCAAAGACGCAGGATTGCTGAGACCAACCAGAGTGCTGCTGCTGCTGCTGCTGCTAAGCGCGTCAGTTGTGTCCGACTCTGTGCAACCCCATAGATGGCAGCTCACCAGGCTCCCCCGTCCCTGAGATTCTCCAGGCAAAAACACTGGAGTGGGTTGCCATTTCCTTCTCCAGTGCATGAAAGTGAAAAGTGAACATGAAGTCGCTCAATCATGTCCAACTCTTTGCGACCCCATGGACTGCAGCCTACCAGGCTCCTCCGCCCATGGGATTTTCCAGGCAAGCGTACTGGAGTGGGGTGCCATTGCCTTCTCCGAACCAGAGTGCAATGACATGCTATATTTAGGGGAACCTCAATCCAAACAGGGCTTCCCTATTGGCTCAGTGGTAAACTTGCCTGTAGTGCAGGAGATGAGGGTGCGATCCCTGGGTTGGGAAGATCCCCTGGAGAAGGGCATAGCAACACACTCCAGTATCTTACCTGGAGAATTCCATGGACAGAGGCGGGCTACAGTCCATGAGGTCACAAAGTGTCAGACAGGATTGAGCAATTGAGCACAGCACAGCATCCAAACAAAAGCATTTCTCACCAGGGTCAGGAAGAAGAGGTATATTTTTAGAGTTCTGAAAGAAAAAACTGTCAACCCCCAAATCCTATATCAAGAAAACAATGTTCTTCAAGAATAAAAGGGAAATAAATCATAAACTGGCGCTATGCTTAGTCGCTCCAGCATTTCCTACTCTGTGTGACCCCATGGACTGTATGTAGCCCCCCAGGCTCCTCTGTCCAAGGGATTCTCCAGGAAAGATACTGGAGTGGGTTCCCATCCCCTCCTCCAGGGGATCTTCCCAACCCAGGGGTCGAACTCAGGTCTCCTGCATTGCAGGAAGATTCTTCACCATTGAGCCACCAGGGAAGCCCAGATCATAAATCTAAACTTGAAACATGGAGCTATAAACTCCTGGAAGGAAACACGGGAGGAATCCCACCTGACCTTGGGTTTGGTGATGAGCTTGTACATGCTCTGTGAAGGGAGAAGGTGATACATTGGATATTATTAAGATTTAAAACTTCTGTTCTGCAAAAGATACTGAAGAGAATGGAAATGCAGTTCACATACTGGGAAGAAATATTTGTGCAACATATATCTGCTAAAGGACTTATATCCAAAATTTAAAAGAAAGAACCCTTAGAATTCAGTAGGAAAACAAACAACTTATGGTAAGAAGATCTGAAGTGACTTCTCATTGAAGAGACACATGTAGTAAAGAGGTACATGAAAGGGACTCGATATCATATGTCCTTGCTGTTGCTCCATCGCTCAGTCATCTCTGACTCTCTGCAACCCTGGGGACTGCAGCACTCCAGGCTCCCCTGTCCTTCACTGTCTCCCAGAGTTTGCTCAAACTCATGTCCATCACATCGGTGATGCCATCCAACCATCTCATCCTCTGTCATCCGCTTCTCCTCCTGACCTCTATCTTTCCCAGCATCAGGGTCTTTTCCAATGAGTCAGCTTTTTGTAACAGTTGACCAAAGTATTGGAGCTTCAGTGTCAGTCCTTCCAATGAATATTCAGGGTTGATTTTCTTTAGGATTTACTGGTTTGATCTCCTTTCAAACCACAATTTGAAAGCATCAATTCTTCAGCACTCAGCCTTCTTTATGGTCCAACTCTCACATCCTTAAATGACTGCTGGGAAAACCATAGCTTTGAATAGACAGACCTCTGCTGTCATTCAGGACTTGCAAATTAAAACAACGATGAGATACCAACACACCCATCAGGTTGCCTAAAATCCAATTCGTGATGGCTGGTACAGGTGCAGAGTAACAGGAAATCTCATTCATTGCTGGTCAGAAGGCAAAATGGCATAGTCTTCTAGGAGGTAGCTCGACAGTGTCTTACAAAGTGAAACATAACTTTACCACAGGATCCATCAGACTACTCAGTATTTATCCAACTGAACTGAAAACTCAAGTCCACCCAAAACCCTGCAAATAAATGTTGATAGAAACTTTATTCGTAAATGCCCCACACTGGAAGCAACCGAGGTGTCTTTCCTAGGAGAATGGATACACAAACTGTGGTTCATCCACACAATGGAATATTATTCAGCAATAAAAGGAAATGATCTATTGAATCACAAAGACATGGATAGACATTAAATGTCTGTTTCTTTTTTAACAAGGTATTCATTTTTAGCTGGAGGGTAATTGCTTTATAGTATTGTGTTGGTGTCTGCCATACATCAACATCAGTCAGCCATGGGTATACGTATGTCCCCTCCCTCTTGAATCTCCCTCCCACCTCCCACCCTATCGTGCCCCTCTGGGTTGTCACAGATCACCTGATTTGAGCTCCCTGGGCCACGGGAAATTTCCCCTAGTTATCTGTGTTACATACGGTCATGCGTACATTTCCATGCTCCTCTCTCAATTCGTCGCGCCCTCTCCTGCCTGCACCGTGCCCCCAAGCCTGCTCTCTCTGTCTGCTTCTCCATGATGTCATATGTTAACCTGTTTCTGGAAAGCGTCTTTTTCTGTACTACACTTAGAGAATGTAGTGAACAACAATGTTTTCTCAGTTTTAGGTGTACAGCAAAGTGATTTGGTCATACACACACATGGATCTGTTCTTTTTCAAACTCTTTCTGTTCAGGTTGTTACACCATATTGAGCAGAGTTCCCTGTCTATGCTATAAGGCCTTGTTGATTCTCCATTTTAAACACAGTGGTGTGTACGTGTCAGTCCCAAACTCCCTGACTATTCCTCTCCTCTACCCTCCCCTCATGGCAACTGTAAACTTGTTCTCTAAGTCTGCGGATCTGTTTCTGTTTTGTAAGTAAGTTCATTTGCATCTTTAGTTTTTAGATTCCCCTTATAAGCAATACAATGGTCTTCTTTCTCTCTCTGACTTACATCACTCAGTCTGACAATCTATAGGCATATTTGATGCAAATGGCATTATTTCTTGATTTTTAATGGCGAAGTGATATTCCACTGTGCATACCTGCCACATTTTCCTTATCCACGCCTCTGCTGGTGGATATTCAGGTTGCCTCCGTGTCTTGCCTGTTGTAAACAGTGCTGCAGTGAACCCTGGGTGCACACAGCCTTTCAGACCATGGTTTACTCTGGGTATAAGCCCACGAATGGGATTGCAGGATCATATGGTAGCTCTATTTTTAGTTTTTTTAAGGGATTATGATACCATTCTCCATAATGTCTGTACTAAATGCCTATTTCTAAATGAATAATTATACTGTTTAGAATATTGTTAAGTGAAAAAAATTCTTTGAAAAGGCTGTGTACAATAGATTTCTGATATGACATTATGGGAAAGACAAAACTATAGAGATAGTGAAAAAAGTGTGGCTGCTAAGAGGTTGGGGGAAGGTGTTGAATGAGTGAAGCATAAGAGATAGTGTAAGGCAGCGAAGCTGTTTTTTATTACATTACAGTGGTGGACCAATGACCTCATCATTTGTGAAAACCTGTAGAACTTTGTAGTGTGAAGAGTGAACTGCATTATAGGAAATTAAAAAAAATCATATAGGAGGTTGGGGCATCTCAGGATAAAATGTGGATGGTGACAGAATAATCTAAAGGTATTAGACACGGATGACACGACCTCACTGAAAGGAATGGGGTGGGTGAAGGAACTTTGAAAATAGTAAAGTCAGTAAGACTGAGGGCAAAAGAAATGCACATAAGTGCTCATAAACCCAGTATTCTAATTCAAGGAGCTGTTCCCTATGGGGGAATGTGTGGGCTAACGATTATGAAGCCACTAGGCGTGAACACTGGAAGTGAACAATTAAAACATAGATGGCAGATGGTAGGAACCAAATTTCTCGTTGTCTGAGTGAGAAGTTACAGATGAGTAAGGGGAGGGGCCTAGAATGGTCCACGTGCCGACGCAGCAGAGCTGGAGACACCAGCATGAACACATTCACTGTAATATAAACACAGATGGTTACATGTAGAGCTTCGTGTTGATGTGCGTATATACGAGGTAGGCTAAGCAGTCTCCTTGATCCGTCAGCGTGGAGGGCCGAGAAGCAATGACTCTCCAGTAGCAATGAACACATCTTGTACCCAGATGTTGCCTTCTTATAACATTATCCAAGAGAAAGAACCAGGGTTCCTTGGAAACGACTGACTGTAGGAGGGAGGCTGGGAAGTACAAGAGGCGCCTGAAGCACCCGACAGTGCTGGAAAGGAAGCAAGTGCCTCAAAACCAAACCAAACCAGAAAACTCACAACTGCCTGAAACATGTCAACCGCATAAAGCGGTTAGTTCAAAGGGAGCCCAATGGCCGAAGCTGAAACAATTCTGGGGAACGAAATAGAAACGTAGTGCGGAAGCACTTTCCTGGTGGTCCAGGGACTAAGACTCCGCACTCCGAATGCAGGGGGCTCGGTTCCATCCCTGGTCAGGAAACCAGGTCCCCCATGCTGCATCTAAGACCTGGCACAGCCAAATAAAGAAATCAATCTTTTTTAAAAAACATAGTATCGGATTATAAGCTAAAGCGTAAACTAAATATCCCTGAGTTCATACAGACATAAATAAATGGTTGAATAAACTAATGAATGAATGAATATAGACAATATCCTATACAAGAGAACGCCAAATGATTGTGCAAACATTCAGCTCTCAGGATGGGGGCATATCTTCCAGTCCTCAAGTACAGGACTTTATAGGGCTGCCTATGAAGACTTTCTTCCAAAGAGGAGAGATCAAAAGAGTATAGCTGCAGGGAAGTAACCTAACAAACACGACCCCAGGCCAGGCCATCAGGGTCAGCGGCAGCAACGGTGAGGCATATTGATAGTGTCTTCCCTTGATACGACGTGAAGAGGCTGTTACTTTTCCTGTGTGGCCTTCTTTCCCCAAACACGTTATCCTGTTCTAATCATGAGACAGGCATTGGAAAAATCCCAGTTTTGAAATGTTCTACAAAACATCTGACAAGTACTCCTCAAAACTCTAAAAAATAAAATAATAAAACAAAAAGAAAGGAACGCTTTAGACACAGCCTCAAGGACACCGAAGAATGCTCAGTTGCTGCAGTCGTGTCTGACTCTTTGCGACCCTATGGACTGTAGCCCACCAAGCTGTTTATGGAAACTCCATAGGATTTTCCCAGAAAGCATACTGAAATGGGGTGCCATGCCCTCCTGCAGGCCTAAGGAGATATGACATCTAAATGTAATATGGTTTCTTGAGTGGAATCCTGAAAGAGAAAAAGGACGTTAAAGGGAAAGTAAGGAAATGTGTATAGTATTGGGATGGCCAAAAATTCATTCAGGTTTTTTTTGTAACATCTTATGAAAGAGCAGAACAAACATTTTGGCCAACTCAATATATGGGCTCTAGTTAATACCAACATATTTGTATTGGCTCATGAACTGTGGCAAATTGCCATACTAATAATGTAAGATGTTAACAATAGGAGTAGCTTGGTGCAGGGTATACATGAACTCTTTGTACAACCTTTGGAATAATTCTGTACGTGTAAAACTGTTCTAAAAGTATAAGTTTCCTTTTAAAAATTCAAACGTAAAAAGAAAGAAAAGGAGCAAAGTGTTGGTACATACAACAGTTTGGATGGATCTCAAAGGTGTTGAGCTCATTGCAAAAGTCAGTCTCAAAAATCTCACATACTATGTAATTCCATTTGCATAACATTATTAAAATGACAAAAATAGAGAAATCAAGAACATATGAATGGTTTCTGAGGCACAAGAATGGAAGGGGTGAGAATATAAGGGAATAGCAAAAGGAGATCCTTTGTGTGATAAACGGTTACCTGAATTATGCGTGGGACCACAGTGCACAGAACCACACACACACGCACACAAACAGCACACGAATGAGTGCAGGTGGACATGAGTAACTTCTGTGGTCTGATTCATGGTATTGTGCCAACATCAGCTTCCTTTGACATCACACTAAAGCTATCATCATTAAGGGAAGCTGAGAGAACAATATATTGGACTTTATGTACTATTTTATCAATTTCCAGGGAGACTATAATAATTTTTTAAAGTAAAATTAAATGTCTGAATAGTCCAGTAATGGTGGGATTGCTTGCAACAGATCATGCTTTCTCCTGACAATAATTGTACTCTGGACAAAACATAGAAACAGCTGCTTGAAGACACTTAAAAACAATCAACAATGGGCTGAAACTTGAAAGGATACGACACTTAAAACAAGGGAAACAGCAGATGAGATATATGTATAATGAACTTTTGCCCTGGAGGCACCCTCCAGTTTACAAGGCACGCAGGAACCGAGATAAAGAAGAAAGTGGCTGTCTAAAAAAGTTGAGGAGTAAAGGCCTGAACTCAGCAAAACCAGAAAACTCGAAAATGAGGAGGAAATACAGGACAAAAGAGAGTCCAGGGCTGGAAGAGGATATCCTTGAATCTGCATGTAAATGCCTCTTGGCTGACTCATAAACTGTACATGCACAAGGTTACATCCAAAAATATCCGTGCAAAGCAACACCCAAAGTCTTTAAGATGAGAGCAGAGATTTAACTGGCTGGCCAGCTGAGGGGATACAGAATTGGAAGTCCAATTTCTGTAGTTTTGGACCTTCAACTGGAACCAAGGAAAAGCTATGCCTTAGGCATAAAGGTCAAGTCCTCAGACTTAGGGGTGGTACTGTCGGACTGAGGGAAAACTGGAATAGACTTGCCCTTTCAAAGCTTAAGCCCCAAACTTGCACAAGGTCCAGGCGATTGTTGGTAATTTAGCCGACACTGAAACAAAAGGGGGCGCTGGTGGTAAAGAATCCTCCTGCCAATGCCAGAGCCCCAAGAGCCGGGGGTGGGGGAGCGGCAAGCCCCTCCAGGGTTCTTGCTGGGAAACTCATGGACCGAGGAGCCTGGTGGGCTACGGTCCCTGGGGTCGCAAAGAGGTGGACCCAATTTAGCGACTAAACAAAAACAAGGACAAAAAGTAACATTCTTCTGAGGAGAATACCAGAACCCAGAGCCTCTACAAAATATCATTCACAGTGTCCATTGTTTAATTTGAAACTACCTGCCAAGAAAAGAGGGCTTCCCTGGTGGCTCAGGCAGTAAAGAATCTTCCTGCAAGGCAGGAGATCCAAGTTTCACCCTGGGTCAGGAAGATCCCCTGGGGAAGGGAATGGCAACCCTCTTCAGTAATCCTGGCTGGAGAATCCCATGGACAGAGAAGCCTGGCAGGCTACAGTCCATGGGGCAGCAAAGAGAGTGACTAACACTTTAACGACTTTTCAGGCGTGCAAAGAATCAAGAAGATGTGGCATAAATAAAAGAAAACCTTGGTCAGAAGAAGCAAATTGGCAGAAAACCCAGCTGTCAGAATCACTTGATAAGAACTTTAAAATAAGTATTATAGACATATTTCTAAAATTTACAGAAAAGACGGATTGATTGTATATATTTTCCCACTGAGGTGGGAAATATCAAGAGAGAAACAAAAACTCTAAAGAAGAAAACAAATTAAAATTTTAGAATAGGAAAATACAATAGCTGAAGTAAAAAACGTGTTGAGTGGCAGCCTGAACACTGAAGAAGAAACCACTAGTGAACTTGAAAACAGTTCAATATGAACAGAACAGAGCAAACTCAAAGGGAAAAAGTGAAAGGGCTAGTCGCTCACTCATGTCCTGCTCTTTGCTCTTTGTGACCCCATGGACTGTGGCCCGCCAGGTTCCTCCGCCCAGGGAATTCTCCAAGCAAGAACACTGGAGTGGGCAGCCATTCCCTTCTCCAGGGAATCTTCCTGCTCAGGGATCAATCCCCAGTGTCTTGCATTGCAGGTGGCCTCTTTACTGCCTGAGCCACCCACCAACTGAAACCTGGAAATAAAAAGATTTTTAAAACATGGGACAGAGCCTCAAACAATGTCAAGCGACCTAACATTTATGTGAATGGAGTCCGAGGAGAAAAAGAAAGTCAAACAGGGCAGACAAAATATTTTAAATAATAATAGTTTTTAAAAAATGGAAATTTAATTGAAAGCATTAACTCATAGATCTAAGATTCTCAGTGGGCCAACAGAGAGAAAACAGACAAGAAATCACACCCAGGTATGCCATAGTAAAACATGTGAAAAAAATAACAATGAAAAGAAAGACTATAAAAGTCATTTTTTTTAAAAAGTACTTAGCAAAAATAGCTTTAATTGACTTCTCATCAGAAACAATGGACGTCACAGATTACAGAACAACATTGTTAAAGTCCTGGGGGGGGAAAAAAAAGCTATTCTAGAATTCTGTGTCCAGCAAAGATGTGTTTTTAAAAATAAGGAGAAACAATGACATTCTCTGGCAAGTGACATCCATGAGAATTCCTTGCCAACAGACTCAGGCTATAATAAATGCTAAAGGAAATCCTTTAGACTGAAGACAGGAAGACCTGAAGGGGGGCCTGGGGGAGGGACTCACGGGCACTGCTGGGGGAGCCTGGTGGTCCCCTACACACAGCAACTGTTGAGTCCCCTCTGACAGCAAGGTCAACCAATTGGTCCTAAAGGAAACCAACTCTGGCTACTCTTTGGAAAGACTGATGCTGAAGCTGAAGCTCCAACACTTTGGCCATCTGATGTGAAGAACTGACTCAACGGAAGAGACCCTGATGCTGGGAAAGACTGAGGGCAGGAGGAGAAGGGGACTGCAGAGGACAAGATAAATTAATTGGATGACATTACCGACTCAGTGGACATGAGTCTGAGCGAGCTCTAAGAGATGGTGAAGGACAGGGAGGCCTGGTGTGCTTCGGGCCACAAGGTTGCAGACAGTCAGACATGATTTGGGAACTAAACAACAGCACCGCTCAGCAAGGACCCCCTGAGGGTTGGGGAGCCCGGGGAGACAGCTCCAGGGGTCGGGGGCCTGGCTGTTGAGGGCCGTTGTGATTCTTCCGGGGGTGTCTGAGTGAGGTTGGCCAGGATGGTGAGCTGGCCAGAAACAGGCTGAGCTGGAACTGCGGAGGAGCTGGGGAGAGGCCCCACACCTTGCCAACTAGGCTGTCTCTGGGATCAGTGGGAGAGGCCAGTGGGCAAAGGCAGTGGTCACGTCTTGAACTGGCCTGGGACCAGCCTTGCTGCATGACCACAGTTAAGGCACGGCCTTTCTCTGGGCCTCAGTTTCTCCACCTCATTTGAAATGAGGCAGATTAACCAGTTGGTGTGAAAGAGCCCTTCCAGCTAAAAATAAAAATAAAAAGCCCATGACTGTCCTGTGTGAAGTACGAGAGAGATAGATTTGGCTTAATCTATGCTGTGGAATTAAAAGACTCTTCCTCCTTGGAAGAAAAGCTATGACCAACCTAGACAGCGTATTAAAAAGCAGAGACATTGCTTTGCCAACAAGGGTCTGTCTAGTCAAAGCTGTGGTTTTTCCAGTAGTCATGTATGGATGTGAGAGTTGGACTATAAAGAAAGCTGAGTGCCAAAGAATTGATACTTTTGAACTGTGGTGATGGAGAAGACTCTTGAGAGTCCCTTGGACTGCAAAGAGATCAAGCCAGTCAGTCCTAAAGGAAATCAGTCCTGAATATTCATTGGAATGACTGATGCTGAAGCTGAAACTCCAATACTTTGGCTACCTGATGCGAAGAACTGACTCACTGGAAAAGATCTTGGTGCTGGGAAAGATTGAAGGTAGGAGAAGGGGACGACAGAGGATGAGATGGTTGGATGACATCGCCGAATCAATGGACATGAGTTTGAGTAAGCTCTGGGAGTTGGTGATGGACAGGGAGGCCTGGAGTGCTGCAGTCCATGGGGTTGCAAAAAGTCAGACACAACTGAGCGACTGAACTGAACCGAACCGAAGGAAGAATATCAAGGCTTCCATAGTACCTCAACGGGAAACAGTCCGCCTGCAATGCCAGAGATACAGGAGGCGTGGGTTTGATCCCTGGGTTGGGGAGATCCCCTGGAGGAGAGCATGCCAACCCGAACTCCACGGACAGAGTAGCTTCGCGGGCTATAGTCCATGAGGTCGCAGAGTCGGATACGACTGAAGCGACTGGGCACACACGCAAGGAAGAATGTTCCAGTATTCATAAGTGTCTCTCTGTGAGATGGGCGTGGGGAGGGGCTGGGGTCCCCTTACCACTCACGGTGAGGTTGCTGGAGGCTGGAGAGGGCTCTAGTCCTGGGCCTGGCCCCCAGGCCTCCGTGTGCCCAGGTTGCCTGCCCACCAATTTTCCTGGCATAACCCTGAGACAAGTTGGGAGGTGGCTGGTGGCCTCTCTAGGATTCCAGCCCTGGGAAGTGAGTCTGTCCACCTCCTGGGGGGAGTCTGCACATGGCCTCCGCGAATTCTGACCTCAGAGCTTAAGGTCTGCACCCTTCCCCCGTGGGGAGGCTGGGCCAGTCTGAATCCTGGTACGCGAGGCATGCTCTCGGGACAGCACCTTCAAAGGGGGTCACAGAGTCTCCCTGCCTCGGGCGACCCCCACCACCACGCCTCAAGGCCCACTTGCCCTTCGTCCCACAGCAGGCCCTGGATGGGGAGCTCGAGCCCCAGGGTCACTTAAGGGCAAAGGGACTTGGCCCTGCTCACTGGCCCTGGCACTGAGCTGTTGAAAATAGCTGTGCCACCGAGTGAGTTCTAAAACACGAGAGCTTGTGCCCAGGAGCTGGGGCTGGTGCTGGGGGTGGAGGGGGAAGGTGGACGCAGGAGAGAGGAGAGCTGCGTCCATGCTCCAGACAGCTTTCAGAACGGAGGCTGTTTGCTTTGGGCTGGCAAAGCTGCCAGGTTTGTTCATGGCGGTGGGACCACAGCCCCAGGGGAGCCGATCTGCTGTTTCTTGGAGAGCCCCGCTCCTGGCCATCCATCCATGCCACGGCCCGTGCTGCTTGGGGCACAGGGAGAGGCCCTCGGGGTGGGGGCACTGAGGGCCCCCGGGGCCACACAGGATGGGGCTCAGCATTCCCTGGCTGGTGATTTCAGGAAACGGAGCATGAGGTGGAGCCGTGAGGCCAGGGAGGATGGGGCAGCCATGGAGGGGAAGAAGACGGTGATAGGAAGGGAGGCAGAGACCCCAGAGGGGCCGGGTGATGGCGTGTCCCTCGCGGGACCCGGGGCTCCGTCTCCGCGGCCCTTTGTGTATGTAGCCAGCGTCCCTCTCAGCGGATGACTGCTGCTGCCCCGGTTCCAGTTCGCTTCTCCTGACTCCCTGCCGCCTCCCTGCAGCCCGAACCTGGCCTCCTCTCCACCAGAGCCCCGGGCCAAGGACCCAGAGCAGGCAGCTTGGCCACAGTGGAGTCTTCCCAAGGTCTGAGATGGGAGAGGTGAGCGCCAAGCAGCCCTGAGGAGTCAGAGGGAAGGGAAGGGAAGGGTACGGTCTCCCTCCAGCTGCACCACGGGTGTGCCGCATGGCCAGGCCTAGGCCCTGGGCCCTGCTTGGCTCTGTACACCCTGTCCACTCGGGAACCCCGAGCCCCCGTCTCCGGTGGAGGCTCACAGAGGAGAGGGACCAGGTATAGCAACCTCCTTCCTACCCACCCCTAGTCCCTGCCCTCCCCAGGCGAAGGCAGGGGGAGTCCTGCCTTCTTGGATGGGCGCCCCTTGCCCCCTGATGTTCCCTTCTTCCTCTCCCTTTCTTCCTCCACCTCTAAGTAGCCCCAGGCCTCTGCTCTGACCCAGTGGGTGTGGAGGCCAGGGAACCCAGAAATCAGCCTTCAGAGCTCTCCTGTCTGTGGGGGAGGGACCAACAGACAGGTGGGCACAGGTCTGGGGGACGCATCCCCTACGATGCTGACCAGGGCGCTCAGATGGCTGGGGAGGGGCCCGGCTCCACCAGAGAAAAGTAGAAGCTGGTTTCAGGCAAAGGAGGTCGTGGGTGCAGGCAGAGCCTGGCTGTGCCCTGTCTGGCTGACCTGGAGCCCAGGAAGCCCACAGGCCTCCTCCTTGGGGGCAGGCAGTTCCCAGGGGGCCTGGAGTGGCAGGCCAGATGTCCAAAGGACCACAGGCTTCAGAAAAAGGGCTGTGAGAGGGCACGACGGCTGCATCTGTGGAGGTGGCCAGAAGTTGGAGGCAAGGAAGACAGCAAGGAGGCTGTGCCGGTAACCAGGAGACGGCAGGGGTTCGGGGAGCCTGGAGCTGTGACTGGAGAGGAGTCAAGACCCCTGAGACCATCTCCCGGGAAAAGGGCGCCCCTGGGTGGGCACTTCCCAGCCTTGAGAGGAGAGCATCCTACAGCCTTCTCAGCTCCATCACCCCCAAGGCACGGCGCCCTGTGCAGCCCCCACACTTCTGGAGCGTGATTCCAGCTCCGTGGCCTCATGGGATTGGGCCCCGAGTAAGAAGTGCGGTTTAGCGCACGACTTGTTCCTAAGATGGCAAATCCAGTTACCCTAAGGACCTCGCGATAGAGGATTGATCCTGGGCTACCCAGATGACCCCTAGTGCAATCATAAAGTCCCTGTGAAAGGAAGACTTGGTGCGGCAGGAGAAGGCAACGTGCCCCCGGAAGCGCTATGCTGTGGTGCTGGCTTTGAAGGTGGAGGGGGCTCAAGAACCAAGGAACGCAGCTTTAAAAGCTGGAAAGCTAAGGAGACCGATTCTCCTGGAGGGCTTCAAGCCTGCACACACCTTGTTCCTGACCCGGTGAGACCGTTCTGGATGACTGGATCCAGAGACCACATTCCGTTGTAAGTCACTGAGTCTGCAGCAGCCCTAGGAAGTGAGTACAAGGATTTTCTGGTCAATAAGCGGGGCAGGACTGTGATCCCTGAAAGAAACAACCAGGGGAGCCAGCTTTCTGCTTCCGGTCCGGTCTACAGCACGAGGGAGATTGATGTGGACAAGGTGGTCTCATGCTGACGGGCAGGACTGCAGCTCAAGCCTGCCGGGGCAGCTGAAGCCAGCAGCATCAGTTCAGGAAAGAAGGGCTTTGTGTAGAGAAGGAGCTCCAGGAATCTGAGGAGGATTGGGTCTCTAAACGCTAAGCTGTACACGTGCCAGGCAAGGCTCCCTGAGGCTGGGCCGGGGGTCATTCTGGGCAGCTGTGGACTGGATTGGTCTCCAGACATGGAGGATGTTCACATCTCAACTGGCTGGAGTGGAGACACTGGAAAAGCCCCACTTCAAAGTAGGACGACAGCAAGGAGATCAAACCAGTCAGCCCTAAAGGAAATCAACCCTGAATACTCATTGGGAGGACTGATGCTCACACGGAAGCTCCAGTACTTTGGCCACCTGATGCAAAGAGCTGACTCATTGGAAACAATCCTGATGCTGGGAAAGATTGAGGGCAGGAGGAGAAGGGGACGACAGAGGGTGAGATGGCTGGCTGGCATCAGTGGACATAGTCTGAGCAAATGGCAGGAGATAGTGAGGGACAGGAAAGCCTGCCGTGCTGCAGCTCATGGGGTCGCAAAGAGTCAGGCACGACTGAGCAACTGAGCAACAAAATAACCAGCCCCGAAGGAAAAGCTACACAGTTTAGAAACGTCTTGAAAAGGACAAGCTTACCCACTAGAGAATTAACTGCCAACGGAAGCAAAACTCAGTTTTTTAAATAAAGGAGATGACAAAACCAGACATTTAGCCCAAGAGCATCAAAATGTCCAGAATTTAACAAAAAGAGGAAAAACACAATTCATAAAACTATTAGTAAAAAACTGACCTGAAAATATGGAATTAGTGAATATTTTTAAAATGATTAGGAATATGATCTTGGATTCAAGGGAAAATATGCACTTAATGAGGAAACAAATACAGAATGTCAAAAGAGCAAAGAAAACTATTCAAAAAAGAATAACATGGGAATTTTAGAACTGAAAAATGTTAAGTATCTAATGTGAGTTAGATGGGCGTTATAGAAGATTAGCTATCTATAGCTAATATCACACATAACCATGAAGAAGACTGAACGCTATCCCTCTGAAGTAGAGAACAAAGCAAGGATGCCCACCCTTATCATTTCTATTCAGCATGTGTTGGAGGTACAACCTGGTCCAGAAAGACATAGCAGCTATTGCAGATATACAGGTTAAGTGAATATATAAAATATGCATTTGCAGACAACATATTTATCCATGTCCTGGAGAAGGAAATGGCAACCCATTCCAATATCCTTGCCTGGAGAACCTTGTCTCTCCCTCGTGCTGTAGACTGGACTCAAAAGGCGGTCTAAGCAGAAAGCTGGCTCCTCTGGTTGTCTGTTTCTTTCAGGGATCATGGTCCTGCCCTGCTTATTGACCAGAAAATCCTTGTACTCACTTCCTAGGGCTGCTGCAAACTCAGTGACTTACAACGGGAACGTGGTCTCTTACAGCTCTGGAACCAGTAGTCCAGAAGGGTCTCACTGGGTCAGGATCAAGGTGTGTGCAGGCTGGAGGCCCTCCAGGAGAATCGGTCTCCTTAGCTCTCCAGCTTTTAAAGCTGCGTTCCTTGGTTCCTGATGCCCCCTCCACCTTCAAAGCCAGCACCACATGGACAGAGGAGCCTGGTGGGCTACAGTCCAGGGGGTCGCGAAGAGTCAGACGTGACTGAGTGGCTTTCACTTCACTTATTTATCCATGTAGAGAACCTCAAAGGATCTACAGCCTATTTCCTAGAACTAAGTGAATTTACTAAGACTGCAGGTTATGAGGTCAATATTAAAAAATCTACGGAGTATATGAAAATGGAGAAAATTGTAAAACAGTGAAATTAACAATATCACCCCAAAGCAAAATATTTAAGTATAAATCCAACAAAAAATGTGCATGAACTGCATGTAAAAACTCAGAAACACTGATGAAAAAAATAATGACCCACGTAAATGGAATAATATCCATCGACTAGAAAACCAATTACTGTTAGGACTTCAAATCTCCCCAAATTGATCTATAAATCTCCGAAGTACATTTTCCAGGTATTCACAGGCTTATTCTAATATTTATATGGACAAGCAAAGAAACTAGAAGAGCTAAAATAATTTTGAAAAGAACAACAAAGTTGGAGGCCTTACTATCTGATCTCAAGATTTGTTATAAACTACAGAAATTAAGACAGCATGGGAATTGGTAGAAGGACAGATCAATGAAAGAGAATAGAGACTCTAGGAATAAACCCACTCATCCAGCCAATTTTGATATGGGTGTACAGGTAATTCAATGGAGGAAAAATTGTCTTTTCAATAAATGATGGTGGAATAATTGGATATCCAAATGTGAACTGTGAAACTTTCCTTATAAAAGCTTACACACACACACACACACACACACACACAAAGTTCAAAATGGGTCCTAGACCTAAATGTAAAACCCAAAGCTACAAAACTTTTAGAAGAAAATATAGGAAAAAATCTTTATGGTTTTCCTTGAATCAGTTACAAATTTCTTACGTATGTGCGTGCCCAGTCACTCAGTCGTGTCTGACGCTTTGTGACACTATGGTTTGTAGCCCACCAGGCTCCTCTCTCCATTGGATTCTCCAGGCAAGAATACTGGAGTAGGCAGCCATTTCCTCCTCCAGGGGCTCTTCCCCACCCAAGGATCAAACCCACATCTCCTGCATTGGCAAGAGAGCCTCTGGGAAGCCAAAAATTTCTTATAAATGATACCAAAAGCACAATTCATAAAAAAATAAAATTAATAGATTGGACTGCTTCAAAATCAATAATTCTAGTGTTTCAAATGTTGCCATTAATACTAAAATACAAGCCACAGATAGAAGAAAATATTTGATAAACACATTGCTGATAAATGACTTTTATCCCAAAAGTATAGACTCTCAAATGCCCCAGTGGTGGAGAGGGTATGAAGCAACTGGGGCCTTCATTTTTACTGATTGAGATGCAAAATGTCACAACTTTGCGAAACAGTTTGGTGGTTTCTTACAGCTTTAAACACATGCTTACCACACAGCCTGGAAACCCAGCTTCCAGGTATTTATCCGAGGGAAATGAAATCAAATGTCACGCAAACCCTGTATTTGAGAGTTTGTGGTGACTTTATCTGCAGTCACCCAAAATTGAAAATGATACAAATACCATTTGACCAGTGAGGGCATAATCAACGTGAGATATAGCTACAAGGTGGACTGCTACACAAAACAGACACAAATGATGGATAAATGGGTCAGTACGATGAGATTCAAAAAGCTTATGTGACGTATGTCTGGACTAGGCTATAATTCAAAGAGATACACGCCCTTCTGTATTCCTATCGGCACTGTTTACAACAGCCAAGACATGGAAACAACCTGAAAAATGTCCATCAACAGGTAAGCGGATAAAGAAGATATAATACACATGGAATACTAGGAAGAAAGAAAGAAAGTGAAGTCACTCAGTCGTGTCTGACTCTGTGTGACCCCATGGACTGTGGCCTGCCAGGCTCCCCTGTCCCCTGTCCATACTGGAGCGGGTTTCCATTTCCTTCTCCAGGGGATCTTCCTGACCCAGGGATCGAACCCAGGTCTTTTGCACAGCAGGCAGACTCTTTACCATCTGAGCCACCAGGGAGGCCCACGTGGAATACTGCTAAGTCGCTTCAGTCGTGTCTGACTCTGTGCAACCCCAGAGACGGCAGCCCACCAGGCTCCCCCATCCCTGGGATTCTCCAGGCAAGAACACTGGAGTGGGTTGCCATTTCCTTCTCCAATGCATGAAAGTGAAAAGTGAAAGGGAAGTCGCTCAGTCATGTCCGACTCTTAGGGACCCCATGGACTGCAGCCCACCAAGCTCCTCCGTCCATGGGATTTTCCAGGCAAGAGTACTACTAATCGGCCATAAAAAGAATGAAATAATTCCATTTGCAGGAACCTGGATGCAACTAGAGATTATCATACCAAGTCAAGTAAGACACAAAAGCAATTATCATATGATGTCACTTATGTGTGACATATCATATGATGTCACTTATGTGAAATCTAAAAAGTGACTCAAACGAAATTATTTATGAAACAGAAACAAACTTACAGACATAGAGAACAGACTTATGGTTGCCAAAGGGCGGGGGGGGGTNNNNGTGTGGGGGTGAGGGAGGGTTGGGTTCAGAGCTTGGGACTGGGCTAGCAGAGGCTATTCTTTATATAGTGGGTAAACAAGGTCCTATCGTATGACACAGGGGGCTATACTCAACATCCTGTGATAAAACATAAGAGGAAAGAAAATGAATACACACACACACACACACAGTGTATATATGGGGCTTCCCAGGTGGCGCTGATGGTAAAGAACCTGCCTCCCAATGTAGGAGACATAAGAGACCCAGGTTGGGAAGATCCCTGGAGAAGGGAATGGCTACCCACTCCAGTATTCTCGCCTAGAGCATTCCACGGACAGAGGAGCCTGGCGGTCTACGGTTCGTGGAGTTGAGAAGAGTTGAATATGACTGAGTGACGAATGTCAGCAGCATACATATACATGTATAACTGAATCACTTTGCTGTGCAGAAGAAATTAACATAACATTTAAAATCAAATATACTTCAATAAAACATCTTAAAGAAAAAAAAAAAGACCTGTGCAAAGAATGGCAGAGCAAGAGACTCAGGGAAACCACGTTCCCTCAAAAGCAACAAAAAGTCTTGCAAATGGTAAAATTCCACCGTTTTGGAATGAGAGAAATTATAGGCAGAGAACAAACTGAAGGTTTTCCAGAGAAACTACTGAACCTCAGTGAGAGCAGTGAGTCTGTGGCAGTTCAGATCTGGGGCTGTCCTGGTCTGTGCTCCTTTTGCAGCTCAGGGGTACATTCTGTTAAAGGCTCAGACCCAGAGCACAGTCAGTAGTTTGACCGGGAACTAGATTGTGCAGGAAAATCTCTATTCCCAGGGTGTTATTACTCTTTGATTTGACTGTGAGCTTGGCTCTGTGAACAAAGCCCTATGCCCAGGGCGTTACTGAAAAAGAAAAAAAAAAAAAAAGGAATCTGCTGGTAACATCACAGTTGTCAGAGGTTGTGATTTCAGTTAGTGCAAAGAGAGAGCCTGGTCAAAATTTAAAAGGAGGACCTGGAGAACTGGAAGACTAAAGGGAAATTTGAAGAGTTCCAGCATATTCTGAGGTTCTGAAAGGTTGTGCTAATGCCCAGGACTAGGAGGGCTTCCTAGTGGAAAGGTGGCACTAATGGAAAAGAACCCGCCTGCCCATGCAGGAGGCGTAAGAGACACAGGTCCCATCGCTGGGTTGGGAAGATCTCTTGGCGGAGGGCACGGCAGCCCACTCCAGTACTCTTGCCTGGAGAAGCCCAAGAACGGAGGAGCCTGGTGGGCTACAGTCGGTGGGTTGCAAAAAGTCAGACAGGACTAAAGCGACTTTGCATGCACATAAGCATACGTGTACCCAGGAAAGATCTGGAGAAGGCCGAGAGTCTGTTACTGCAAACTGATATTGAGGCCCTCTGAGAGCAAGAAGGAAGAACTAGGGACAGTGTGGAAACCAGCTGAAGTTGGAAGGTCACCTTCACTCACAGATAAACTCGACTAAGGATGGAGAACTGATGGTCAGGGCAGTCGAGGAAATCTGCTCCGCCACTGGCTGAGCGCGACGCTGTACGGACACGGGGCGAACCCCAGGAAGCCAGGCTTTAAAATACAAGCAAGAACTTAAAAAAGAAAAAGTGAGCAGAGAACTCAGCGGCTGCACACTGCAGGGAATACAGTTATCCCAGGAAAGCCACTAAGGAAAAGGCAGCAACCACAGAAACAAAGGCAAACAGACAGCCCCCGAAACCCCAGCAGCGACACCAGTCCCTGGAGGGAGAGGAGCTGATGGCAGAATTGTTACAAATCGTTATTTAAAATTTCCAGTTTTCAACAAAACATTCTGACCCAGGCCATGAGACAAGAAAATACAGAGCAGATGCAGACGGATGGAGCAATGAGCAGAAAACACCCCTGGGGCAACACAGATGTTGGATTTAGGAGGCAAGCAATTTACATCAGTTAGTGTAAATACGTTCAAAGAACTTTAAAAACTATGTTTAAAGAATTAAATTGAAGAAAAAAAAATAAAAGAGCCAAGTATAAATTCTGGAGTTTAAAAGTACAAAATCTGAAATGAAAAATTCACTAGAGAAACTCAACCACACACCTGAGCTCACAGAAGAATCTTTGTGTTCTCAGTCGCCCAGTGGCGTCCAGCTCTTTGCAACCCCATGGACTATAGCCTGCCAGGAGCTTCTTGTCCAAGGAGTTTTTCAGTCAAGAATACTGGAGTGGGTTGCCATTTTCCTCCTCCAGGGGATCTTCCCAAAACAGGAATCAAACCCACGTCTCTTGCATCTCCTGCATTGGGAGGCGGATTCTTTACCACTAGCATCACCTGGGAAGAGATTAAGAACAGGTGGCAAGAATACTCAAAAGAACTGTACAAAAAAGTCTTAATGACCTGGATAACCATGATGGTGTGGTCACTCACCTAGAGCCAGACATCCTTGAGTGTGAAGTCAAGTGGGCCTTAAGAAGCATTTTTATGAACAACGTTAATGGAGGTGATGGAATTCCAGCTAAATTAGGAATTCAAATCCTAAAAGATGATGCTATTAACGTGCGGCACTCACTATGCCAGCAAATTTGGAAACTTCAGCAGTTGCCGCAGAATTGGAAAAGGCCAGTTTTCATTTCAATCTCAAAGAAGGGCAATGCCAAAGAACGTTCAAACTACCGTACAACTGCACTCATTTCACATGTTAGCAAGGTTATACTCAAAATCTTTCAAGCTAGGCTTCAACAGTACATGAATCAAGAACTTCCAGAAGTACAAGCTGGGTTTAGAAAAGGCAGAGGAACCAAAGATCAAATTGTTAACCTTCCCTGGATCATGGAGAATGCAAAGGAATTCCAGAAAACCATCTACTTCTGCTTCACTGACTACGCTAAAGCTTTTGATGGGTGTGGATCACAATAAACTGTGGAAAATTCTTCAAGAGATGGGAATACCAGACCACCTGACCTGTCTGCTGAGAAACCTGAATGCAGGACCAGAAGCAACAGTTATAACTGGACATGGAACAACAGACTCAGACTGGTTCAAAATTGGGAAAGGAGTATGTCAAGGCTGTATATTGTCACTGTGCTTATTTAACTTATATGCAGAGTACATCATGAGAAATCCACAATTCACAGCTGGAATCAAGACTGCCAGGAGGAATATCAACAACCTCAGATGTGCAGATGACACCACCCTTATGGCAGAAAACAAAGAGGAACTAAAAAGCCTCTTGATGAAAGTGAAAGGGGAGAGTGAAAAAACTGCCTTAAAACTCAACATTCAGAAAACTAAGATCATGGCATTTGGTCCCATCACTTCAAGGCAAATAGAAGGGGGTAAAGTGGAAACAGTGACAGATTTTATTTTCTTGAGCTCCAAAATCTCTGCAGACAGTGAATGCAGCCACAGAATTAAAAAACACTTACTCCTTGGAAGGAAAACAGCGGCAAACCTAGTTGTTGTTGCTCAGTCGGTCAGTCATGCCTGACTCTCTGTGACCCCAAGGGCTGCACTATGCCGGCTCCTGCGTCCTCCACTATCTTCCAGAGTTCGCTCAAACTATGTCCATGGAGTCTGTGTTGGTATCTAACCATCTCGCCCTTCTCCTTTTGCCTTTAATCTTTCCCAGCATCAAGGTCTTTTCCAATGAGCCGGCTCTTCACATCAGGTGGCCGAAGTATTGGAGCTTCAGCTTTAGCATCGGTCCTTCCAGTAGTATTCAGGGTGATTTCCTCTAGGATTTAGGTTTGTCATGGTTTTCCTTCCAAGGAGCAAGTGTTTTTGCTTTTTTTTTTTTTAATTTCATGAGAAACCTAGACAGTGTATTAAAAAAAACAGACACATCACTTTGCCCACAAAAGTCCATAGAGTCAAAGATATGGTTTCTCCCAGAAGTCATGTGAGTTGGAGCATAAGGAAGCATAAGGAAGGCTGAGCACTGAAGAATTGATGCTTTCGAATCTGGAGAAGACTCTTGAGAGTCCCTTGGACAGCAAGGAGATGGAACTAGTCGATCCTAAAAGAAATCAACCCTGAATATTCATCGGAAGGACTGATGCTGAAGCTGAAGCTGCAATTCTTTGTCCACCTGATGGAAAGAGCTGACTCATGCCGGGAAAGACCGAGGGCAGGAGGAGAAGGGGACGACAGAAGGTGAGATGCTTAGATGGCTTCACTGACTCAATGCACAGGAATTTGAGCAAACTCTGGGAGATAGTGAAGGACAGGGGAGCCTGGCGTGCTGCAGTCTGTGGGGTCGCAAAGAGTCAGACAACGCTGACTCATCGACTGAATAGCAAAGAGGAGAAAGAATCAGGAACCAAACAATTTACACAGAGTGAATATCAATTCTCCACAGACTCTTGCGAAAAATAGAAGAGGAGGGAATACTTCCCAAATCATTTTATGAAGCCACTATCGTGACACCAAAACCAGAAGAAGATATCACAAGGAAAGAAAACTACAGATCAATGCGTCTTATCAAAATACATGAAAAAATCAAAATCAAAAAAAAACAAAACTCCAAAACACAAAATATTTCAAATCAAATCCAGGAAAACAGAAAGAAAATATACAGCATGACCAAGGGGATTTATCCCTGGAATGAAAACTTGATTTAACATTTAAAAATCAATTAATTAATATAATACACATCAATAGAATAACAAAAACCCAAACCGCACAATCATCTTAATATATGCAGGAAATAAAGCACACGACAAATTCCAGCACCCATCCTCGTGCAAACACTTAACAAAAAAACAATAGATGGAAACTTTTTCAAACTGACAAAGGTCATCTGTGAAAAACCCACAGCTAATGTTAGGCTTAATAATGAAGTCCTGGATGCCTTTTCCAAAACAGCACCAATATAAGAAGGCCTGCTGCTGCTGCTGCTACTACTAAGTCACTTCAGTCGTGTCCGACTCTGTGCGACCCCAGAGACGGCAGCCCACCAGGCTCCCCCGTCCCTGGGATTCTCCAGGCAAGGACACCGGAGTGGGTTGCCACTTCCTTCTCCAATGCATGAAAGTGAAAAGGGAAAGTGAAGTTGCTCAGTCGTGTCCAACTCTTCGCGACCCCATGGACTGCAGCCCACCAGGCTCCTCCCTCCATGGGATTTTCCAGGCAAGAGTACTGGAGTGGGGTGCCATTGCTATCATTTCTATTCTCATTGTACTAGAGATTCTAGCCTTGGCAATTAACAAAGAAATACATTAAATACAATCTTTATTTGCAGCAGTTATGACCTTGCATTTAAAAATGCATGTAAAAATTATTAGAACCTATGGGGCTTCCCCGGTGGCTGAGTAGGAAAGAATCTGTTTGCCAATGCAGGAGATACGGGTTCAGTCCCTGGGTCAGGAAGATCCCTGGGAGAAGGAAATGGCAACCCACTCCAGTATTCTTGCCTGGGAAACCCCCAGGACAGAGGAGCCATGGGGTCGCAAAGGGTCAGAGGTGATGTGCACACATACGCACAAACCAGAACAGCAAGGTTGTGGCACACGAGATCAGTATGTTAAAAAAAGAAAGCAGCCGTATTTCTCTGTACTCGCAATAAACAACCCAAAATGAAATTAAGGAAACAAATCCATTTACAACAGCATCAAAAAGAATGAAATACTTGGGAATAAATTTACCAAGAAAAGTGCAAAGCTTACTATCTGAAAACTACAAAGCACTGTTGAAAGAAGGCAGCTCTAAATACGTTTTTAAGACTTCTGTGTCCAAGGATTAGAAGACTTAAATGTTGTCAAGGTGGCTGTCCTCCCCAAACTGATCTGTGAGGGCAGCGCTGTGCGCGTGCTGAGTCTACTCAGTCGCGTCTGACTCTTTGGGACTGTAGGGACCACAGGCCACCAGGCTCCTCTGTCCATGGGATTCTCCAGGGAAGAATACTGGAGTGCGTTGCCAGGCCCTCCTCCAGGGGATCTTCCTGACCCAGGGAATGAACCTGCATCTCTCATGTCTCCCGCACTGGTAGGCAGGTTCTTTACCACCAGGGCCACCGGGGGGACGCATCCACACTCAATTCCCAGCTGACTTATTTGTAAAGATTGACAAGCTGGATCTAAAAATTCATACACAAGTCAAGGGACTCAAAGTCCACAGTAGCCAAAACAGTCTTTAAAAAGAAGAATAGGAACTTCCCTGGTGGTCCAGTGGCTAAAAGTCTGTGCTCCCAATGCAGGGGGCCTGGGTTCGACCCCTGGTTGGGGAACTAGATCCCACACCCTCCACACCACAACTAAAGAGTTCGGAAGGAAAGTGAAGTGAAAGTCACTCAGTCGTGTCCGATTCTTTGTGACTCCATGGACTACACAGTCCATGGCATTCTCCAGGCTGGAATACTGGAGTGGGTAGCTGTTCCCTTCTCCAGTGGATCTTCCTGACCCAGGAATCAGCCTGGGGTCTCTTGCATTGCAGGCGGATTCTTTAACAACTGAGCTCTCAGGGAAGCCCAAGAGTTCAACGATGTGACTAAAGACACTGCATGGCACAACTAAGACCCAGTGCAGCCAGATAAACAAATAAAATAAAATAATAAAATAGAGTAGCCTCCAGGAAATTTTTAAAATTATATATAAAAGACAAAGCAGGAAGACTTGCACTTTCTGATTTCCAAACTTACTACAAAGCAACAATAATGATTGCATTGCGATTATGGAATAAGGAGAGGTACGTAGATTAATGGAATTCAACTGAAAGTCCAAAGATAAACCAATGTGTTTCTGGGTAAAATGATTTTTGACAAGAGTGCCAAGGTCGTCCTACAGAGAAAGAATAGTCTTTTCAACAGATGGTATTAATACAACTGGATAGCCATGTGCAAAAAGTGAAACTGGACTCTCACATCGTACTCAGAAGTTAACTCAAAATGGCTCAAACACCTGAATGTAAGAGCTAAAACTACAATATAGAAGAAAACATAGGGCTAAATCTTCATGACCTTCACCTTGGTAAATGAATTATTAGATATGACCCAAAAAGGAAGAGCCATAAATGAAAACATAGACATACCAGATTTCATTAAAATTTAAACCTTTTATGCTTCAAAGGACCCTACCAAAAGAGACAGTTCATGCAATGGAAAAAATATTTGCAAATTGTATACCCGATAAGCACTTGAAGAAGCCAGAAGGTGGAAATTGTCCAGATGGCTATCAACAAATAAATGAATGAACACAATGTGGTGTAGCCGTACAATGGAGTACTATTTGACAACACAAAGAAACGCTGATACATACGGTGTCATGGACGAACCTTGAAAACATTATGCTAAGTGAAAAACATCAGGCACAAAAGACTACACATGATAGGGGTCCACACAAATGAAATGTCCTCAGTAGGAAAAATCCATGGAGACTGAAACTGAATTAGCAGTTGCTCAGGGCTGAGAGTGTGGAAGAAGAAGGGATAAAGAAGGAGGACCACAGCCGAGAAACAAGGGCTGCTTCTTGAGGGGACGGAAACTGACCATGGTCCTGCTTGTACTTACCTATTAATATACTAAAGGCCACTGCATATTTTAAATGGATACGTTTTATGGGATGTAAATCACATCCCAATAAAGTTATTTTTAAAAAGGAAGATGGGCGTGACTAAGCTGTGTGGAATGCTGCTGAGATGAACATTAAAATACTAATGTTGGTCTTTGGATGTGACAACCTGGAGGTCCCTGGTGGAATAAAGAGGAACAGAAAGGGGGAACCGTCGCATGTGCCAACACAGGCACGATGGGAGTTCCGAAGTGAGATGAGGAGAGAGAGATGGAAACCTTTGAAAACCGAAGCGCCAAACGCCTCCCAGATTGGATGGAAAGGGTTTACATACACAGCCAAGAAGCTCATAAAAACCCAAGCTGATCACACTCAAAGAGATCCATACCTACACACATCAGAGTCAAACTGACAGAAGTCAAAACCAGAAAGAACATATTGGAAGAAGCAAGAAAACAATCGGTTTAAAATGTACAAGGGGACGTCAATAAGATTATCCACTGACTTCATGGAAGCAAACGGAAGAACGACATCTGTAAAACGCTGCAAGTGGAGACTAGCAATAATAGTTTCATATTTATCTTTCAAACTTAAAAAAAGTAAGATATTCCCAGAGAAACAAGGACTGAGAGGGTATATGGACATCCTATTCTCCATGCAAGAAATGCTAACGAGAGTTCCTCAGATTGCAAAAGAGGAAAGCCAACCACATAGATGAATATGAACAACAACAGAAAGGTACTTTTGCTTGTAATTCTTTCCCCCTCCTATCTAACTTAAAACAAGTGCATAAAGCAATGATCACAAATCTGTGTTGGTGGATATACAATGTTCAGTTCGGTTCGGTGGCTCAGCCGTGACTGAATTTTTGCGACCCCAAAGAGGGCGTGCATTCTGTTTAGCACAAAATAAAGCAGTAATGGTGGAAGAGGTGTTGGTCACTCCTAGACTCTCTATGGCCCACAGACTGTGGGCCGCCAGGCTCCACTGTCCAAGGGATTCACCAGGCAGGAATACTGGAGTGGGTTGCCATTCCCTTCTCCAGGGCAATCTTGCCAACTCATGGATCAGACCCATGTACCCCAGTGTTCATCGCGGCACTGTTGACAATAGCCAGGACATGGAAGCAACCTAGATGTCCATCGGCAGACGAGTGGATAAGAAATCTGTGGTCCATATACACAGTGGAGTATTACTTGGCTATTCTAAAAAACGCATTTGAGTCAGTTCTAACGATGTGGCTGAGACTGGAGCCTATTACACAGAGTGAAGTAGGTCAGAAAGAAGAACACCAATGCAGTACATTAATGTGTATATTTGGAATTTAGAAAGATGGTAACGACGACCCTACCTGCAAGACAGTAAAAGAGACACAGATATAAAGAACAGACTTTTGGACTCTGTGGGAGAAGGTGAGGATGGGATGATTTGAGAGAATAGCATTGAAACATGTATATTGAAAGTGAAAAGTGAAAGTGAAGTCGCTCAGTCGTGTCCAACTCTTTGCGACCCCATGGACTGTAGCCTGCTAGGTTCCTCTGTCCATGGGATTCTCCAGGCAAGAATACTGGAGTGGGTTGCCATTTCATTCTCCAGGGGATCCTCCTGACACAGGGATGGAAGTCAGGTCTCTCGTACTGCAGGCAGACTCTTTACCATCTGAGCCTTCAGGGGCTCCTTGTATATAACCTGTATATTATCGCCATATGTGAAACAGATGACCAGTCCAAGTTCTATGCAGGAAACAGAGCGCTCAAAACCAGGGCACTGGGACAACCCAGAGGGATGGGGTGGGGAGGGAGGTGCGAGGAGGGCTCGGGACACCCGTGGCTGATACATGTCACGCTATGGGAAAACCCACTACCATATTGTAAAGTAATTAGCCTCCAACCAAAATAACCAAATTAATGTTTTTTAAATGATGTTTTAAAAAGTCTACTGGTGGAAGCTTTTCAACATAGCCCAGGGCACCAAAAAGATAATTTCTGTGTGGAAACTTGGCAGGAAGTTACCGTTCCACATCCTGAAGGTGCCTGTGGCTCGTGTTGTGGGACAGTGAAAACTCACCGCAACCTAGAGGTAGTTTCTGCTCGAAGAAAGATGACTGTATTACCAGACCACGCCTTGTAACATCACACACATAGCTCCTAGACTCAATGTAGCCCAGTGCGTCTGCTGCAAGTTCTAAGAAGCCGAACAAAGCCATAGCCAAAGTGTAGGAACAAAACCAACGTAAAACCGGTGAGTCCAGCACATGAGCCAGCACACAGCCCTGAAGGCAGCCAACCCTTAAATGGATGGAGAAGAAATACTTTCTGAGCAGGTGACATTTGCGAAGACACTCAGTGCTGGAGAAGAGAAGACAAAAAAGGACAGAGAGGGAAAAGGAAAGATAAATTATATTTGCATTTTTATCATCTTACAGCTATCCCACTGAAAAGCCAAAAAGGCATACAACTTAGGAGACAAACATCAGCAGCAAATGGCTTATGTAAGTCTTGCTTGTTTATATTAAATATCAGTATTGAAAGATTCCAGTTAAAATGCAGGAATTAGAAGAAGGGACAAAAGGTAGGACTCTACTGTATTTGATCTGCATGCGTTTTAGATACTAAGACTCAAATAGCTCAAAAGTAAATGGATGAAAAAAGGTATGCGTTACAAATAGTAACAGAGAACTGAAGTGGTTACTTTAATATCAGATAAAATGCACTTTAAGATAACTGTTACTAGAGAGATGACATTTTAAAAGGATAAAAGAATCAATTCATCAAGAAGTGACAATCGTAAACATCTGTGCTCCTAACAACTGAGCCCCAAAATACCTGAAGAAAAAACTCAGAACTGAAGATAGGAATAGACAATTCAACAAGAGTAGTTGGAGATTTCAAAACTCCACTCTCAACAATGGGTCTAAAAGCTAGAGAGAACAAGGACTGGAAGGCTTGAGCAACACTGTCAACCTGCTAAACCGAACAGAAATTCACAGAGCACGTCACTCAACAATAGCGGAATACTTGTTCTTCTCAAGTGCTGCTGCTGCTGCTGCTAAGTCGCTTCAGTCATGTCCAACTCTGTGCAACCCCACAGAAGGCAGCCCACCAGGCTCTGCCATCCCTGGGATTCTCCAGGCAAGAACACGGGAGTGGGTTGCCATTTCCTTCTCCAACGCATGAAAGTGAAGTCGCGCAGTTGTGTCCGACTCTTCGGGACCCCATGGACTGCAGCCCACCAGGCTCCTCCATCCGTGGGATTTTCCAGGCGAGAGTACTGGAGTGGGGTGCCATTGCTTTCTCCACTTCTCAAGCGCACACAGAGCTTTTTCCAGGGAAGACCGTGTATTATGCCATAAAACAAGTGTCAGTAAGTTTTAAAAGGACAGACATGATACAGAGCATGTGCTCTGATGATAATGGAATGAAGTGAGAAGTCAATGTCATGGGCGTCCCTGGTGGCTCAGTGGTAAAGACTCGTCTGCCAGTGCAGAAGACAGGGTTCAATCCCCGGTCTGGGAAGATCCCCCAGGCCGAGGAGCGACAAAGCCCGTGAGCCGTGACTACCTAGCCTGTGCGCTGAGAGCCCGGGAACTGCGACTACGGAAAACCGTGAACCCTGGAGCACTCAGCAGCAAGAGACGCCTGGGCAATGACAAGCCCACACACTGCAACCGGAGAAGAGCCCGTGCAGCCAATAGCGGAGACCCAGGACAGCCAATAAATAAATAGACTCGTCAAACAAACAAACAGACAAAAAGACAGGGAACTTGGGAAATTTACACAGAATGTGAAATTTTAAAAACATGTTCCTAAATGACAATGAGTCAAAGAAAAAAAATCACAAGGGTAAGTAGAGCTCACGTGGAGACGCACGGAAACGAAATCACAGCATGCTGAAACTTGTGGGATGCCGAGAAAGCAGTGCCCAGAGGAGAATGCATAGCTGTAAATGCCTGCACTAAAACTCAAGATCTCAGAGCCGTAATGTAACTTTCTACCATAAGAAATAAAAGAAGAAGAGCAAACTTAATTCAGACCAAGTACAAGAAAGGAAATCAGCACTGAATTTTTATCGGAAGGACGGCTGCTGAAGCTGAACCTGAAGCTCCAATCCTCTGGCCACCTGATGCGAAGAGCCAGCTCATCGGAAAAGACCCTGAGGCTGGGAAAGACCGAGGGCACGAGGACATGTGGATGGCAGAGGATGAGGTGGTTGGATGGCATCGCTGAGTCAATGGACGTGAGTTTGAGCAAACTCTGGAAGTCAGTGAAGGACAGGGAAGCCTGGCGTGCTGCAGTCCATGGGGCTGCAAAGAGTCAGACACGACGGAGCGGCTGAACAGCAAGAAAGTAAATAACACAGACTGGAGTCAAACATCAATGGAAGAGGGAATGGACGATAGTAGAGTGGATCGATGAAACCCAAGTTGGTCCTTAAACTGGATTAACAAACCCGACAAGCCTCCCGCTAGCCCGACCAAGAGGAAAACAGAACTCAAAGTAGGACAGTCAGGAATGAAAGACGTGGCATCACTGTCAAGCGCCTGGAGGTAAAACGTGTCACGAGGGGTACTATGAGCAGTTGCGTGCCACCAGTTAGATAACTTGACGAAAATATTTCTGAGAAGGCACGAAATATACAAGAAAGTGGGAAAAATAAACGAATACATTTGTGAAGGTAAGAAAACAAGTTAGTAATCACAGCTCTCTTCACAGAGAAAAGCCAGGTACTAGCTGGCCTTACTGGCGAATTCTAACACATGTTTAAAGGAGAATTAACCATAGTCCAAATCAAACCAAAACCAAAAAAGCTGAAGAGGTAGGAATACTTTCCAACTCATTTTATGCAGCCGACGTTGTCCTGATACCAAGGCCAGACTAAAACATCATTTGAAACAAAAACCAATAGCTCTTGTGAATATAGATGCAGAAATCGCCAATAAAATACCAGGAAACTGAATACAGCAATATAAAAATAAAAAAGCTTACACAGACAGACAAAGCAGGATTTATCCCAGGAAAGAAGACTGGTTAAACAACAAAAGAATTTCAATTAATGTAATACCTATATTAATAGAAGAAAATATAAAAACCATATGATAATTTCAACAGAAACTGAAAAAAGCATTTGACCAAGTCCACCACAGATTTGTGATAAAAACTATAAATAAAACTGGAAGTGAAGGGAACCTTTTCAACCTGATAAAGAGTATCTAGGGGAAACCTATAGTAAACCTCAAACTTAATGGTGGAAGCTTGGACACTTTCCTGCCAAGATCAAGAGCAAGACAGACACGTCAGCTCTCATCACTTCTCAACATTATACAGAAGTTCTAGACACTGAAATCAACCAAGGGAACGAAATACACGACATCCAGGTGGAACAGAGGAAGCCCCTGAATTTTTGTTTTTTCATCAGGTAACATGATCTTACATATAACTAACTCTAAAACACCCATAAAGAAAACTATTGGAGCTAATAAATGAATTCAGCAAGGTTACCAGATCAACGTACAAAAGTTAGTTCTGTTTCAGTAAACCAGCAATGAACAATCAGAAATGAAAATTTAAGGCTGAAATACCTTTCACAACAGAATCAAAGACATAAAATGCTTTGGAATAGATTTAGCAAAAGAGGTGAAAGATGTACTGAAATTGATGAAATGTGGCTGGTGGAAATTAAAGATCTGTTTGGATGGGGATAGATTCCATGTTCATGGAGTCAATACTCTGACAATAGCAATTCTCCCTAAATTGACTGATAGACTCAGCACGATCCCTATCACAATTCCAGCAGAAATTTTCTTTTCAAAAACTTGGAAGTTGATCCGAAAAATTATATGGACGTGCAGTTGTGGCCCGCAGGATACAAAACAATTTTGAAAAAGGAGAACAAAGTTGGAGGATACTGGATTAGTCTGCTAGACCCGCCAGCAAGATACCACAGCTGCGGTGGCTTGGAAACAATAGATTGATTTATTACATAAATTATTGTTATTTTGGCTTCACTGTGTGACTTGCAGGATCTTAGTTCTGTGACCAGGGACAGAACCTGTGTGCCCTGCAGGGGGAGTGGTCTTAACCTGGACCACCAGAGAAATCCCTCATATAAATTACTCATAAATTGCAAATAATTCTTAAACTTACTCTGTCACAGTTCTAGAGGTCAGAAATCTGAAATCAAGGTATCAGCAGGCTCTCAGGGGAGACTGTGTCCCTTGACTTCCAGTTTTGGGGACTCCTGCAGCCTGTGGCCACATCACCCCAATCTCAGCCTCCAGCTTCAGATGGTCAGGCCCTTTCTTCTCTTCTCTTCTCTCCTCTGTGTCTCTTCTAAGGAACTTGTCAGTGGGCCTAAAGCCCAGTCAGATAGCCCAGGATAACCTTCACCTTAGCCGCATTGCCAAGACCTCTTCTACAACCAAGGCCAGCTTCACGGGTTCCAGGATTAGGATATGGACCTATCTTCTTGGGAGCCACCAAGAAGCTTGACAGTCCACTACAGAGGACTTTCAATTTCAAAACTTACCTTAAGGCTGCTGCCTTATTAAGACAAACTTATCTACGAAACAGAAGCAGACTCACAGACGTGAAGAACAGACTTGTGCTTGCCAACGGTGGGGTGGAGGGGGGCGTGGATCGGGAGTTTAGGGTTAGCAGATATGAACTATTACATATATATGATGGATTAAAAACAAGATCCTCCCGTATATCACAGGGAACTATATTCCTGTGATAAACTAATATCCTGTGATGAGCCATAACAGAAAAGAATATGACAAAGAATGTATAGACAGGTACAACCGAATCAATTTGCTGCATAGTAGGAACTAACGTAACACTGTAAATCAACCCCGCTTCAACAAAAATGAACGAGAAACAAAGCAGATACATAAAAGAAAAAGAAAAAGACAGTGAGACACTGGCATAGAGATAAGACATCTAGATCAGCAGAACAGAATTGGAAGTTCAGATGTAAACCCGTGCACATGTGGTCAGTTGATAATCAACGGAAGTCTCCGACTCAGGCAGGCTCTGTGTGCCTGGGCTCAGGGCAGGGCGGCCGTCCTGACCCCTGTAACTCTGCCTGGGTCCCCGGTTGGTCTTGTGGGGGAGCTTCCTGTCCTTCTCTGGCAGCGCAGACCTGGGTTTGGTTTCAGCGGTGCCTCCTGGGCCCCAGGTGGGTTCCTGCCCTGCCCCCAGGAAGACGGCCTTTCCTTTCGTCTTTCACTTCGGCCACGTGGGCGTCTGCCTGTGTGCCCTCGAGGTGACAGATTGCGCTACTTCTCCACCGTCAGTTTAAAGCTTTTGATTCTTAGGAGAGGAGGGCCTTTAAAAGTCGGTGAGGATGAGCACTCATCTCTTAGCAGACCTCCACCTACATTCTAACCAGAGGCGCCTCTCCCACTCCGGTGCCCTTGAGGGGCCTCTCTCCAGCCCGTCTTCCTCCTGCACGCCGGCTGGAGGCCCCTGAGCAAGCTCCGAGTGGGGGTAAGCCGCTCACCTGGGTGCAGCCCCCCTGGCAGTCCCCCTCGAGCCTGCCCCTGGCCTCGCTAGCATTTTAGCTGTTGATTCTTACCCAGCCGCCACTTCCTGCCACGTGAGGCCCACGTGAGCCGGTCCAGAGGGGATTGTTCTTCTTTGTCATTCAGGCGACATGACCTGCGGGTTTGTGACTTGTGGGGGTGAGTCTTTGGAGTCTTCTCTGGGTTTTTCTCATTTGGGTGGAAACATTCTTTACAGCTTTCTTCTTCCTCCACAGAAGAAGAAAGCCAAATCTGGCCCCTTTTCAGGGGACTGTTGGGTAGAGAACAGGAGCAGAGGCGAGCAAGGTGGTCGGCTGAAGCTGGGACCCACAGGTTCGGGGGCTCCAGGCTGATCACCTAGGAAAGGGGCTGTGGGAAGGCTCACACCGGTGGACAGAGGAGCCGTGGGTCAGGTGGAGCAGAGGGAGACACCAGGTATCCACAGGGGCTGAGAAGAAACGCTAGAGGGCCAGGGCTTCCAAGACTCGAAAACTCCCCTGGGAGGTGGATGTGGGCCAACCCGCTCGATCCAAGTAGGCCTGTGAGCTCTCTCAGCAAAGTGTCCCAGCCCTAGGTCTGCCGGGTCCCTTAGGACAAGCGGGCCCGTACCGCAGGGCCGTAGCTTAGGGCTGCAGTTTCCTGAAGGACATGGTCGTGCAATTGTGGAAATCAGTGAAGATGAACCAAAGGGGGAGAAGCCAAGGTTCCTCCCTGCTCTGAATAATGACAGGCTCTTAGTGGGCACTGTACGCCCTGCCAGGTTCTCTTCCGGGGGCTTTCCAAGGACACACGCGGTAACCGTCCCGGCGGTCACTCGGGGCAGGTCCTGTCATCCCTGACTCACACCCACCGAAGCGGAGGCAGGGGCGTGCCTGAGTTCCCTGCTGTAGGAGCTTGAATGGGCCCCCCTCAAGCTGTGTCCACGTCCGAACCCCCAGAAGCCGTGACTGTGGCCTTGTTTGCCGATGTCATGCAGCCAGGATCTGGAGGGGAGATTATCCAGGTAGGCCCCAAATCCGACGGCAGCTGTGGAGATAAGGGAGAACGAACAGATGGAACAAGGCAAGGCTGTTCCTTCAGAGCCGCTGGGGCCGGGGGCCGGCGCCCCACTCGACCCTGGGGAGCCTCACGGACGGGCGGACGGTGGGGTTCACGCAGGAGAGGCAGGCTCGTGACGCACGGGGCTGCTGGTCTGGGACAGTGGGGGACTCATGGGAGGGGGGCTCCTGGGGGCCTGTTAGGGGCGCACTTGGCTCTCTCTGCCAGGCCCCACGTTGGAAGCAGGAACAGGAATTGGGGCAGCGGTGAGTTACTGATCAAGCCCCAGTGATGGTTACAGCGTCACTGCCCCCTGGCCCCTGGCCCCTGCAGGCGGGCTTCCTGGGTGGTTTGCTGGAGGGACGCTCGGCTCCCTGGGCCGGTGGCCACAGGCACTGGGGTCAGAGGTCTGTTTCCGTATATGGCCTGCTCATTGCCCTTCGGCATTCGGTCTCTCACTGTTGAGTCTTCAGGACTAAGTTCTGCATCTGGTGGGACACAGAATTTAGAACTATGATCTCCCAGGGGACAGGGCCATGTTTTAGGGCTCTGGGTTCCCCTGGGACAAGCTCATGGCTTTTGGGCCCCCAGGCTCCCTCAAGACTTAAGGGTTTAACACTGTCATCTCAGGGGAGGGCTCTGCTGTGTCCCATGAGTTCCCCAGGGACAGGGCCCTGGTTCAGGGCTGTGGGCACCCTCAGGGCAGGGCCAAGTCTTTAGGGCCACCAGCTCTCTTTCCAGAAGGCTGTGGTGTGGATCTGTGAGCTCCCTGGGAACAGTCACTTCTCTCAGGATGGGAGCCAGGCCTTGGGCACAGTGAAGTCCCCAGGGGTGCCCCATCTCTGGGATGCCCAGCACCAAGCAGTCTGTGGCCACGTGCTGCCCACAGCACTCTCACCCTAAGGCATCCGATAGCCCTGAAGTCAGAGTACTTTCCTGAGCGAGCTCAGAGCCCTAGGACAAAAACGTGTACTTGTCCATGCTTTGCCTGATGAGTGAGGGTTTGCGGCAACCAAGGGGCTGGGTGGGCAGGTGGAGACTGTGAGGGGTGGTCCCCCAAAGCCTGGGGAGCTGCCCAAGGGGAAGCAGGGTGTCCGTGTGGCTCTCCAGGCTCGCCCCATATCTGAGCAGACAACATGTGGCTTACATCTGTTTGCGTTTCAGTGCTTTGCACTTGGAGAGGATTTCTGTAAATCCTATATATTCCAAATAAATCTGCCTCCAAGCTGAGGCTGGGAAGGGCTTTTTTTTTTCCCCCTCCACACTGACAGCCTAGCACCTGAGGGGCTGGGACCATATATACACAGAAAGCAGGTTTCCCAGATGTGCTCATCACCACTGGGGCTTTTTGCTTCCACCCATGCTGGGAGCGGCTGACGAGGCTTGTCATTCTATCATCCACGCACGCCTGGTGTTCTGTCTGGGGATGCATGGAGAGAATGTAGCCAAGAGCAGGCCGGAGCAGGCTCTAAAAGTCCAACCCTGAATCCCCTGGTGGCCTTGGACTTGGCCGTGCTGACCTGCACTCCAAGTGGCTTTGCACTGGCTCTCCACTGCTTTCCACAGGCCACTCTTTCTGCCCGCACCTCTCTCCATGCTCTTTCCCTGCTCGTGGAATAACAGGTCCTCTGAAAGACCCAGCTCCAAAAGACAGCCACACTCACAAGCCCACCAAGCGCAGTCCTTGTCACTTTTCTCCCGGCAGAGCCAGTGGCCCCTCCCCAGGCATCCTCGGTGCTGGAAGGGTCAGGGGACCTCTCTGAACCTCTGTTTCTTCCTTTGTAGAACAGGGCACAGCACCTACCAACAGGGCTGGGACGAGGATGAGGCAAGAGAGGCCCCTTGCCTGGGGTGCATTTAAAGGGGCGCCAAACACTCAGTCGTCAAGATCAGTAATACTTTAACACAGTCTAGTGAAAAAAGTCAAAACTGGGACTTCTCTGACAGTTCAGGGGTTAAGTCTTTGCCTTCCAGTGCAGGGAAGGTGGGTTCAATCCCTGGTTGGGGAGCTGAGATCCCACGTGCTGCGTGGCCAAAAAAAAAAAAACCCCAAACAATATTGGTTTTGAAACAATTTTGTAACAAAGACAATAAAGATTTTAAAAATGGTCTGCATAAAAAAATCTTCAAAAAAGTCAAAATTAATGCAGATATATCCATGATGAATAAAATATCGAAATTGTAAATGAAGATAAAACTAGTGCATCTGAGGTTTAGTTTTTGGTCTCAAGCCACAGGACGCTGGGCACGGCACCGCCTGTCCTAGCAGGTGGGCACTCCTGAGTGTCCGGGGCCACGAGGGCATTGAGTCGCCCACGGAAAACCAGCCTATGGTGGTCCGCTGGCTCTTTGGCCCTTGGCTCCAGCACACATCACAGTTTCTATGACCTTCTCATGCTCATTTTTCTTATTCCTGCAGCCCATGGCCAATTTTAATAACTGTGAAATTAAGAAACCCGGAGTTTGGGGACGGAGAGGCTCTTTGTCATCTTAGCAGGCCTGCTCTTTGAACAGTGGGGGAAATAGAGGCTCGGGGGTGAGGGGGCTTGCCCAAAGTCAGGGGCGGGGCCAGAGCAGAGAGCTTGGGGTCTGCACATAAACTGCCTCCCTCCTACACCTAGATGCCTTCCACCTCAGAACCTTGCAAACCTCAACTGCAGGCCCCACAAAGGTCCTGGCAGTGAAGAAGGGGGAAGCTGGTCCTGTCTGTCTCTGGCCTCCGTGTTCTCATCTGTACAATGGGCCACATCCCCTCCTCCTGTAAGAAGGCAGCCCTGTCCTTTCCCTAGTCTGTTCCATTTTCCTCTGACTGTTCACTTCCAACCTAATTCAGTTTATTTCATTCCAGTCTGTTCTGTCCATTTTTCTCCACTTCCCATTTCAGCCTGCTCCATCGGCCTCGGTTAATTATATTTCACTCATTCATTCTATCTTGATGAAATTATATCTCATGCCTTCCTTCTATCATACACACACATCCCCGTGTGTGTATTCCATCCCGTTCTGCTTTATTTATCTTACTCACTCCATCCTATTTGGTCCACTCATGCCACTGTGTTTCCCCGTCTTGCATGAAACCCTCTTTTCAGAGCCCCCGGTTTTCTTTGTCGGTTTCAGTGGAAACATCCGTTCTGCTAGCCGTGTTCCCTGGGCCCCGCTTGCCACCTTTCCAGCAAATGCCCACATGAGCTCATGTTTTGTGGTAGGGTTGTTTTTTTTTTAAGTCAGCAACCGTGAAGGCAAAGCGAGGCCTGTCTTTCATTTGATATCTCCCAGATCCATTTCTGATCAGCCTCCATCCTCGGAGATGTCTGTAAGATGTCAGCCGCGAGCGTTCCTGCTACCCACTGCCTTGGGACTGCTGCTCGGTGACTGTGGCGGGGGCGGGTGAGATCTCGGGGCTTCAGCAACATCTCAGCTCTTTCACAAAGAGAATGTTCTTGGGACGTTCAGTCTGATTTGACTTTCTTTTTGTTAGAATATTTCATGTGACTTTCATTTATTTATTTATTTTTGGCCTTGCATCTTAGTTCCCCGACCAGGGACAGAACTCACATCCTGCCACAGTAGGAGCTCAGTCCTAATCCACTGGACCACAAAGGAAGCTCCCTGATCTTTCTTACTCCCCGACCTGTGCCTTCTCTACTTCCACAACTGTCGTTAGAAAACAAGGACAGCTGTCGTTTTTCCAGTGGTCATGTATGGATGTGAGAGCTGGACCATAAAAAAGCTGAGCACTGAAGTATTGATGCCTTTGAACTACGGTGCTGGAGAAGACTCTTCAGAGTCCCTTGGACTCAAGGAGATTCAACCAGTCCATCCTAAAGAAAATCAGTCGTGAACATTCATTGGAAGGACTGATGTTGAAGTTGAAACTCCAATAATTTGGCCACCTGATGTGAAGAGCCAACTCGCTGGAAAAGACCCAGATGCTGGAAAAGATTGAAGGCAGGAGGAGAAGGGGACGACAGAGGATGAGATGGCTGGATGGCATCACCGACTCGATGGACGTGAGTTTGAGTGAGCTCTGGGAGTTTGTGATGGACAGGGAGGCCTGGAGTGCTGTCGCAAAGAGTCAGAGGAAACTGAGCGACTGAACTGAACTGAACAAGGATACCGCACAGGTCTGCACATCACACTCAGGGACACGCCCACATTCCGTCTCTGGGCCCCACTCTCCGCAGCAGGCTCCATTGCTAAGGTGACGGGACCCAAAGGTCATTTAAGGAAAGTCCATTGCTTAAATGCTGTTTCGTTTATTGTTGTGAAACTATGTCTCTGGGTGGCCAATGATATTGGTTTGTGGTCTAGACCTTTTTCCTTTTATGTACAAATGTCTAGGCAGTTATTCTATCAAAGGTATCATTCAGTCTTGTCCTTCGAGGACTTTTTTCACTTGTGGACAGATTTTCATGGCATCACATATAGATCTGCCATATTTTTATTGATAGCGTCACATTCTGTCAATGGCATAGAAGTATTATATAGAAGTATTATTTTGTTGAAGGATTTTTCTGTTGAAAGACTTTTTATTTTTGCTTTTACAAATAACAGTCTGGCAAACCTCCCTGTAACTATTTTTTTCTATTGAGTGGATTTTTAGAAGTGCTATTGACTGGTTAAGAAGGATGCAGATTTTAAAATGTATTCAATACGACCAAATTCTCTTTCAACCTGTCCTGTGAATCAAGTCTCCATTCTCTAGCTGGAGTGACCTTTGTGAAATGAATTGATCTGGTGATTCCTTAACATTTAGAACAAAGAAACAGCCAAGAAAAAAAAAAAACAAAAGGAAAAACTGGAAATGGGATGACTTTGTGTCCTGGAGGAAGTGGACTGTATTGTGAGGCCAAAGATTTATAAATTTCAAGAACGTGCGGGGAGGGAGGTGGGAGGGGGTTTCAGGATGGGGGGACACATATGTACCCGTGACTGATTCGTGTTGATGTATGGCAAGAGCCATGCCTATTATAAAGTAATTATCCTCCAATCAAAATAAATAACTAAAAAAAAAAAGAATATGCAAGACAGAGTGAATCCAAGTGTCCCAAAGATCATACAATTTCATCCCCTCCACTCCGGCCTCACCTCCCAAGCCCCACGCTGGAGCTGGCTGCCTAGGTACACGTTCCAGAGATTTCGAGGGGGGTCTACCTGGGGCCATGGCCAAGGCCAACCCAGCCAGACCTGAGCAGATGTGCTCAAAGTCACCAGCGAGCTTGAAACTTGAGAAATCCCTCTCTTTGCTCCTCAGAGTCGTATTCTCCTTTCCTATAAAATGGAGACAATATATCCATCCACTCCAGATGGTTTTTACTAAATGAGAAAGAAATATCAACCTGTTTTGTTAACGCCAAAGGGTCCTCCAGCTGTGAGGCCTTCAGTCCCCTGAAACGGGATTGTTTCTGTGCCACAAAATAACTGTGTGATCTGGGCACTGCGCCCTGCTTTGGCATCCCCATCCTGGGGACACGCACTCCTTTGCCTTCATTTTATCTATTTACGGTGTCCGTTCCCCCGACTTGGTCCTGTCTCTCTGATTCCACTCTGCTCTCTGCGGTGGCTCTGAACACAGGGACTGGGGGTGGCTCAGGAGGCACGTGCCGGGGTTGGTGGATGGCTGGGTGTGGGGAGGGTGGGAGGGGGTCCTGGCAGGAGACACAGGACAAGCCTGTCTCCGGTGGGAGGGACAGTGAGGATGAAGGTGCCGGGAGTCCTGGACCAGCCCCCGTTTCTGTCTTGCGTCCTGGACCTGCTGTTTGGGGAGCTGGGGAGACCCTGCCCAGGATGCCTTCAGCGGAGAGTGGTCACCTGGCGAGGGCTTGTCAACAGAGCTGCAGTGTGGAGACCTTGTCACCTGGAAGCCAGCGTCCATCCTTCAGATGGGAAGACTGAGGTTCAGGGAACCCCAACTCCATCTCCAATGGTCCCACTGGGCCACAAATACCTGTTCTTGGGGTCAATAGGAGAAGCCAGACGGGATGTAGGACCAGACCAGAGCCTGCATGCCGTCCTGGGAGGCAGAAACTTGGTTACACAGACACACAGCGACTTGCTTACCTCCCCAGTGCCCAGCCTGGTCCAAGGGGTGGGTAAAAAGTGCCACACCTGGTGTTGACCTGCTCCTGGTGACTGGCTAAGTTGACCTTGGGCATCCTGGGATGTCCTGATCCTGCAGCAACAGTCCGGCCCCAGGACAGGGGTCCCCTTCCTGCAGCCCACGCCCCCCAAAGGGCTCTGGGGCCCGGGGGCTACTTCTGCCACAGCCCAAGGGGGATGGCATCTCAACATTATTAGCCAAGCGCAGCCCCTGCAGGGGCTCAAAATTGGTTGAGACTCCCGGTGGGAAGATCCAATTTTCACCTGGGAAAATGTGGAAGGAGGGAGGTGGGTGCTGGCCCTTGGAGTGCCAAGCACTACCCCCGAATTGTGTCTGAAAGGCCAGAGGCTGCCCATCTCCTGGCCCCACAGAGTGGAAGGGGTGCCAACTGCTCACCCTCTAAGAGCCCCCCGCTGCTCTGAGTGTCTTGGTTTTCATGCCTGTAAAGTGCGGGGGCTTCGTGAACCTCCAAGCCCTGCAGTCTTGCTCTGGGACCACCCCCACCACTTCAGGCTGCTCTGAGATTACAACATTCAGTAAACCCCTGGGGCACCTGCTCTGTACCAGGCATGATGCCAGGCACTGGGTCTCAGGTACCAGGCTGACCTTGACCAGAGCTGACCAAGCTGAGTGATACGGATGGGAGGAGGGCAGAGGGGTGCAGGCTGCAGGGGGAGCTCTGAAAAGGGCCCAGGCAAGAGGCTTAACAGGAAAAAACCCAGCAGCAGACAAGGCCCCTGGACTCCTGGAGCTGACATTCTAGAGGGTGGGTGGCACTTTGTTGTTCAGCTGTTAAGTCACGTCTGACTCTGTGACCCCATGGACTGAGGCATGCCAGGCTCCTCTATCCTTCACTGTCTCCAGGAATTTGCTCACACTCTTGTCCAGTGATTCGGTAATGCCATCCAACCATCTCATCCTCTGTCACCTCCTTCTCTTCCTGCCCTCAATCTTTCCCAGCATCAGGGTCTTTTTCAGTGAGTCGGCTCTTCTGCGTGGCCATCAATTCAGTTCAGTTGTTCAGTCGTGTCCGACTCTTTGCAACCCCATGAACCGCAGCAAACCAGGCCTCCTTGTCCATCACCAACTCCCAGAGTTCACCCAAACCCATGTTCATCGAGTCGGTGGTGCCATCCAGCCATCTCATCCTCTGTTGTCCCCTTCTCCTCCTGCCTTCAATCTTTCCCAGCATCAGGTAAGGTAAGGTAAAGTCGTTCAGTTGTGTCCGACTCTTTACGACCCCATGGGCTGTAGCCTACCAGGCTCCTCTGTCCATGGGATTTTCCAGGCAATAGTACTGGAGTGGATTGCCATTTCCTTCTCCAGGGGATCTTCCCGACCCAGGGATCGAACCCAGGTCTCAAACATTGTAGACAGACGTTTAACCATCTGAGCCACCAGGGAAGTCCAGACCCAGCATCAGGGTCTTTTCAAATGAGTCAGCTCTTCTTATCAGGTGGCCAAAGTATTGGAGTTTCAGCTTCAACATCTGTCCTTCCAATGAACACCTAGGACTGACCTCCTTTAGGATGGACTGGTTGGATCTCCTTGCAGTCCAAGGGACTCTCAAGAGTCTTCTCCAACACCACAGTTCAAAAGCATCAATACTTCAGCGCTCAGCTTTCTTTATAGTCCAACTCTCACATCCATACATGACCACTGGAAAAACCATAGCCTTGACTAGACAGACCTTTGTTGGAAAAGTAATGTCTCTGCTTTTTAAGATGCTATCTAGGTTGGTCATAACTTTCCTTGCAAGGAGTATGCGTCTTTTAATGTCATGGCTGCAATCACATCTGCAGTGATTTTAGAGCCCAGAAAAATAAAGTCATCCACTGTTTCCACTGTTTCCCCATCTATTTGACATGAAGTGATGGGACCAGATGACAATATCTTAGTTTTCTGAATGTTGAGCTTTAAGCCAACTTTTTCACTCTCCTCTTTCACTTTCATCAGAGGCTCTTTAGTTTTTCTTAACTTTCTACCATAAGGGTGGTGTCACCTGCATATCTGAGGTTACTGATATTTCTCCCGGCAATCTTGATTCCAGCTTGTGCTTCTTTCAGCCCAGTGTTTCTCATGATGTACTCTGCATATAAGGTAAATAAGCAGGGTGACAATATACAGCCTTGACGTACTCCTTTTCCTGTTTGGAACCAGTCTGTTGTTCCATGTCCAGTTCTAACTGTTGCTTCCTGACCTCCATATAGGTTTCTCAAGAGGCAGGTCAGGTGGTCTGGTATCCCCATCTCTTTCAGAAATTTCCACAGTTTGTTGTGATCCACACAGTCAAAGGCTTTGGCATAGTCAATAAAGCAGAAATAGATGTTTTTCTAGAACTCTCTTGCTTTTTCGATGATCCAGTGGATGTTGGCAAATTGATCTCTGGTTCCTCTGCCTTTTCTAAAACCAGCTTGAACATCAGGAAGTTCACGGTTCACGTATTGCTGAAGCCTGGCTTGGAGAATTTTGAGCATTACTTTACTAGCATGTGAGATGAGTTCATTTGTACGGTAGTTTGATCATTTTTGGCATTGCGTTTCTTTGGGATTAGAATGAAAAGTAACCTTTTCCAGTCCTGTGGCCACTGCTGAGTTTTCCAAATTTGCTGGCATATTGAGTGCAGCACTTTCACAGCATCATCTTTCAGGATTTGAAATAGCTCAACTGGAATTCCATCACCTCCACTAGCTTTGTTCGTAGTGATGCTTTCTAAGGCCCACTTGACTTCACATTCCAGGATGTCTGTTTCTAGGTGAGTGATCACACCATCGTGATTATCTGGGTCGTGAAGATCTTTTTTGTACAATTCTTCTGTGTATTCTTGCCACCTCTTTTTAACATCTTCTGCTTCTGTTAGGTCCATACCATTTCTGTCCTTTATTGTGCCCATCTTTGCATGAAATGTTCCCTTGTTAACTCTAATTTTCTTGAAGAGATCTCTAGTCTTTCCCATTCTATTGTTTTCCTCTATTTCTTTGCATTGATTGCTGAGGAAGGGTTTCTTATCCCTCCTTGCTATTCTTTGGAACTCTGCATTCAGATGGGTATATCTTTCCTTTTCTCCTCTGTTTTTCACTTCTTTTCTTTGCACAACTATTTGTAAGGCCTCCTCAGACAGCCATTTTGCTTTTTTTGCATTTCTTTTTCTTGGGGATAGTTTTGATCCCTGTCTCCTGTACAATGTCACGAACCTCCGTTCATAGTTCATCAGGCACTCTGTCTATCAGATCTAGTCCCTTAAATCTATTTCTCACTTCCAGTGTATAGTCATAAGGGATTTGATTTAGGTCATACCTAAATGGTCTAGCGGTTTTCCCCACTTTCTTCAATTTAAGTCTGAATTTGGCAAGAAGGAGTTCATGATCCGAGCCACAGTCAGCTCCCAGTCTTGTTTTTGCTGACTATGTAGAGCTTCACCATCTTTGGTTGCAAAGCAATAGAGAAGTACAAAAATGATTTGTCAGACCATAATCACGTTATGAAGAAAGAAAAATTAGTGGTTCTTATAGTACGGCCACAGCTGGTGGGACAGACAGCTCTTCTAGATGGGGTGGTCAAGGAGGGCCTCATGGAGGTGGCAGCTGGGCAGAGTGCCAGGTGGCTGCCCAGGCCATGGTTGTGCTTGAACACATGGGCTGGACACCAAGATTTGCATCTAAAGTTGGACAGTCTGCCTCCCCGACTGAGCCCAGGAAGGTGGGCTGGAGTGGAAGGACCTCCCCCACGGGACCTGTCCTTCACAGGGCCTCGGTGTCCCCATCTGAAAGATGTCAGTATGGACCCACTGGCATCCATACATTTTTATTAGTTTTACTTTGGGGTTCAGTCAGCAAATGTGATCCCCATCTTCTTCCTGTTTTTCTTCCTTCTTTCCCTGGTAAGTGTAGTTTTCGAATTTTTCCCTTTCATCAGACTTTTATATATGTTTTTAAGATATAGTCTTTCAAAGCAGCCTATTTTTACTTTTCCTTTGGCAAGATAATTTCGAGTCCTTTTCTCACCACCTATGTCAATTTCCTTTGTTAATTTCCAAGCCTCTGCTTTCAGCAGGGGCCTCACCTCTTAGTACTTAATTGATTTCTTCTATTGCATAATACCATGGTTTCATCAATAAGCAATTTTAGAACCGCTGTCAATTTCTATTTTTTATACCATTTGATCTGCCCGGAGGTGAGTACTCGGATTAGACACAAGACGAGCTTTCATTACCTCGCCGATGTCAATTTTCCCTCTGGCCCCTTTCATGGAGGCAAGAATATCTTCGGGACATCCTGTACACCCTTGTAATTATTCTGCATTTTAGTCACTCCCCTGCTTCAATCTGGTGGGTTAAAAGTATAAATTAGTGCATGTTTCCCATTTCAAATGTTATTTTAACATTCAGAGATTCTATACACGCTCTCCCTAGCTACGGTCTCCCCGTAAGGTTGGACCATGCCACCAGGATGATTTTATTAAGTGGGATTTTTTCCTTTTTCTATGCCTGTTTTCGATGATGTCCTTTGCCTGTTTAACACCTTTCTTTTTTCTCTGCTTCCCTCAATACATGGTCAAGTCCAGAAAGTGGACTTGGCGAAGGAGGCATTGGAAAGTGGGAAACGACAGGGTCTCGAGGCGACTGACCGTGGTGGGCATAGAAGGGCCTTGGGAAATATCGCTTGGCTCCGTGCTCACCAGCGCCTTGGTGTCTGGGCCAAGCAGACAGGATTTAGACATGGCCAAGACATTGCAGACCCCTGTTAAACTTTTCACTATCTTGAAGAGAAATCTGTCAAAAACATTCCAGGCTGCTTTTAGTTTTTATTGACCGTCCCCCGCCTCTGTGTCTCGGGAGACGGATTAGTTACTGACGAAGCCAGCTGACCTACAGAGCAGGGCTGACGCATGTACAACCTGCCCCGTGATCCCACCTGCCCCCAGGGCCCCCGGGTGCATGGGAACCGTCATTCTGAAGATAATAATCGTTTCTGTAGATGGGGTTTATGTCCAGCCTGCCCAGTCTGCTCCTGAGCCACAGCACGCCACTAAGAAGCTGCCGCCCAGCTCTTGTCAGACCCCAAGGTGGGCAGGCACCCCCAGCCCCCGGCCACCTCCCTCCAGCCCTCTCACAATCCCCTCGAGTCTCTGCCTCGGCCCTAACTGTTCAGTGAGATGAGCCATCAGTCTGTGCTGAAATCAGCTGACCCAGAGCATCTCTGTGCTCCCCGTGAGGAGGTGGGTTCACACCTGGGGTGGGGGGTGGTGGGGTGGAGAGTCACTTCAGAAAGACTCAAAGGATCGCCTCCAACTGGTCTCAAGACCACAAACAGTCCCGCGCCTCCTGACCCATTGGTCTGGCCTGTCTCACCATCATTTCACTCACAGGCTTGTTTCACTCACTGATTGTTTCTCTCTTCCCCTTGGCTGCCAGGAAACTCAGCAAACAGGTCTTCAGGGTAGGCATTCAGTGAGCCCAGCCTCAGATCTGGGTCTGTGTGCCGCCCCTGCCCAGGTCCTCCCCCTGGCCTCTCTTCCCCATCTTCTTCTCATTTTGCTCATTCATTTATTCAGTCCCTTCCTGAGCGCAGCCCCATGGCAGTCACTGCAAGGGCTAGGATCATAGTAATGACCACGCCAGACAGGGCTCAGGCAGGTTATCATGGAGTGACATTCGAGAGTCAGCAGGTGCATTAGAAAGAGCCTTTCAGACCCGTGATGAGCTCTGGGACAAGGAAAAAACAAGAACATGGATGGGATAGTAAGTGACCATCAGGCAGGAGCTGCTTTACAGGGGTGGGCAAGTGTGGACAGGGGAGAGAGCTCTTTGAATCGGTGACACTTTAGCTGAGAGTTCATTAATGAGAAAGAGCCAGCTGTGGCAAAGCCTCATGCCCAGAAAGGATCTCAAATATTCTGGGAACAGCTCGTGTGGCTAGAGCCAAGACAAGAGGACAGCCTTGGAGGCTCTGCCTCTACCGATGTATTTTAGGCAACCTTGTGCACACCCTTCCTGAAGTCCTTCCCAGAAATGAATACATGAATGAGCAGGTTCCTATGTAAAGATTGAAGGCAGCAGAGGATGAGTTGGTTGGATGGCATCACCGACTCATCGGAGATGAACGTGAGCAAACTCTGGGGGATATTGGAGGACGAGGAGGCCTGGAGTGCTGCAGTCCAGGGGGTCGCAGAGTTGGCCACAGCTGAGCGACTGAGCAACAGCAAAGTGCAAGTGCGTCTGCCTTTGGCACCTCTGCCTTTTGCGCCCCCACCAGCAGTCTATCTCACTCGATTGCACAGTGTGTGTGTGGGTTGTGTGTGTGTGTGTAGAAAATGACTTACTCTCCGTGCCTCAGTGCTCAGCTTAGCAGAACAGGGTCCCAGCAATACCTTCCTCGTGGTGTTGTGGATTATGAGTTAATACTGGCAGTGGGCTGAGTAGGGCCTGTGCTGTGGAAGGGCTCCGTACATGTCAGCTCTCTTTACCAGTGTGTGTACATTTGGCATATGGGGCTGGTTAGAGAGGGCCTGAGCCTGGACACGGCTACCGACACGATTAGTCGCATGAGATCTGAAGGTGAATGTTTCTGTGGACATCTGGCAGGACATATATAATCTAATAAGAATCTGTAACCTCTTTAAAGCATACGAAGTGTTTCCCCCACTCTTCTCTCATTTGATGGGAGAATGACCTCAGCTGACGGGAACCCTCCTGACTGTAAACAGCCACGGCTCAGATGGGTTTTCTTCCTGCTGCGGGCCCACAGTCAGCCCCCGTGGGAGGGGGCCACGGTCGGGGCGGGGAGTGGTCCAGAGGCTGGGCCCAGAGAGGGGAGGGGGGCTGAGTTGGGCCACAGAGGCTGATACTGCTGACTCTGGGGTCTCTTTATTACCACTGTCTCTGAGGTCTCTTTCAGGGAAGGAGGGTGGAAGATGGAAAAGTATTTTGCTCTGTGGAGCTGGGGAAGAAGAGGGGTCCCCAGGAAAGGGACCTCAGCTGTGTAACAAAGGCTGTCTAACCCCTAGGAGTTGTTCTCTGAGAACCCAAGAGGCAGCCTTGCCAGGTGGTGAGCCCCCCGTCTGGGAGTCTGCGAAAGGGTCTTGATGCCTGGGAGCCCTGGCCTTGAATGAGGGTCTCTGGACCTTGTATTTAGGGCCAGGTGGGGGCTCCGAGGCTGTGGGCCCTGCGGACCAGAGAATCTATTCTGGCTTGACTCTGGCTCGCTGTTTATCATCCAGGAAGCCTCAGTTTCCCTGCCTGGAAAATTATGGGGAGGGGGCAAGGTAGTCCCTGAGGCCTTCCTTTCAGCTGCTTCTGAATTCTCAGATTCCACAAAAACAGTGGGGCTGTCTCACGCTCTCCAAGTCCAAGGAAGAGTTGGGGACTTTGCACACCCCCTACCGTCAGCCCCTCTAACTGAGAGCCCAGGGTCTGGGGGCCATGTGGCCCTGGCTGTGCCTGTTGAACCTCCCCCTCACGCACATGCAGGACCCCGGGGCACAGAGAAGCTTCCAGAGCAAACATCTCGGGGCGCAGGGCCAAGCTGCAAACGGAGGAGGCCCCGTCCCCCTTCCCCTGCTCCTGGCCGCAAGGGCGGCTAATTGACCACGGGACAGTATCTATGGCGTGTATACAATAAACATGACTTCAGCCGTCTGGAACCGTCTTCCTGCCGAGCTGTCCATCACCGCCGCGGCCGCTGGCCAAGTGCTGGGAGAAAGCTCTCGCTGTGGGGCCCCACAGGGCTCTCTGCTTGCAGAACATGGCCTTCAAGTTCCCCAGCATGGCTGTTGCATCTGCCCAGAACTGCTTCTTCCCTGCAGGTCACTCCGCAAAGGCTGACGCGGAGCCACAGAGAACACAGATCGTTTCTTCCCTGTGATGTGGGGAGATGGAGGAGGGAGATTTCTGCCCAGGAGGCAGAGACCAGAGAGGCCTAGTGACTTCTCAAAGGTCACACAGGAGTTGTTCTCGGACCTTGGGTCTAAACCAAGATCCGCCCGTCTCCTGTGTTGTCCTGTGACTTCCAGGAAGAACCACCACAGTCTAAGGGGCTTCCAACAGCAGAAATGTACCTTCTCATGGTTCTGGAGGCCCGAAAGCTGATATCAAGGTGCCATCGGGGCCATGCTCCCTCCTAAGGCTCCAGGGGCAGAGACTTCCTGGTCTCTTCCAGCCTCTGGCGGCCGCCAGCGTTCCTTGGGTGGTGGCGGCATCACTCTGACCTCTGCCTCTGTCTCCATGGGGCCTCCTCCTCCTCTGTGTCCCGTCTTCTGTACCCTTTTAGGACACCTGTCCTAGGACTTAGGTGTCCAAGTAAAGACCAGGACAACCTCATCTCAAGATCCCGTCTCCAAATCTGCAAAGACCCTATTTCCAAGTAAGATCACATTCGCTCACTGGTTTGGAGACTTAGGGCACAGACTTGTCTTGTGGAGGCCACTGTTTAACACATGTTTAATCCAACCCCGTGTCCCTGTTAGAACCCACTTCAGTTGGGAAGAAGGAGCTATAGGTTTGAAAGGAAGGTTCCAGTGTGCTGGCTGAGGACAAGGTCAAGGGAAGACTCGTAACTTGCTGTAAGCCCCCCACCCAGACCCTGCCGCCCTAGGGATCCTTCCTGCCTGCAGGGGTCCTGGCAGTTTCTCACATCTGGCTTGGTGGGCTATTTGAGGTGGGTGTACACAGGGGCTAAGGCCCAGGGAGGGGACGTGGCTTAGGGTCCAACAGGCAACGAAGCAGGGCCTGGAGCTGCCTCGGCCCCGCAACTGCCTGCCCACGAGCCCCGCAGGCCCTCTCCCCCTCCACGTGGCTTGAGGATGCTGCCTGTGCTGCTTGGGCTGAGTTGTTGCTGTCCCCAGGGATCTGCTCTTCCCTTTACCTGTCATCCAGGCTGTGTGGCTGGGGCTGGGCCTGGAGATCTGCAGACGCCCACAGAATTCTGCTGGGTGTGGGAGTTTAGCAGACTCTGCTGGGGACTTTGGGTAGGGCCTTGGCGTTAGGGTGGGAGCCCTGGGCTCTGGGACCAGCCAGGCCTGCTGTGGGGATAAATTAACTCTTCTGAGCCTCTGATACCCCCACACCCCCAGGAGAATAAAAGGCCGTGTCCCCTCCCCAGGGCCAGCCTGTGGTCGCCAGCTCCCAAGGGGCCCCAAGAGCAGAGGGAACTAGCTGGTTGTAGGGATGTCAGGAGACACAGTCCAGAGCTGAAGGTCTGGTGGTCTTCTTCTGGGGGCTTCAGGCACAGAAGGACTTGGAGTTTGGGACTCCAGGTCCCCGACTTGGGACTGGCACCCCTCAAGTCCATGGTCACAGGCCACAAGCGGGGCTTGTCGACCTGCTTCTGCAACAAGGCCAAGTCTTAGCCTTGCTTGGAAACTCACTGGCCCGGCAGTGTCTTGGGGGCTTGGGACCCCAGCCTGGGAGGCTGCAGAGGAAAACATGAGGTAATGGCAAGGGCGTGGGGTCCAGATGCACGAGATGGTTCTTGTCAAGGGCAGGGGCCCCTGGCTGGGGAGGGACAGCGCTGTGAGAGCCCCACCAGCCCCGCGGGCCCTGCTGGGGAAGGCTCCGGGCGTCTTTCCACCGCCCCTGCCTCGGTTACTCTCCGCCCCGGCGCCGGCCAACATCAGCAGCTGGCCTGTGTGACATGCCATAAAGCATTCTTCAAGGGGAGCTCAGGATCTTTCCTTTAAAGCCCCCTGGGTTTGAAGCAGGCTCTATCACCCAGCTGGAGAGAAGCCTTAATAAAAATCTTCTCTTTGGTGGGGGCACCATTAACTTCTAGAGGATCCAGAGGCCCAGGGGTGGTGTGTGTCATCAGGAGGCTCAGGCTGTTCTAGTTTGTTTCTTTTGTGGGGTTATTTAGGGTTAAATGAGGACTTTAAAAAATTGACACATAACATATACAGAAAAGTGCATAAATCTTAAGAGTGCGGTGTACTGAATTTTATATCCAGAGACACTCAAGACGCCACCCTCTACCCATAGAACATTCCCCTTGTCCCAGGAACCCCTGCCTCCCAGTCAATACCCTCCCCCCCAACAGAGACAACAGTGAAGCTATCACCACAGCCTCGTGCTGCCCGCTTTGGCCTCCAACAAAGGTCCATCTAGTCAAGGCTATGGGTTTTCCTGTGGTCATGTATGGATGTGAGAGTTGGACTGTGAAGAAAGCTGAGCACCGAAGAACTGATGCTTTTGAACTGTGGTGTTGGAGAAGACTCTTGAGAGTCCCTTGGACTCCAAGGAGATCCAACCAGTCCATCCTAAAGGAGATCAGCCCTGGGATTTCTTTGGAAGGAATGATACTAAAGCTGAAACTCCAGTACTTTGGCCACCTCATGCGAAGAGTTGACTTATTGGAAAAGACTCTGATGCTGGGAGGGATTGGGGGCAGGAGGAGAAGGGGACGACAGAGGATGAGATGGCTGGATGGCGTTACCGACTCGGTGAACATGGGTTTGGGTGGACTCTGGGAGTTGGTGATGGACAGGGAGGCCTGGCGTGCTGCGATGCGTGGGGTCGCGAAGAGTCGGACACGACTGAGCGACTGAACTGAACTGAACTGAAATGGCCTTGAGCCCTGTGTTCTTCTCAGCGTCAGCGTTTTTTTATGTCAACAGCAGATCCTGGAGACTCAGCTCTCTTGTTGCCTGACTTTATCCCTTTCCCTAGCTGTGCAGTATTCCTTTGATGCCTCAGTCGTCAGGTCTGACTCTTTGTGACTTCATGGACTATACAGTCCATGGAATTCTCCAGGCCAGAGTACTAGAGTATCCATTCCCATCTTTACGAAATACTGAAGTAGCCTTTCCCTTCTTCAGGGGATCTTCCCAACCCGGGGATCAAACCCATGTCTCCCACACTGCAGGCGGATTCTTTACCAGCTGAGCCACAAGGGAAGCCCAAGAATACTGAAGTGGGTAGCCTATCCCTTCTCCAGTGAATCTTCCCAATCCAGGAGCTGAACCAGGCTCTCCCACTTTGCAGGCAGATTCTTTACCAGCTGAGCTACCCGGGAAGCCGTTGATGGCTCTAACATGATTGTATTTGCCCTCATTGCCTTCAGTCGGCGTGTGCCTAAGACTGTCTCCAGCAATCTGGCCCTTCTGGTTTGTAACCCAGGGGTGCCTCTTCCTCTCCTCTTGACGCTGAAAGCTCAGCCTTTCTGTACACCAGTGCCGAATCTAATCTCAGAGACAGAGTTTTGCATGAAGTAGAAAGGAACAGCTTGGTGGGAGGGAGGTCAAAGAAGGAGGGGATATATGTATATATGCACAGAGAGACTGGGGGACAGAGGAGCCTGGCGTGGTGCAGTCCACGGGGCTGCAAAGGGTTGGACATGACTTAGCAGCTGAACAACACCAACAAATATCGAGCTGATTCACTTTGTGGTACAGCAGAAACTAACCCAATATTCTACAGCAACCATAACCCTATAAAAAAACTTTAATAGAAAAGAAAGAAAAGAATAGCTTTATTGCTTTGCTAGCAAATGGGGATATAGAGGGCTCCCACGCCGCAAAACTATGAGTCTCTACCTGGGAGTATTTGATGAGGAGTTTTATAGCAATGGTTCAAGGGTGGGTTTGCTGATAAGATTAGAGTGTGTGCAGGGCCTGCCCTAAACCTGGTCTCAGGTAATCCTGATGAGCTTCTCTGATTCCTTTAGTCTGACTTCAGCTGGTCTTCTTTGGTATGGTGAATGGTGACATCTTCCATTCGTTGGGTTTTAATTCTATAAAAGGGCTTAAAGTGTTAAAGTTTCTTAAGAAACTGTTTAAATTCTATTGTTATTGTAGGTCAGCCAATAAGTCATGTCTGACTCTTTGTGACCCCATGAACTGCAGCAGACCAGGCTTCCCTGTCCTTCACTATCTCCCAGACTTCGCTCAAACTCATGTCTGTTGAGTTGGTGATCCTGTCTAACCGTCTCATCCTCTATTGCCTCCTTCTCCTTTTACCCTCAATCTTTCCCAGCATCAGGGTCTTTTCCAATGAGTCAGCTCTTCACATCACGTGGCCAAAGTATTGAAGCTTCAGCTTTAGCATCGGTCCTTCCAATGAGTATTCAGGGTTGATTTCCTTTAGAATTGACTAAAGGGTCTTAAAGAACGTGTGTCCTTTGAGGCAGCGCCAAGACCCTGCCTCAAGGCTGCACCACTGTATCTTGGCCGCTCCTTCCCCCCACTTCCTGGATTAGCAACAGATCAAACGCGCCCTTTCGAACTCAGAGAAAGTCATCGAGGCTGAACAGAAAGGCTTCCTGTGCCCAGGAGCCCCTACCTGGTCCTGCTTGGTTTCACTTCTGCAGCTTTGCACACCTGCTGAGCCTTCCCGGGAAGGCAAGTGCTCACAAAGACAGAGACCCACTGTGTCAGGGATGGAGAGAAATCAAAGCCTCTGGGTGACTGTTCACCCAGGCTGAAGGGCCCTCATCCTGCAGTTCCGGCCTTGAGAGCTGTAGAAAGGGGCCGGGTTCAAGGGATGGAATGTCCCTGGAGCTGCCCCCAGGGGCAGCGCATCCTTCCCCCTATTCCAGCCCTAGGACAGCCTCCCGAGAGGTCTCCGAGAGGCAGGCTTTATCCGATTCCTTTCCAGGTTTCTGGGCCACACCTGTTGCTGGAGAAGGAGGGAAATCTGTGTGTTCAGGACCCAGTTCTGTTAGCTGGAATTCAAGGTCACAGCATTTCATCTAGGAGCTGGGCACCAAGGGCAAGTGCTTGGCTTCCTGAATCTCAGTTTCTCAATCTGGAAAACGGGTATCATTACCATGACAATTAAACTACAAGCTATTTTAAAGTGCTCAACCCAGGGCCCGACACACAATGTAAGCTTCCTGTGTGGTCCATTCTGCGTTGCACTCAAAAAATCATATTTTTTCCTCCTAAGAAACTTCCCCCAAATATTTTGCCCCTTACCGCTTCTCCCTTAACTTTTCAGAAAGTTTAAATAATTGACCCAGTTATCCCACAGCAAATAAAAATGATTTTGACTTCAAATTCAACTTTTTCTACAACTTTCCCCTCGAGGAACTAAGGCTTGGGCTTCTTCTCCTATGTGACCCACCAGAGGAGGGGGCCCTGGAGGGGCTAGGCCTGCTCCAACTCTCTGGGGGTCCTGGGAAGCAGAAAAGCTAGGGGTCACCTCCATCCTGGCCCTTGGAGCTCCCCCCCTTCCAAGATCACCCTTCCGTGATCACCTGAAACAAAGCCTCCCACCACCCCTCCTGAGGCTGTGACCTTGAAACATATTGCTAATTAATCACTTACTGGAAGCTGTCCCCTCCCTGGGGTGGTGGGCGGGACTAGGGGTGTCTGTCTGTACATGTGTGTGGGTAAGTGTGTGTCGCCAGAAGGAATATTCATAAATTCTGCGGGAACGGTGGTTTTGGAAGACAGATCTGTATTTCTGAGGGAAAAGACACTAACAAGATCTCGGTGGCCAGCCAAGTTCCCTCTCCGGCCTCTCCAGCAAGGGTCTGAACAAGGAGGCCCTATGATCAAGGGCATCTGGGGCTCTCAAGAAACCTGGATATCCCTGGGCCAAGTGTTTGGCTTCTGTTGATGAGCACTTTAATGAGGGCATACAGGAGGGCCAGATGGCCCTGGGGTGAATGGTTGATTCCCTGAAAATAGCCTCAACTGCCACTTGGGCAGAAGAGGTTTAAAAAACAGAAACAATCTTCAAAGCATGCCTGGCACTCTCGTGGCAGGGCCCAGGGACCCGTTCCCCAGGGAAACTCACCCCTGTCCCCTGCAGGGGGTCAGAGAGGAGCTCTCGCACCCCGCCTGGCAGAGGCCAGCATGGGCTCCTGGGTGGACGAAGGAGCCTGGGGGGTAGTGCCTTTCCCACCTTTGCCCCCCACCACCCCCACCGTGGACACTCTCCTTCTGTTAGTTCAAGTTCACACACGCAGTGCAGAGTGAGGCCAAACACACAGAACTTGAGCTTGGAGTAGGGAAAGGTTTATTACAGGGCCGTGTGAGGAGATTCTGTGGCTCTTGCCCGAAAACCCCATAAATTTGTGTGACATTCTAGACCGCAGGGACTGAAGCCAGCCAGCGTCTTCTGTCCATGGAACGTTTTCAGGCAAGATTCTGCAGTGGGTTGCCATCTTCTACTCCAGGGGATCTTCTCGACCCAGGGATCCAGCCTGGGTCTCCTGCACTTTTTCGAAGCCGGGCGAGGGAGGAGGGGATCATGAGAGGTGTGATGAGCCCCTTCCCAGTTCTCAGATGGACTGATGGTGAGGGAACATCAGTGGTGTCACAGGGGTTAACATTATCAGTCCTTAGGCTCCAGGAGGTCTGGGGCTTCCTGCTCTTGGTCATCAAGTAGTTAACAACTTCCTTTTGGTGTGGGGAGGGTGCAGGGTCGGGGGCTGGTGTTCACATCTGTAAAACAACTCAGGAAACTTCAGGTAGGGTTATCTGGGTGCTCCAGAGAGGAGCTAAAGCAGAGGTCAGAGGGGAAGGGCTCGCCCCGGAAAGGCCCCATCGGGTCCTGCTCAGTTACATTTCCAGCCTGGATGGTGGGCGGTCTCCAACTCAGCCAGAACGTGTCTGTAGGAGTTTCTGTCCCAGACCTGGGGCCACAGGACAAACACGGGGTCAGCTATCGGAGCCTCCCCTGCAGTACCTCCTTAGGTTGGAAGGTGCCCCCAATCCCACCGCCTTGGCTGGCCATGACCTTCCGGGTCCCTGAACCGCTGTCCACACGAGGGAAGCCCTCCTCCGGGGCCTCTCACCCCGAGCAGGCAACACTGATTCTAGAAGAGATCATCTCAGACTCTTGATGCAGTTAGAGAGAAAATTTTGCACAGGACCAGTTAAAAATGACAAGGAAAGGCTTTTAGTCAGGACAGCTGTAACAGGGGTGAGGGAATAGCCTGAGTGCAGCAAAAGACAGCTGGACATGTGTAGCCAGTGGGCAGAGTGAGAGGGGCAGTGGACGGGAAACTCCCGGGAGGAAGCTGGTCAGGTATGAAGGTGGGCAGGGGCTGGGTGGGATTCTCTCCAAACGGAGGTAACAGACTCTTTACCAAAACTGGGCTCGGTGGGCCCAGGGCAGACTGCACACCAAGGTGGATACTTAGATGGGAAGAGGGGTCAGGGTGTTGTAGCCACGCTTTCCGGGAAACAAACTCACTCAGAGGGACGATGCAGATAACGGATGCACTTTATTACACCAGTGGGCCCGAGGGAGAGTCTCCTCTTAGCCAAGGACCCTGACCAGTTTTTTTGTGGAAACCTTATATACCCTAAGTGGATGTGCACAAACCCACCTCCCGGAATTCCCTGAAACTAGTCTGAACAAAGGAAAAGAAAGATACAGTCAAAGTAAACTGAGACTTTCCTGTGCCTTAAGCCTAGGTAGTTAACAGTGGCCAATTATCATAGGCCTGTGGTCATACCCCAATAAGCATGATGGAGTGTATGATTCTATTCAGTTACACAGATAATTAGGGTATTCTTTTAGGCCAAGGAGAGCCCTGGGGCTCTTCCTTCCTGGGCATAGAGCTCAAAGTCCGCAGTCCAGCCCACGAAGGAGTCCTGCTTTCAGGATGGAGCCTGTTCCGTCTCCTCCTTCAAGGGGAGCCTGGCTGAAGTCTAGTCAAGGAGGGGTCCTGGTCAGTGGCAGAAGGGGGTCCCTCCCTCTGGTCCTGTCGCCCCCACCCTCCACAGGGCTCTCGAATCCTCTACCTCCCAGGCCCACCCCTTTGTGACGAGGCAGACTCCGGGGTCTTTGTGGCCCTCTAGGCCAGTCGTCTTGCTCTGACCCCTCTGGCTAGTTTGTCTCAAGACCCTCCCCTGGTTGAAAACACACTCCTCAGTCAAGATGGATTTCTTCACAGAGGTTATATGGGAGGGTGACAGTGAGAAATGGAGTATTTCCTTCCCGATCAGTAAACAAGTCTGTCCCCGGGGCCCTGGGGTAGAAAGAAAAACAAAACAGAACAAAACCTGCCTGCTGACATAGGAGATGTAAAGAGATGCGGGTTCGACTCCCGGTCAGGAAGACCCATCTGGAGGAGGCAATGGCAACCCACTCCAGTATTCTTGCCTGGAGAACTCCCCGGAGGGAGGAACCTGGTGAGCTGCGGTCCCTGGGGTCGCAAAGAGTTGGAGATGAGCGAAGTGCTTAGCACACAGGGTCACCAGCAATGGCAGCCACCCTGGATGGTGAGCTGGTGAGGCCTGAGGGAAATCAGGGAGGAAAGGATGCCTGCCGTCCAGCAGCCATCCCAGCAGCCACCCCCTGCCGTGGTGAGCCAGGAGGGTGCTCAGAAGGTGAGAGCGCAGCACACTGACCCCGAGATGGCTGAGGTGCGTGTCAAAGGAAGGATTTCAGTGAGCCCAGACCCTTGCATCCTCCTTTACGAAGAAAAGCACCAACGTTCTTAACTTTGCGTCATCTGGTTTTCTTTTAATTAGCAATAATCTTTTGATGTTCAGACTACTTGCCCGTCATTGCAAAACTTCTGTCCAACCTGGCTCCTCCCCTCGCCTTCTGGAAACAGCTCTTCCGGGCTCACTTGAGCGCTTTCTCATGGGCTTGAAGTCCTAAACATTCCCACCGAATAAAATATAACTCTCAACTTTTAGACTGTGAATTATTTTTTAAGCACACAATAGCGAGACTTATTATGGTCTGGCACCCCCTGCCTCTTTGACCCCAGGGGAGGCTTTTGCGCATGTACGATGTCTCCCTCGCCCCCAAGGATGGGAAATGTTTGACCTCTTGATCCTCTAGCAAGGTTTTACCCCTCTCTGTTCCTGCCATAAAGTATCCAATGTCTAGTTATCCACCCTATTCCTGTTGTTGTTTCTTATATCGAAGGGCAGATCTCGAAATGTAGACAGCAGTCTGGTCATAAATATATAGCCGGAACCCATTTGTCTCTTGCCTCAGGAAATGTAAATAGGGGGCTGGTAGCGTCCAGCCTGGAGCCCACCTCGCATCGGCCTCGTTCCAGCACTGCTGACCCAGCCTGGAGACTTCCACGGGCTAGGTTAGCACAGGGGAGGGGGAGGGGGACACAGACACAGGGAGCAGTCACGCGTCCCCGCGGACTGTCTTTCTGGGCCGCACACCCTCTCCACCCCACGCCTCCACCACCCCACGCCTCCATCCTGCGGGTGGGTGCCTCTGGCTCCGTCCTCCTGGTGGACCCTCCAACTCTGTCCTCCTTTCCCACCTGCCCCCATTTCCAGCCCCCCCTCCTTCGGCTTCTCCACGAAGACAGGCTCTTGTTCTCCAAAGCATTCTGGGTTGGGAGGGATGTAGTGACTTCCCGGCTGGGGCTTCTGAGATGGGGTGGCACCCTCTTCACTGTCGCATTCCCCATCTGCCAGCGGTGCCCAGAGGCCTCCCCCACCGATGCTCCAAGGGGAGGGCAGAGGCACCGGAGCAAAGGGACCTGGGTCCCCGAGTCACCCATGGGGGAAGGCTGTCCACCGAGCAGGAGGAACACTGGCATTGAGCTGGCCAAAACCCAGACAGATCAGTGCGGGATCAAGTCACAGTGAGGTCTGGAGGTTTTGTGCACTCTCATCTGTTATAATTTCATTAAGGGGGCACCGAGCACACAAACCCTCTCTAGCTGTCCCTGAATACAGTGTGTTTTCTAAATCCCAAGCTGGAGTTTACTCACTCCTCTTCTGATTCTCCCCGGCTTGTTGCAGATCGCTTGGGGTGACAGGTGACTTTCTAGACCCCCGGGTCTCCCTGCCTGCACTGGAGGGTCCTGCAGACTGGAGGCAGTGTCTAGGGCCCAGGCTGCTCCACCGGGCTCTTTATAAAGGAAGCAGCTCATGGCAGCGTATCCATCACTATCTTTGCGCTGCTTCTCCTGTCCATCCTGGAGCTGGCAGACTCCCCTACCCCTCGTCTCCTTCTTCACGTGCCTTTGATGGGGAGAAATCTCCCTGGCTGCTGTTTGCACAGATTTTTCCGAGACAAGCAGCTTCATTAGCTCCTCTCCTCTAATCATCTGGAAATGCTGTGTCTCTTGGCATCTCTGCCTCCCCTGTCTTCCATCCACCAGCTGTCCAACTCACAGCGCTCTGCAGAGATTTGGCTCTGGAGGAGGATGCAACCCCCTTCAGAAGGTTCTAGAAGTTAGAAGGCGGCCCCCTCCTTGGGGCTGTGCGGTGCGGAGTGCAGGGGACAGAGGGAGAAACGGGGCTCAGAGTTTACGATGTCCTGGGGACCCCGAAGCTGCCGGCAGGGCAAGACGCCATCGGAGTCAGGCTCTTGGGTCACAGCCCCACTGGACCACAGATTTCCAAACTGGGGGAGACCTCGGGAGCAGGAAGTGCACGTGTTTGGTGCTTACACCCCTTTGTGCTGGGAAGGAGGTCACTTTGCTCTTATCACAGAGGCCAGGGGAGGTCAAGTCACTGGGGAAGTAAACTCAGAGGGAGAAGCAGGCTAGTTCAAGACGCACAGCGGATGGTACCAGTGGGTTCCTGCCGACCCGACTCCCCTGATTCCCCTGCCTCTTCTCCTGACCACGCGATCTAGGTGGTCAAGGGGCCAGAGCCCTGACGTCCATCTTTAAGAAGGGGAGGCCCAGCCCCCAGCAGGCCCCAGCCACACCCAACTTTCTGGGCTTTTGTTCCCGACGCTCTGTGACCCCTGCACCCTCAGGAACCCCTCTCCTTCCAAGGAGTCCCCCTCCTGCAGAGGCTGGTCTAACTTGGTCTCTGTCCCAGGCACTCAGAGTTGCCCGCCTGAGACCCTGGCTTTCTCCCCTCCGGGACTGCTGCTATGGCCGCCAGGAGAGCAGCTTTCTTGGCCCTTCGTGGCAGCTGTACGTGCAGAAAGGATCTGCTCGTTCAGGGCCAAGATGGGATTTATTTGGAGAATTTGGAGCAAAGCCAAGGTCAGAAGACCTTTGCATCACTGCAGTTTCCATCCACCTTGTGTTTCACAGGATACACAAAAACAGCAACAGTGATGCCTGTGGAAAGGCAAGAAAAGAATGGGAAGAGCTGCCTTCTCAAAGCTTCTTAGGAAGACAGCATGACGCCACCACGCCTTCAGTGGAGCCGAGAGGCAGAGACAAACACCGTTGTGAGTCCGTGTGGACTCTCCACCAATTTCTCAGGGAGACGCTCAGCTTGGTTCCAAAGAACAAAGTTTAACTAGTTTGTAGGCGAGAACTTGATGAAAATTTGACATTTGATAAGAAACTAATTTTGGTGCGCCTTTTTAATACTTTAAAACGCTAAAGTAATAAACAACATCTATAAATGTCAAGCCTTTCTATTTTGATTATGTTGCTTTGATTTTTATCAACTTTTTTTTATTAAAAACTTCACTGTAAATGAAATAAAGAAGGGGAGAAACGGCACAAGGAGATAAATTTTTCAGTTTATCGAGATGTAAGCGACAGCGTCTCATTTTTTTTCTTTTCCAGCACTGGGGATTGTTATTATTTTGCTTCTCACTGTGGTTATTATGATGTTTTTATCTTTGTCTTGAGTCTAGGAAACCTGTGATGCTAGGGGGACCAGGATTAAGTTGCAGCGTTCAGGTAGCTCTCGACTGGCTAGCAGGGTGGGAAGATGCCAGGGTGGGCCAGAAAGGAGACATGTTTGGATTCTCTGGCTCTTCCAACAGCTGCAGGGAAAATGTGGTGCTGCCTCCTCCAGGCAGGCTCCTAGAGGACCATGTCCCTCCCTTGGCTGGTTCTGAAGCTCCCCTCTGGGCCCTTATATAATCCTCCCCAAACCTGGGTTCCTCTGTACCACTCTCCACTCTGGTTTCCATGTTGGACTCTCCATGGCAGTCTAGGTGCATGGATCTGATGCAGTCTGGGTTTCTTGTGCCCCACATGGAGTAAGTGTTTGTGGATGCTTGAAGACGAGCTGGATGGTGGATGGAAAAATGGATAAACGGGTAAACAGAGAGTTGGCTGAGTGATGATAGAGACGGATGGATAGGGGGAGGAGGCGGAAAGAGAAGCAAGGGAGGGAAAGCCAGAGTTTCAGCTTTGCCTACTGGTTGGCAATTTAGAACCACAGTTCTGATTTTTTTCAGCTCTCCTATCTCATGAGCAAAATGAAAGGGATGGGAAAGAAAGAACTTCAGATCATTTCCATGTGCCACGGGGAATAGGCCTCCTATAGAAGGACAACCATAACAATCGTCTTCATGTTTCTTCCCAGTATGCAGGAAACACGTTGACAACCTCATTTAACCCTTACAACCATGGAGAGATGAGTATCGTCCCCACTTTATAGACACTGAGACTCAGAGAGGAAGGGACTTGCCCAAGGTCAAGTGACAGACAGCCAGAATTTGACCCTACAGGGTCCAGCCTTCAGGTCGTTTTCCCCCAATAAGTCTGGGCCCTGCCCAATGGGGCGGCAGCTTGCTGGGTGCCCAGGGTGGGAGAGGGCACGTCAGCTCTGCTTCAGTTTCTGCCATTTCCTGGGGAAGAAGGTGAAGACAGAGGAGGCTGAACAGTAGCGGGTGTCTTGCCTGGGAATGCGAGCCCCAAAGCGTGATGGGGTTGGTGCATTCAGCCCTGAGTCTGGGCAGGTGGGGCGGCAGGCACATGCCCGGCCAGGTCGCCAGGTTCCTCTCTCTGGTCAGCCCCTGAGAATCAGCCAGACCTGAGGTTTGCACACAAAGTAGCAGCAGCTTCCAAGCGGAGCCCAGGTCACCAGCATCAGAACCTGTGACTCCCCTGAGAAGCCTGCTGCCTGCAGCTCCCAAGCCGGGGTGCTCACGGTGGGCAAGCGGAGTTCCATGCTGGAGGCGGCCTCAGGGCTGCTTCGTGGGCCGGTGAAGCTCCGCCTCTCACAGTCCCTGCTCTCAGCGGATGTGCCCCTTCCTGAGACTGGGAAATCCCCGGAACCCCAAGGTTCCCAACTGTCAGAGCCCTCAGCGGCCTTGATCCAAAGAGCTTGTGATCAGAGGAACCCACTCGAAAATCCCTTCGACAGATCCGGAGCTGACCAGCTGCCCTGCAACAAACCAACTTGCGGCCGCCCATGTGGGTCCTGAGCAGCCCACATTCCCAGGACTGCTGGGGGGCAGGGATCAGAAGGGAAGGCATGGTCTCAGTCCGGGTTCACACTGCCATCAGGGACACTGGCCTTCTCCTGCCCCCCTGCCCCTCTCCTTGCCTGATCCCTGGTCCAGCAGCCGCCCCATCTGTGGAGGCAGCTTTGATTTTCCCAATTTGCACCAAAGGACCTGAATCCCCAGTGCTTGGTGGCTCAGGACCTGCTTGTAGCTGGTTCTGTGAATTCCTTAGTTCATGCCAAGCTCCTGGTTGTCTGCAGGCTGAGGCCAGCCTGTGATTTCCCTCAGAGGTGTTTCAGGAATCTGTAGCCTGGGGGCTCCCTTTCTGCATCCCCTGACTCTCCTTCCACAGCCATCTGCCCCCAAGCCCTCTAGGGGGTTCCCCGAGGAGACGGGATGGAGCAGCTGGGACCTCATCTTCCCTCCAGAGAGCTGGACTGATACATCAGTTGGACCCTTGAAGCTGACTCTTGAGCAGGCTTGGGAGGGGAAGTATCATCGAATGGGGATTCTGGGTGTGGGGTGAGAGATAACTAGTGACAACCAGAAATAACTGGAGATACCTACTGTGACCAGGGTTCGACCCCTCTCCTCCAGAATGGGTCACCAGGGGCCATCAAAAAGGGTCCTCATCCCAGAGCGGCAGGACCGCAGGGCACATGAGGGGGTCCTCCATGGCAGGACCACGGAGTGGGTGTGGGCAGGCCAGGAGATGGGGGGACAGACCTGGGGGGCGATCAGCAGAGGGCAGAAGGATGTTACCAGGGGAGGCAGATTGTGCGTGCTAAGTCATTTCAGTCCTGTCCGACTCTTTGTGACCCTATGGACTACCCGCTAGGCTCCTCTGTCTATGCTGGAGAGGGTCACCATGCCTTCCTCCAGGGAATCTTCCTGACCCAGGGACTGAACCTGAGTCTCTTATGTCTCCTGCATAGGCAGGTGGGTTCTTTACCACCTGTGCCACCTGGGAAGCCCAAGGCAAATTCGGTTCAGTTCAGTTCAGTCACTCAGTCGTGTCTGACTCTTTTCGACCCTACAGACTGTGGCACTCCAGGCCTCCCTGTCCACCACCAACTCCCGGAGCTTGCTCAAACTCATGTCCATCGAGTCGGTGATGTCATCCAACCATCTCATCCTCTGTCGTCCCCTTCTCCTCCCACCTTCCATCTTTCCCAGCATCGGGGTCTTTTCCAATGAATAAGTTCTTTGCATCAGGTGGCCAAAGTATTGGAATTTCAGCTTCAACATCAGCCCTTCCAATGAATATTCAGGACTGATTTCCTTTAGGATAGACTGGTTGGATCTCCTTGCAGTCCAAGGGACTCTCAAGAGTCTTCTCCAACACCACAGTTCAAAAGCATCAATTCTTCAGCACTCAGCTTTCTTTACGGTCCAACTCCCACATCCATACATGACTACTGGAAAAGCCGTAGCTTTGACTAGACGGACCCTTGTTGGCAAAGTAATGTCTCTGCTTTTAACTCATTCCTGTACTGGTTCCTCCCTCCCTCCCTTCTCTGAGTATGAGACTCTGCTTCAGGACCAAGAGCTCAGAGATGGCCACCTGGGGGTGCCCGGGGCCAGTGGAAAGGGCGTGGAGGGGGGACCTCTGCCGGCCGCTGCCCACCACACCAGCTGCCATCCCCTCCTCTGAGTGTCTTTGAGAGGATTTTCTGAGATTGATGCCTGCCAGGGTGAGTGGGGCAGATGGGGGAGGAGGGGAGGGTCAAGCCCCGTGTTCTGAGCCGGGCAGGGCGGTGGGCCAGAACATCCTGCACCGGGCATCTATTTTTAAACCCAAGCAGGGCCTCTTTCTTGGCATCTCCGGGACCCAATGGTCACTCCTTTGTGAGCAGCCTCAGAGGCCCCGAGCCCCTCAGCCCCCTCGGCCTCTTGACTGCTGCTATTTAAAAGCCTCTTGGTCCCCGCCAGAGAAAGAGGGTGATGAGGGGCCTTGGAAATGAAAGGGGTCAGCCCCCATGGGCCTGCCCTTGCAGGGGGTCAACAAAACCCTCCTTGTGGCCCTGCCAACTGCAGGCACCGAGGGGAGCGCTGGGCCAGATGGGAGCCGTGAGCCCCCCTGCCTCCCCGGGGTGACCTGAGGTCTCTGCTGCCCACCCGCAGGGCTCCAGGCCACTGGGGTCAGCTCAGGAAAGTGGTCCCAGGCTGAAGCTCCCAAAGCCTCCCCTGTCCAGAGAAGGGACCTCTCATGAACACCCTGACCCCTCCAAGCTCCACAATGCTCCCCAACCCTCAGAGTCCTCNAACACAGCTGGTCTGACCCTGTGCTAATTCCAAAACATACAGGGTGGGGAGGGGTCATTTCCCACCTCTGAGCCCTTGATCAAACTGTCCCCTCACCTGAGGACGTCTTCAGGTGTGGAGTAAGCAGAGTGGGGATGTCAAAACTTGGCATGGCCTGAGATCCTTCAAGGTCAACCTAGGGACCCTATCCCACCTCCCAAACTTGAGGTAGGTGATGCTGGCCCCATCTCAGACCGGCTGCATGACCCCAGCAACTCTCTTCCTATCTCTGAAACTCATTTTCTCCATCTGTAAAATGGGCCCGCCACATCCACCTTCCTTCCCCGGTGGCTCAGAGGGTAAAGAACCTATCTGCAATGCCAGGGAACCTGTGTTTGATCCC
>SJYQ01002853.1:0-14481 GCA_006410935.1 Redunca redunca
TCTATTTCCCATGACATGATGGGACCAGATACCATGATCTTTGTTTTCTGAATGTTGAGCTTTAAGCCAACTTTTTCGCTCTCCTCTTTCATTTTCATCAAGAGGTTTTTTAGTTCCTCTTCACTTTCTGCCTTAAGGGTGGTGCCATCTGCATATCTGAGGTTATTGATATTTCTCCCAGCAAACTTGATTCCAGCTTGTGTTTCTTCCAGCCCAGCGTTTCTCATGATATGCAGTACTATGCAGTACTCTGCATAGAAGTTAAATAAGCAGGGTGACAATATACAGCCTTGACGTACTCCTTTTCCTATTTGGAACAAGTCTGTTGTTCCATGGCCAGTTCTAACTGTTGCTTCATAACCTGCTAATAGGTTTCTCAAGAGGCAGGTCAAATGGTCTGGTATTCCCATCTCTTTCAGAATTTTCCACCAGTAAAGGGTAGTATATAGCTATGTGCAAGTACATGGTATCTCCCACACACATTAAAACAGCTTAAATATTTCCCTTTGAGTGATGGCATATATTTTCAAGGCTAAAACTATCACAAAAGAATACATGGTACAAAATTCCTTGAGTGTTTTATACTAGTTTTAAAAATTAAGTCCCATACTACCACTGCATTCACATAATGATAAGATAACTATATGAATACATCCATTTCATTATCTATGAAACTAAGGGATTCTGGATTTTAAAATGTCACTCAAACCTATATTGGAATGGGTTTTTCACTGAGCAACTTGGTTAATCTACTCAAAACAGTCTATTCAGAAATGCTTTGTATACAATATTTATGAGCCTATGATACCCAGATCTATAGCCTCATTTCAGTGAGAAAAAGAAGAAGAAATTGTAAAAGTTAGACATAAGTACTTTAAGATCTAATGTTTTCCTTGCACTTGTTCTTTCACAAAATTTTGAGGGAATTTATACATGCAGCCCTGACATCTCCAGGCACAACAGACAATATTTAATGCCTTGGCTATTTTGCACAACATTTTATCAAGCAATTATTTCCTTTCCCCTTAACTTGATCAAGTTTTTCAGGCACTCAGGGGAAGAGGGACAGGTTAGTAATAAATTGTCACCAGATTGTGGCTCTAGTTTTCAGACCTACCTAAAGTTTTTTTTTTCTTCTATGCATGCTAACTAAATATGTTTGCCTCACTATCTAGAGAACATACTATTTGAAAACAAGGGCCATGTTTTCACTTTAACAAGTATTTATCAAGAACCAAATATCCCAAGCACTGTGACAAGTGTGACATACATCTCTTTTTAGTTTCAACTCCATAAGAGTAACACTCTGCCTGGCCTGAAGCTAGTCCTTAGTGAGTAGCTATCTAATAACTGAGCAGCTCAAGATGAAGTGCAGATTCAAGGGAACTAAGGGTTTTCCCATTAAACCACAGTCTGCCACCTATTACTGTTACAGTTCCTCTCTATCTGCCTTCAGAATCCATGGTAACTTGACAATGGCATGGTTAGTTCTGAGGAGGAAAAAAAAAAAAAAACCCTGGACGTCTTGCTTAAGTGCTCAGATTTACACAGGTAATTGGATTTTTTTCTTGAGGGAATACAGTTAGAAAGACTCATCTCTGGTTCTCTTTCTGAAAGAGCTTGGAGAATACTCAACCACAATTTCCACATTTGTTGGAGGATCCTTTGCTAAACCGAGCTAAGTGGTAATATTACAGCTGCTTCTGAAGGTTATTGTTGGGGAGGAAATGTGGGTGTTGATATTTGCATCTGGAAATCCATACTCCACACCAGTGTATTCTAGGAGGCCCTGGAGTAAGCAAAGGCCTTGTGTATTGCCCTTACCCTTCATTTTTATTTGTTCATCTGAATGAGCAACTCAAGTGAATGCCTACACTGATGGAGTAGAGCCTGAAAGGACAACATGCCTCGATCAATAATGCAATTGGATCAGGTGCGAGCGAAAGACGGCAGATGGCAGAGTGAGCTAGTTACCTCTGCTCCCCTTCAAGATCTATTGAGAAGATAGAAAAACAGTTTTTTCTCATAGAGACAAGAGAGGAGGCAACATCAACAACACAGAGACAGTTGGGAAGCAGATGCATAAGGGCAAACGCAAGAAGTTGAATCTTGAATGAAGTAGAGAATGCTGAGAAGCAACTTAACTCATGAATCTGATGGAAGGCCAGAAAGGGGCATTGCCTGCCACCTCTGGATGTGGGAAAGGTGGGGCTGCAAATGGGAGTCAGTTTGAAGTCTGTTTACAGACTTCTGTTTACAATCTTCAGTTGCACCTGAAGATCATCTTCCTGATTTACTGAACACTTCTACTCCATCAGAAGACTAGAGATGTATTCTCCCAAGAAGAAAACAGGGAGTCTATGATCTGGAGGGCAGAAAGCCCTGGTGAGAGTAGGGATGTGATATTATATCAAGAAAGGGGAGAAAATGTGAAAGCCTGCGTATAGAATCTTGAGATATCCACTCCCAACCCCCACCACAAGCAGCTCTCTTTCCTTACCACAACCTCAGAATGCTATTTCTCTTGGAAATTTAACCAGCTCCACAGAAAATGCCTATACAACATTGACGACCCCCTGCCTCCCCACCCGTAACACCATGTAATGAAGCCCACAGCTATACTATTCCAAGCAAACAGAACTGCCATTATTTTAAATATGACCCAGAAAGCCAAGCATCAGCAGAAACCTAAGAAAAAAAATCCACTTGAAGAGCAAAAAACATAATAGAGAAAGCAACTTGGGAGAAAAAAACAATAAAACACAAATAGATCACTGATATCCTCATAAAAGTAGTAACAATATTTAGTTACCAGAAGGGAACTCTAAAGGTGTTCATGTCCTAATCCCTGGAGTCTGAGAATATATGTATTACATGGAAAGAGAAACTTTGCAAATGTAATTAAGAAACAGACTCACAGACTTAGAGAACAAACTCATGAGGTAGGGAAGGGTAGGGAGAGGGATAGTTATGGAGTTTGGGATGGAGGTGTGCACACTGCTATATTCAAAATTAATAACAAACAAGAACATGGCATGCACACATATGCGTAACTGAATCACCTTACTGTACACCTGAAACTTAACATTGTTAATCTACTGTGCGTTCAAAATCTCTTCAGGCATGTCCTCCTCTCTGCTATCCCATGGACTGCAGCCCGCCAGACTCTTCTGTCCACGGGACTGTCCAGGCAAGAATATTGGAATGGGTTGCCATTTCCTTCTCTAGGGGATCTTCCTGACCCAGGGATCAAACCTTTTCTTATGTCTCCTGGATTTGCAGGTGGGTGTTCTTTACCACTAGCAACAACTGGGAAGCCCTAATCTACTATAACCCAATATTAAATTAAAAGATTAAGAAAAGATTACTAATCTTAAAATAGGGAGATTTTTTCTGGATTATCAAGGTGGCCAAGTCTAGTCACATAGGCCTTAGAAGCAGAGAGCTGCCTCTGGCTGGAGGCGAGAGAGAAGTGGTCTGAGGGACAGTCAGAGACGCTGGAATCAGGAAAGGGGCTCATCCTGCCATGTGAAGGAGGACCACTTGCAAAACATAAAGAAGAAAGCAAGGAGCCTCCTGTCCTGTTGAGGCTCAGCAGAGGACCCAGTCATGTCCATCCAGACTTCTGACCAACTACTAAGTATGTCTAAATACTAGGGCAGCATAGAAAACTAACATGCTACACAACCCGTCCGGAGAAGGCAATGGCACCCCACTCCAGTACTCTTGCCTGGAAAATCCCAAGGACAGAAGAGCCTGGTAGGCTGCAGTCCATGGGGTCGCAAAGAGTCAGACACAACTGAGCGACTTCACTCTCACTTTTCACTTTCATGCATTGGAGAAGGAAATGGCAACCCACTCCAGTGTTCTTGCCTGGAGAATCCCAGGGATGGGGGAGCCTGGGGAGCTGCCGTCTCTGGGGTCGCACAGAGTCGGACACGAATGAAGCGACTTAGCAGCAGCAGCAGCAGCATACAACCAGTCATACTACTAGTAAAGTCACATCTGACTCAGAATGGGTAATTTGATCCACCAGACCCAGCATATTTTCAGAAATTTTACAACATAAAAAGAGTATATTGTAGCAGCTTGTATTTGAAAAGGGGACCTTTATGACATAAATGCTGAGTACTTTCATCTTCAAGTCATCAATTAGGCTTTACAGAAACTACATGCTTCTGCATATAAGATGGGTTCCAATAGCTGGATAAGAAGCCAGAAACCCATGATATTTCTCAGTACCAACTGCCTTTCAAAGGTGATTTGGTCATTCAATAACTTTACAATGAGCTAAAGATGCTAATATACACCACTAACTGTAACTTGAGTTTTTTTTTGTTGTTACTGCTATTATACTATTTTTCAGCCTGCATTAAAAAGTAATAAAATACATTATAGAAGATTATATAATTCGTATCTATAATGTTTTTTTCTATTGAAGTATAGCTGATTTACAGTGTTGTGCCAATCTCTGCTGTACAGCAAAGGGACACAGTTTTACACATATAGACATTCTTTGTAAAATATTCTTCTCCATCATGGTTTATCCCAGGAGACTGTATAGAGTTCCCTGTGCTATACAGGAGGACCTCGCTGTTTATCCATTCTAAAAGCAATAGTTTGCATATATCAACCTCAAATTCTCAGTCCATCCCTCTCCTTCTGCCCCCTTCCCCCTTGGCAACCACAAGTCTAATCTCTGTCTGTGAGTCTGTTTCTGTTTGGTAGATAGGTTTGTTTGTGCCATACTTTAGATTGCACACGTACGTTATATCATATTTGTCTTTCTCTTTCTGACTTACTTCACTTAGTATGGTAATCTATAGTGTATCCAATGTTGCTACAAATAGCATTATTTTATTCTTTGAAATGAAAGTTTAAGTACAAAATGAATTAACATAATGTGTTGAGTTTTGTGAATTAAGACCTTGTCAATTATGATATATTACAGCACCTTGCAAACTGTCCATATTCTTGGAAAGGTACGTGGGTTAAAGGGGACAACAACAAAAAAGATATGTCCCAAACAAAGTCTTGAGGCCAAGTGCAAATTGCAGACAATGAAAATTATGGATGGCCAATTAGATAAGACTAAAAAAGATAACTTACTATATTCATCTTTCTCTGTCTGACTTATTTCGCTAAGCATGATACCCTCCAAGTCCAAGGGCTCTGGAAGAGGGCTACAACAGTGTCATTCATTGTTGTTGAAGCTCCTCGTATCCCCCACAAGACCAAACAAGTCATTAAAAATCCCCAAACCCACAGATAACTTCTACTTCATGATTAAGTGACAAGACAGCATCCAGGACACTATGAGAGACTGCTTTATGACCTTGCAGACCAAGGGAAAGCTCAGCTCTTCACTATTCCTAATAACTTGGGAGAAGACATAGGATATTCATAGGGGCATGGCTTTCTGGAAGACTACATGCAAAAGTCCATGAGCTTGTTTCAAGGATATAAGAAGATTCCCTGGGATCTGGTATTGAATCCTTTTGCCCAAGTGGCAATCAGGGTAAAGAATCACAGGTGTAGAAATAGGAGAGTATAGGGCATGTACAAGAATAGGTGAACAGTCTGCTGTGGCAGAGACAAAGAACTGACTGGAGAAAAGGTGAAGGAATGGAGGTGAGGAAGGGTCAGAATGGAAGTGAGGAAGGGTCAGACTGTAGGCCAGGGTTTCACCTGTGGACAAAATCTGGCCTGCCATTTGTTTGATATGACCCATGTACTGAGAATGGTTTTAACATTTTTAGTTTTTGAAAAAACATCAAAAGAAAGGTACTATTTCATGTATCCTTCTAATGAAGGATACTATCACATGCAAATTATGTGATATTCAAATATTAGTGTCTATAAATAAGATTTTATTGGTACACATCAACACTTATCTGTTTATGTATTATTTATGGCTGCTTTTGCACTAAAGTGGCAAACTTGAATAGTTGTGACAGAGATTTTNNTTTTATTGTGAAGCCTAAAATATTTACTGACTTTTTATGGGAAAAAGTTTGGTAACTCCTGATGCAAGTCCTCATATGCCATGATTACATAGTTGAACATTTTTGTTATGAACACTTAAATAATCAAATAAAATCAAAACTGTAACTCTGACAGCAGTGTAGAGGATGCATTAGATGAAGAAACAGCTGTATCCAGATAAATCACTTAGAAATTATTACAAGAACCCAAATTACAAATGAAAAGAGAATGCACTTGGAGAAGAGGGTGGTGACGGTGAAGAGAAGGCTTGTGTTGTGAAATATTTACCATGTAGGATTGACATTTGGTCGAAAAGGGGGAGATAGAAGAGAAGAGAGAAAAAAAATCGCTATGTTGGTTTTATTGGCTAGAATGACACTATTTGAAGAGGACAAAAAGAGAAGCAAGATTTTTGGTAAGAAAAATCTTATCAAAAGATCTTTGGTAAGAAAAGCAACAAAAAAGTAAATGAGTTTGGCATTGGGCATTAAAAATGTGGCATGTCTGCAAAATAGCTAGACACTCCTTGTCTCTGAGCATTTATAACACACCCCATGTCTTTTTTTTTTTTTTTTTTTTTGGCATAAGACATTGCATTGTGTTTTGTATATAACTAATCTTACTGTATTGTGATCACTCAAGGAAACAACCCACAGTTTTCATTTAATATCTTGGCATAATGTGTAATGGGTATTAAAGGTAATCCACACAGATTCTTGAAGGGATTAGACTGTGAACTCCCTAAGGGCAGGAATATGTCTTGAACCATTCCAGAGCTCCTCAGCACCCAAGACATTGAAGAGAAGACAGTAGTCACGAGTGAGTAGTTTGTGACAGATGTCAAGAGGATGAACCTTCCAACCTTCAGAAGGAGAATGCATTGAAATGCCAACAGACTGTCCCTTTAAGGCTGTATAAGACTGCTTTAAATGGAGATGTGATCTGGTCAAGAACTCTCTCAGCAGCTGCATGCTGTAGAAGCAGAAAACTCACTTTTTAACCTTTCTATCCTCAGGAGACACAGAAAGGCAATAGGGTGTTATTTAAAAGACAGGTTATTGGCAAATCTGATGGTTCAGATGAATGGGAGAGCACTTTGGCAGTGAAAAGAATAAACACTGGGGCATTAAGAGGGCCATCAGGAGATGCCACCCCCAGAGGCTGAATAAACCAATCTGCCAGTGACTTTATTCAAAACGACAGTCCTAGCTGCAATTGTTTGGCAAATAGACTCTCACATCATTAGATGAAAATGATAGGTAGTATCCAGGTAAAATTGGACAAAAGGTACCCTGTTCTGTATAGTGTATGCTTGAGGGTCATTTTGGAGTGTGTAGATTACCATTTGAGAGCAAATCACTCACCAGTAGTTGCCAGGGAAAAAATAAATAAAAGGGATGCTGGGTGAAGGCCAGATAGATGTGGCCTCTGCTAAATCACCTAATGAGGCAAATGGCAGTCACACATGTGGCCAGCGCCACAAACGGGAAGGTCAGCAAACAGAACCGAGGAGAGGTTATAACTCAAGATAATTTTGGTCTCATGGTGAACACCCCCTAAACTGGACCTTTTCTCCTTACCTCTTCATCTCACAGCCACTACCATCTCATTACAAATTATGGTGCATTTTCAATGTATGGTACTTAATGGGTTCTTGGGTAGCCTGAAGAGAATAAAATATACTCTTTCCTTTTCCCCATCTAATATCTATAGATACTCAGCCAAAACCACCTTCTCACAAGCTCTCCATACCACTTAGAATCCTAAATTATACTCACTCTGGGATTAAAGACATTAGGCCTCTAACAGCACCCTTATTTAAAAAAAATATTGGGGTATAGTTGCTTTACAACATTGTGTTATTTTCTGCTATACAGCCAAGTGAATCAGCTATATGTACACACATATCACCTCTTTTTTGGATTTCTTTTCCATCTAGGCCACCATATAGCATTGAGTAGTGTTCCTTGTGCTAAACTGTAGGTTCTCATTGGTTATCTATTTTATACATACTGATATGTATATACATATATATGTGTGTGTGTATATATATATGTCTGTATATATATGTGTGTGTATATATATATGTCTATATATATATGTGTGTGTATATATATATGTCTGTATATATATGTGTGTGTATATATATATGTCTGTATATATATGTCAATCCCAATCTCCCGTTTCATCCCACCCGCCCTTACCCCCCTTAGTATCCATACATTTGTTCTCTATGTCTGTCTCTATTTCTGCTTTGCAAATAGGTTCACTGGTACTATTTTCTAGATTCCACATATATGCATCTAACAGCACTCTTGATGAATAAATTTACCCTATAACAGTGGCATTAACAAGGTTTGGGGGCTACATCAGCTTAATGTGTCACAAGGGGCATCTCAGCTAATAAAGACAACTGAGCAAGCCCAGAGGGAAAATCGCCAGGCTCAGTAAAAGAAATGTCTGAGAGAGAGAGAAAACTGACACTAGAAAAAGAGAACCTCTTGAGCTGACCAAAACCCACTGTAGGTACCCAAGTCATTGTACCTATGCACTGTCCAGAAGAGTTTTTGTACAATGTTGTGTTCAGGCAGGGAGCAACTCTTCACATCAGTCTGGTCTATGATGGACCCTGACCCCATTTCTGTTCCTGCCTATCATCATGCAGAACTCACCCATTGAAAAATAAGATGAATCGCTCTTTATATTTCACGAGTAACTTTTAACTGAAGAGTTCTAAGCACCAGCCAAATTTCTCACATCTTTCTCTAGAGAGCCAAAGCATATGACATTCTTGGTAATCTAGGAATTTTTTAAATGATCGTGGACCATTAGAAAATAGGGTGTGTGAGATGGATCAGCCTTGGAAATAGATCACTGAAATAAAGCAAGGTTCATAGAGACTTCCTATGGAAGACTTAGCCATCAATCAAGCAGAACATTGTGACTGATCATATACTGTGGCCAAAGATGGGTAGAGGTTGGTGGAAATAAAAGAAAAAAGAATCCATCTCTGCCTCAAGGAGCACAAGATAGAGAAAAGAGAAAGGAGACACACAAGCTTTTGAGTTAGGTAGATCTATATTTGAATACTCCTTAACTGCCTTCCGTGTGATCTTGGGCAAATATTTTAACCTCTCAGAGCCTTCCCTGGTGGCTCCCTACCGACTTCCCTGGTGGCTCAGACAGTTAGGCGTCTGCCTACAGTGCAGGAGACCCGGGTTCAATCCCTGGGTCAGGAAGATCTCCTGAAGAAGGAAATGGCAACCCACTCCAGTATTCTTGCCTGGAAAATCCCTTGGACAGAGGAACCTGGTAGGCTACAGTCCATGGGGTCACAAAGAGTTGGACATGACTGAGCGACTTCACTTTCACTTAACTGCCTTCCATGTGATCTTGGGCAAATATTTTAACCTCTCAGAGCCTTTGTGTCCTCATTTATAAGAATAAGTATGATACAATATCTCACGGGTTATTTGTCACAAATGCAGTTGGTACATGCCAGCTGCCACATGATAATGCTTCCATCCCAACTTTGATCTCCCAGCTCAAACTGGGCAGACAAGGCTTACAGAGAACGATAGCAATTTGCTAGAGGCAGCTTGATTTATTGGATGGAGCGGGAAAGGGTCAGAGAACTTATCTCCTAGACATAGCTCTGCCACTCTAGAATAACAACTATTTCTATAGCAATTTCCAGTTTATAAACATTAACATGTATTCCCAGGGGATGGTCTGAAGTCAGTAAGAATATGTCACTGAATCTCAGTTGTATAATCTGAAAAATTGAAGGGAGGTCTATAAGTGTCCTTCCAACTCACTGATAGTATGCTTCTAATCTTCTCAATCTTATGACTAAACTGCATAAAACAATTAATATTTGAAAATGCAGTGCAATGAACACAGAAAGATTCTGGTGAACTTGGGAACCTGAAAAAGTTTCACAGATCATTAGAATTTCATGTCCCCTCCCAAAGCATGGATAGGATATGAACAGATGAAGGAAAGAGGAAAGAATATCCCTAAGTGAGGGTGACAGCTGGAACAAAGGCAGGGAATCAGAATTGAGAGAGATTCACAAGGTCAAGGGAGAATAGCCAAAATGAAACAAGAGCACTGAAATATAACATGAAGAAAGACCTGAAAGACCAAGGTCAGCATTTAGATACACTACAAAGCCAAAAAATAAAAGTATCAGTTCCAGCAGGAAACAAGAGCAATTCAAGTCCTGTGTAATATAGTCTCTCCTCACAGCTATCACCATAGTGGAACGATCAACATCTCTTTCTGTGTTTCCAGTCTTTTGTCTTTCCAGGTAAATGCCTCCACAGCTCACACCACAACTTACGCTTGTCTCATAGAAGGCAGAGAGTAAACACCCAGCTGTATATGTAGATTGGCCAACTGGTTAGCCAAATATAATGCTTATGGTATTGTGATCCATGTGGTTTCCCACCAGAATGGTACCACAGTCAAAGAATATGGTCCATGCAAGCAAAATAATATGAAAATAATTCAGCTCCAATTATTTTTAATTGGAGAATAGTTGCTTTACAATGCTGTGTTGGTTTCTGCTATACAACAGCTTGAATGAGCCATAATTTTATATACATATATATACAGAGAGGACATATATATGCATATATATATACATAAAGTCTCCCCTCTCTCGAGCCCCCCTCCCCTCTCCTATTCCACCACTCTAGGTCATCACAGACCATCATGCTGGGCTCCCTGTTTTATAGAGCAACTTCCCACTAGCTATCAATTTTACACAATAGTGCAGATGTGTCAATGCTACTTTCCCAAATCGTTGCAATCTCTCCTTCCCCAACTGTGTCCACAAGTCGGTTCTCTATGTCTGTGTTTCCATTCTTTCCCTGCAAATGGATTCATCAGTACTATTTTTCCTGGACTCCATATATATATATATATATACACATATATGTGTGTGTGTGTGTGTGTGTGTGTGTGTGTTAGTAAACAATATTTGTTTTGTTTTTCTAATTTACTTCACTCTGTATAACAAGCTCTACCTTCCACCTCACTACAACTGAATCAAATTCATTCTTTTTTATGTCAGCTCCAATTCTCACTTTTTCTCTAACACCATGAAAAGGACTTTGGTGAACAGCAACACTTGTGTCTCTTTCTTCTGTGTGTGAATTTCACCTACTCTTGGGCCTCTCCTCCAAATCACCTAAAGCCACCCCTCAAAACCTTCTTGTTATCTCCTTCTGGTCCTCCTCCCCCACAACCACCAATTCATTATCCCCTAAGTCCTAGGATGAATCCAGGGAGGAGGCAGAGACATACTGAATAAACCCACTTAGAATTTTTGATAACCAGCAGGAGGAGGGAGATTCTGTAGCCATTCTCACATAAATTCCAACATCTCTATGTTGAACCAAATGTGATCAAGTATGTCCAATACTGTGTGTCTCATCTAGATTATACTGGAGATGAGCTTCAAAGAGCCAAATTTCATAGACTTAACAAGAGAGAAGAGACACACCTCCTGGAGTGGCAGAGTCAGCTCTAGAGAGCTGAGTATACGTGTTGTATCTAGGCTGGCCGTGGAGTTAGGAAAATGCCTGAGAGTAGGATTTGACTAGAAAGAAAGAAAAGAAGGTCATTTGGGCAGCCCAGATATCAATATAATACACAGACTCCAGAGTTTCTCAGAGGACCTTTGAGTTTCTGTCTTGTCTAATCTTAAGGAAACCACAGGGTACCCTTGAACAACATGGGTTTGAACAGGGCAAGTCCACTTTACATGGATTTTTTTCCAATAAACACACAGTCAGCCCTCCATATCCTCATGTTCCACCACCTCATATCCTTAGATTCTCTTTTGCCATATTCAACCAAACACAGATGGCAAACCTAGTACACAATCTGCAGTTGGTTGAATCTGTGGATGAGGAACTTGTGGATTAGGAGAACCCACTGTGGAACTCGAACACCCACAGATATTAGAATCCATGGTGGGTTTTAGAACCAACCCCTTGTAGATACCAAAAGAAGACTGCAATCTTCTCAGGAAGACGTTAACTTTCCCCAGTCACTAACACTGAAATCCCTTTATCAAGCCTCAAAACACCACTTGCCTCTTCTGTTCTGACTGAACATGGGCAACACGTTCCCTGGTTTTCAAAAGTTTGTTTTATACCATCTCACTACATAGTACCTACTTTTGCTAAACTCCAATTTTCATTTTTAAAAACAGGCAAAAAGTGAAGATACATATTCACTGTTTTGCTGAGAGCGGAGCCATGAGAGAGGCATCAGGCATCCTGAGCAGCAAAAGTAGCCCTGCCAAGCTGCCTTCCCAGAAGTAGGCTCACATCAAGCTGCCACGGCTCTGAACTACCTCTGTGAGCATCTGTGCTCTATCTCAACCTATTTTGTACATTCTGTTAGCAAGATGTGTCCTAAGGTAATTATTTCTTTGCTCTATGCCATTTCAGTTTAGAAAGGTTTCATAGGACAATACACTTTTCAGATAGCTGGGGAGACCTGTAACCAAAATCACAAAGAGTTAAGCAGACCTGCTCTGGTATCTTGGGCAGAATTCCTGCAATTCTTCAAAGAGCCCCAGGAGAAACCAATAGTAAAACTTAACTCTCCAGGGTAGACAAGGATTCAATATAGTTTTCCAATATCTCTTTCCCTTCCTCTCTGCTTAGCTCACAAGCCCCTTCCAATTACCTGAGGGCAGCTTGAACCCAATTTACATATTTCCACATTACCAAATCCTCATCTACTTTTTATGAGAAGCCTGTGCCCACCTACAAACCTCTCCCAAAGTGTATGATGAAACATCTAATTCCTGGGAGCTGCGTTTCTACAAGTCAGAAAGATGCCCTACATACTTTTTTAACTGATCAGTCTAAAAACAGCTTCAGCCAATTTAAACCACTTTTTATAAAATATCATTTGCATCAGGTTTGACAGCCTGCCTGCCACTTTTCCTCCCCATTATGATTCGAAACAGCTGAGCTACCAACTCTGGGCGAAACTTTCTGCTGGAAACTGCAAGTCGACGGGAATAATGGTCAGAAGCCTGGAAGCCAGTCTTAGCCCACGTTGTGGGGCTCAGCTTGGGAAATTTAGGAAAAATTAAATCAGTCTGAAGGAGAGGGGGAAGGAACTAATTTTTCTGTGTTATATAAGCGTCTCCACTAACACTTATATGCTGGCAGCTCTGCCCTCAGTGTGGTCTCAGTTAATCTGACCAGTGCTCCTTCGAGCTCTTTAGGGGCTTTGTGGGGGCACAGAGCTTCCTTCACCAGGAAACAACACAAGGCCAGCCTGCTGAATGAGCCCCCACCAGCCCCAGGAAACAGTCATTAACTAGAAAACACCGTTTAAAAGTTCCCCAGAACAATTGCTGGCCCAGGTCTGCAGTATGTTTAGTTATGCTAGATGGCACATCCCAACCCTGAAGGGCGTGGTGAGCTGTATGGTTTAGACAACCACATCAAGGCAGGGCAGGCATGCTCTCTGCTGCTGCTGCTGCTGCTAAGTCGGGTCAGTCGTGTCCGACTCTGTGCGACCCGGAGACGGCAGCCCAACAAGTTCCTCGGTCCCTGGGATTCTCCAGGCAAGAACACTGGAGCGGGTTGCCATTTCCTTCTCCAGTCATGAGAGTGAAAAGTGAAAGTGAAGTTGCTCAGTCGTGTCCGACTCAGCGAACCCACGGACTGCAGCCTACCAGGCTCCTCCGTCCATGGGATTTTCCAGGCGAGAGTGCTGGAGTGGGTGCCACGTTGCGTCAGTCGTGCTGCCTCTCCCCAGATAGGCCGGCAGATGCTTCTGTTCAGAAGCTGGAACCCACTTTGGGGGGCAGAAATCCATAGTCTTAATTGTTCTGGGATTAAGGGTGTCATGTACCTGGGTGTACCCCTGTTTAGTTGCAACAAGAGGGCTTTGTTCAAGCAATCAGCTGGCTGACTTATTCAGTTCCTCTGAATATTCAGGAGCAGACCTAGGTTTGCGGAAAGGCTCGGAGAGCTCTTCTAGACACTAGTCACTCACTTCCGGTTCTGCGCTTGAGCCGTTCTTGCTCTCCTGGGTGCCTTTCACCCTGGTACTCCCTTGATCGCTGGCTCTTCCTTTGCTTACTCTCATTTTGCTCTGACCTTGACTGCCCCCCTCACCCTATTCAAAACAGATTAGGAGTCAGATTATTCTCCCAGATCCTAACCACTCCTTGAGAGTTTATAATCTCTCTTTACTGTCAGCACATTCTAACTCTGCCTCCCTTCATGACCAATAAGGAACAGCATTCATTCATTCATTCAACAATGTTTCTGGAGAACTTGGTATGTGCCAGGCACTGTTCTCGGGCTTGGAATACAGCCCTAAACAGACTAAACAAAAAGCTCTCCCTTCTTGAAGCTGATGTTCTGATATGAAGGAGTTAGACACTGGTTTTAGATCTTTTAAAAATGTCACTTAAACTATTCCCCTTCATCTCTAATGTTATCCAACAGC
>SJYQ01002853.1:14585-27676 GCA_006410935.1 Redunca redunca
ATGAGGTACAGCATTTTTTTAAACTTTTGATTCTGACATAATTATAGATTTTCAGAAAAGTTGCAAAGATAGTTCAGAGAATACATGCAGCCCCTTTACCTCACTTCTCCCAGTGTTAACATCTTACATAACCAAGGTACATTTGTCAAAACTAAGGAATTAATTTTGGTTCAATATTTTTAACTAAACTACAAACAATTTAGATGTCACAAAAATTTCCTCTAATAATCCTTTTTCTGGATTTCCTTTCCAAGAGCCCATGTAGCATTTACTCTCTTTAGACAGTTCCAATCTGTGACAGTTCGGAAGCTTTTATTTTTTATGATGGGGACACATTTGAAGAATGCTAGCTACATATTTGCAGTCTGGGTTTGTTTGATGTTTTTTCATGATTAGGCTGCAGTTATGAGTTTTGGGGGAAAATACCAAAGAAGCAATGTGCCCTTTTCTTTGCATTATATGAGGTACTTGATGTCAACATACTTGTTTTTGGTGGTGTCATGTGATTAAGATAGGGTCTGCTAGAGCAAAGTGATATTTTTTCCTTTCTGTATTCTGTTAGAAGTGAGTCTGAGTCCAACCAACATTCAAGGAGAGGAGAATTAGCCCCATTTTCTAAAAAGAAGAATATTAAATAATTTGTAGATGTGTTAAAACCACCACAGTGATTGATAAATATTTGGGGGAGATACTTGGTGGCAGTGCAAATATGCTATTTCTCCTTTAAGTTTTATCCAGTTTTTAGCTGTGGATCTTGCCTGCAGCAATTATCTAAAGGTGATTTTATTTCCATAATTCATTCCACATGTGTTTTCTGAATTCTTCTGATTTACTCCTTTCCTATTTATTTGACCATTTATTTCAGAATTTATGCTCCTAGATCATCTTGTAATTGTGGGGTACAAATTTTAATCCCCATTCCACAAATAAAGAATTTGAGATACATAGCATTTTCATGACTCACCAAGGATCATACACTCAGTTGCAAAATAAGACCTGTAATTCAAATTTCCTCACTCACACTGCCTCTAGTATCATCTGGTTCACAACTTTCTACATAGCATGAGTTTAAAATACTTGATGAACAAACAAATAAAAAAAAAGAATGAATAAATGAAGTACTAAACTTACAAATTCATTTGATGATGACAGTTGACAGTCCATCATCTTATGCTAAGAACACAGAGAAACAGGAAATGTGTAGCAGGGAGATATGAATGTCAACCCCTCTGAAGAAACTTTATTCAACAGTAAAAAAGTTTCAGCCTCTTCACAATGTGATTCTGTAGCTTTGGCATTTGTCTAAGTATTCAGAATATATGATGGTTTCCTTTGGCTTGATTTGATTTTAGGAAAGAATGAAAATATAATCCCTGAAGAGGGAAACCCAGCATCTTTTCTTAATAATCTACAATGATCCCAATATACTGACTTAACACTGTTCCCAGGAATCGAAGAACTCCCCAAAGTCAGAAGTCCTATATAATTTGCGTGTGGGCACTCAGTTAATGCTGCTGAATGTGCATCTCATTTTTTGTGGTACCTCCTGGGGGTGAGATCACATGGGCTGGAACTTTCTCATTGAACTGCCATAGACTTAGTACTCTGAGTTATAGTTTTAAATAACAACTTTAAATCAATAAATAAACTGCATTATTAACAAGTCATATCCTGGAAACATTAGGACCAGTAGAAATGTCTGGCACCTTGCCCAATTTCTGGTACTCAATAGGTGCTAAAGAAATATCCACAGCATAAACGTGAGAAGAATGGAATGAGTGGGCTGGAGTATTTGGAGAAGCCTTGTGTGGGAGGTGGAGCTTGAACAGGACCATAAAGTATGCTGAGGGCAGGTGGAAAGAACTTATGGTACTAATGTTGATCCCTGTTCCTTTTGTAGCTTTAGTCATGTCAGCTGGTAATAAGACTTTTCTCTTAGTAGAATCCCTCAAAGACCATAACAGGTAGCCAACACCTTCTCCTATCCCTGCCTTAGTCTTCCAAGCTCTTAAAAGCTCTCTTGGTATGTACAATCCATCTCTTGGATTGACCTACAATCCAAGAGATGACAAGAAAACATTATGTAACAATAATTACATTGTCAGTGAGATTACAATAATTCCATTTTTCCAGGCCAGATGAAAGCAATTTTATTAACCACACTCTACATGAAATCAACCAGTTCTGAATCCTGGTGCCTGATTTTTGCAATGCTCTACTTCCAGTGATTAAGGTCTGTTTTTCAGGAATCTCTATATATGTAAAGGAAACTGAGCATGAACTTGCTGGCACCAAAAGGGGCTTATTGTCCCATTAAACTGAATGAGCTCCCAGAAACAAGAGTACAGCTAAGAAGCCAAGGGCAGCTCTGGGACCATCAAGAATCCAAACAAGGAGTTGACACAGATACAATCTTCTCCTTACTCATCCAACTCTCAGTTCTGACTCAGATTTCATTCTCTCCTGCTGTAGACCATGATTCCCTTTAAGGCAGGAGCATCAAACCTCAGCTCATACTTTTCCTAGTTCATGAACTCAGAGGTGGGGCCCCTTCCCTCTTTGGTTCAACCAGGCATGATGGATACTACAAGAAAAGATATGTAAACTGCTGATCTTGATCACATGTCCATCCCAATGGCTAGTGAGGCTAGGTGCTATGATAGGAAGCCCCACCAGGATCATGGAATATATCATGGAAGAAAAAAAAGCATCAGTGCAGGCCAACCCCCAACAAAAGCCCACAACTTTGCTGAACTGGACAGGGCCAACATGGACAGACATGCATATCCAATGTCCACAGTCTTAACATATGACATGTTTATCATTATGGGACTCCCAGATGCCTATTATCTGACTCTAACGACTCACAGCCCAAATTCTTTATGGATTAGACACTGAAGGAAGAGCATGAAAGTGAATTTTAAAATAATTGTTTGAGAGCTAGCAGATGAAGAAGAGAAGTAATGATCTTTCCTTACTAAGACCAACTTCCTGCTAGTATTCTGCTTGGAGGATTAAAACATGAGCAAACTAATGCAAGTATACAATCTGTCTCTGAGTTGGAAGATGAGAACCATAGACTTGCACTTCTGGGTAATCTTCCTAGCTCAGATGGCTGGCCCCCATGGTTTATGAGTAAGGCAAGCAAGAGAGCTAGTTAACTCTAGTTTAAAAGCTGCCATGACCTAATTCTCTAAAACCTGAGGCCATATGTCAGAAGGTCAATGGGAAGCTGTATTGGGTCATAAGGTACGGTGAGTGTGTTTGGTTGGGTCTACACTGGAACCAGAGAAATGAGAGGCCACAGCTTTAGAAGTTTCCAAACACACGTGTTGTATCGCAGCATGGGGGGATGAGGACAAAGAAGCAAATGGAGCGCACAAACAGTGAATAGACCATCCTGGTGAGTGTGAGAAAGTTTATCTTCTGTAAAAATAGGAGAGGAACCTATAAAGGAACTAGATCCTCTGTATGCACAAAAAGATACATTAGAGAAGCTTTTGAAGGTGTCAGAATTTGAGTAGAAGATAGCAACCAACCCCCCTGCAGGAGTTCAGCTGGTACAAATGCTCCATCTATTCTAGCTAGGTCTGCTGTGCCTCCTTGGTTACTAACGCCATGAATTTTCACTGTGACTCACACGCTACTTGCTTACTTACTATCTATAATTAGTCTTGTCTCCACCTTATGCATTTCTTTTATTTTCTGTGAAACAGAATTGAATTTTTCTTAAATAAAAGGGAAAAAACTAAACTCACAGTGGCTTCTGGGATATCTTGCTACTGGAAACATGAAAGCAAGAGAAGGAAGCCAGGATAAGAGAATAGCATCTCTTCTGTTCTGTCCCCAGGAGCCAGGATACCCACTGCCAAAATATCCATCTCAACACTGAGATATTCCTGAGGCTCAGTGAACCTCTGACTGTTGACACCCAGGTAAATGATCAGTGTTATTCTTCCTTGAGTTTAAAGGCAGCTCTGAAGATTGAAATTCCCCAGTTATAAAGCTGGGGATCACTTATATAGCTTCAGCCACCTTCATTTCCCTCAAACTAAAACCTGGGAAATCATTCTTTTTTCTTTATTTATCTATTTATTTAGGGCTGTGCTTAGTCTTTGTTGCTGTGTGAGAGCTTCCTCTGGTGTGGCAAGTGAGGGCTACTCTCTAGTTGTGATGCAAGGGCTTCTCACTGCGGTTGTTTCTTATGGAACACAGGCTCTAGGGCACACGGGCTTCAGTAGGTATAGCTCCTGGGCTTAGTTGCTCCATGGCATGTGGGATCTTCCTAGACCAGGGATAGAACTGGTGTCCCTTGCATTGGCAGATGGATTTTTATCCACTGAAACACCTGGGAAGCCCTCTGGGAAATCATTCTTAAATGAGTTCAACTGCCACAAGGTGAGAACAGGGCTTGCTCAGCACACAGCTTTGTCACTTGGACCTGACCTCACTGACTGTAATGCACAGAGAAACACCCAGGATGTCAAGCTGACAAGCACGAAGTAGGAGAATAAAAGAGAGCATTTTCCAAAGCCCCTGACCTTCGTTTTTAGGAGGGGCTGCTAGGAATAAAACCAGTCCCTCCTATATTTCGGGAACAAATGAGTAGATACATGGAGATAAAGGGAGAGGGAGAGAGCGAGATTTTTTTTCTTCTTTGCAGTTTGGAAATGCCAAAGTTTCTAGCCAGAAGGTTTCTCACTTTATGAGAACTGGATGGTTTTCTAACAGTTGTGTAGAGGCATCGTGGACAATGCCTAGGGTCTGCAGGACTAGAAATACGGTCGGCAGTGTAGCCACAGCAGGGGTTTCTGTTGCACGCCTCCTCCAGACAATGTCAAAGTGCCAGCACATCGCCACCGAACTGTCTGACTCCTACTGGCCTCCTCTTATGTGTGTGACTCCCACAGTCCATCCATCCAGCTTCTCTTCTCTCCTTCCAGACTTACAAGCTCCGGCCTCCCGTCAGCTGGAGCATCCCAGAGAACTCAGTGGGGGAGGCCAAGGAAGGTGCATGAAATTGATCCTAAGCCAGTAACACTTCTCAGGCGACTGACGCAAACAAAAGAAACACCGGTCCATGAAGACATATTCTCAATTCACATCACACAGGGATTTCTACAGAAAAACACACTCCAAAATGAGGTCACAATCCCATATTCCAAAATAAATGTTAACAATGTACAATGAATGAATCAGCAAAAATAGAATCAGACCCTCTCAAAACTTCAAATAATTGAGAGATCAAATATAAACTAAAAATAAGTATTTTCAAAAAATATATAGAAATAAAAGAAAGAATAAAATATGAGAAAAGAATACGACAGATTTGGGAAAAAGCAAAATTTGTAAATGCAGTGATAGAAATTAAGATTGCCACAACGCAAAGAATCCTTAGTTTCTCTGCATTCCTTTAAGGTCAATGCCTAATTACAAGATTATCTTCCATTAAGTGGTTTTACTTTTTCATCTTTTACCTCCTTCTATAGTCATCAAGGGCTTCCTAGGGGATGCAGCGGTAAAGAATCCATCTAAATCTCTTGCAAGAAACTCAGGTTCTATCCCTGGATTGGGAAGATCCCCTGGTATAGGAAATGCAACTTGCTCCAGTATTCTTGCTTGGAAAATTCCATGGACAGAGGAGCCTGGTGGATTTCAGTCCATGGGGATGCAAAGAGGCCGAAACTACTGAGTGACTGAGCACAAACACAGCACGTGGTCTTCAAAGTTGTGAACTTTATTACTGTTATACCTTTGAGCAGGAAAATTGGAACCAATCTTTGTTGCTTTGAACCCATGGGTGCTTCCCCGGTGAAATCTGAAGCTGGCCTCCATATGTGGAGTACCAAGAGAAACTCTATAAAGAGAGACAGATTACTCTAGACTGGTAGGTGGCAGGTTTAATAAGCAAGGGAACTGACATAGGAGACTTGTCTTGGGTACCACAGGACAAGTAAATCTCCACACCTACCTGCCAGAATTTTAAAAGTTTATATAGAAGACTTAACTGGTTTCAATAACATTACTCTCCCAAGGCTTTGTCCTTAAAACAACTCCTAGTGTGGGAATGGTGAGTGCAATATGTTAATACATTCCAAGGACACAGGAGAGGTGAACAACTTTCAATTGTCTGAGTCCAGCTCACAGTCAACCTGTGATCACATCCTCTAGTTGACCTCATGCAACAATCTTTTCAGGAGCTCAGTAAATAAAATGCAAATCTGTTTTCTAATACAGTGATAATAGCTGGACTAAGCTAACACTCTTTGTTTGCTTTCCTTTATGTGGTTTTTCTAAAGATTATAGCTCTACCTTGAACATCTGCTCTTGACAATTCTCAGACAATGTAGACACAGGATGTGGCTTCTATTCTGCCTGTATCTCTGGATTAGTCTGGTAATTAGTATCTGCGAAAGGCTATCAAGAAAGATTGTTCCACAGTTTTGTTTCCAACAACATAACATATCAGGAATCCTACAACATACTGTTACAAAAAAATCTTAAAGTGTTAGTCAAAATATTTTAAAATGACCTTTATAATTTGATGAGTGAAACAAGAACAAAGGAAATGAACTCCTCTAACTTCAAAAGAAATGAGACTGTGAGTGTGGGGAGGTGAACCAGCATGCAGCTGTCGCATACCAAGGCACATCCAAGGAATCATTTGGGCCAAAGCATCAGCAGATCTGGGGGACAGTTAACTAAACCTGTGCAAGTGCATAACAGGGCCCTGGACCTTTGATCACCCAACACCAAGTGAGGGCTCAGGAAGGGATATATGTGGTGAATTGGAAGAAAATCTACCCAGTGGAGTCAAAAAACAAGGATAAATGTGCTTTTGATGCTCTGGCATCCACGTGACTTTGGATCTGAATTTACACAAGTTTTTTTTTTTTTTTCCCAATCAGAAAAAATCCACAATCTGATAATTTTAATTTAAAGTAAACCTGGTTCTGTAGTAGCACCCTTAGATGTGCCTGAAGAATCAAAAGTACATCCCTCAGAGGAACACACCTCACATAGGTCTCTTATACTCTAACAAACAATGAAAGTCAGTAGAAATGCAAGTAAAAGAAATCAGATGTACAAAGACTTCAAGTGTAAGAAATAAAATAAGAATAAAGAGCAGGAGACAATCAAAAAGGAACAAACTAGTTTGATAAAGATTCAGATAAACTTTTAGGATTAAAGAAAATGATCACCAAATTTTTTTTTAAATGCAATTGAAGGGTTAAGCATTAAAAAGACATGCTTAAAGAGAGGCTAAGTAACTGGAAGATAGATATGAGGCAACCGAACAGAATGAAGCACAGAGAGACAGAAAAAAAATGAAAATAGGAGAGGTTAAGAACATGGGGAATGGAGCAACACACATCTAAGTATAGCAATGCAGGGAAATAAAAGAGGAAATGGGGAGTGAATAATATTCAGAGATAGTGTCCAGAATTTCCCAGCCTCTGTGAAAGACTTGAACATTCAAATCAAGGAAGTCATTAAACCCCAAGAAGTATAATACTAAAATTCCATTTTTAGGTAGAGTACAATCAAATTACAGCAAAAAGTAAAGAAAACCTTTTAAGGATAACTACAGAGAACAGATCAGATCAGATCAGTCACTCAGTTGTGTCCAACTCTTGGCGACCCCATGAATTGCAGCATGCCAGGCCTCCCTGTCCATCACCAACTCCCGGAGTTCACTCAGACTCGCGTCCATCAAGTCAGTGATGCCATCCAGCCATCTCATCCTCAGTCATCCCCTGCTCCTCCTGCCCCCAATCCCTCCCAGCATCAGGGTCTTTTCCAATGAGTCAACTCTTCGCGTGAGGTGGCCAAAGTACTGGAGTTTCAGCTTTAGCATTATTCCTTCCAAAGAACACCCAGGGCACAGAGAACAGATAGACTACATACAAAGAACAGTATTTAGACTGACACCTAACTTTCTGATGAAGAAAANTCTTCGCATGAGGTGGCCAAAGTACTGGAGTTTCAGCTTTAGCATTATTCCTTCCAAAGAACACCCAGGGCACAGAGAACAGATAGACTACATACAAAGAACAGTATTTAGACTGACACCTAACTTTCTGATGAAGAAAAAGCAGAAAGTTGAGGAAGAGTATCTTCCAATATTTTCAAATTATGAGAGAACTGTCATTTCTGTCCCATCTCAAATCTACACTTGCATCCCATTAAAAACTGTCTTTCAATAAGAAGAATGAAAATTTATATACTCATATAAACAGTAAATGAAAAAGTTTGCAACCTACAAACCTACACTAAAGCTTATAAAGAATATTATTGAAGAAAAAAGAAAAGAAAAATGACCCTAAGGACAAATAGTGGGTAAGGAAAATGCTAAGCACGTCAATTAAACAAACAATTCTTATACAAAATAAGAAAGTAATTAAAAATAGTAAAATCAATATTATTTTAAAAATAATAAAAATAATTGGTGAGGTTAAAAACAAATAAGAGCATTAAAAAAACTAAGCAATCAATTTTACATATGGTAGTGTATGTTTCCATACTATTCTCTCCATTCATCCCACCCTCTGCTTCTCCCCTCCTCCAGCACCCCAGCTTGGGTCCGTAAGTCTGTTCTCTATGTCTACGTCTCCATTGCTGCCCTATAAATAGGTTCATCAGTATCATCTCTCTACATAGCCAATGGGAATTAGCTGTATGACTAAAGGAACTCAAACAGGGGCTCTGTAACACCTCTGTAACAACCTAGAGGGGTGGGAAGTGGGAGGAAGGTTCAAGAGAGAGGGGCCATATGTATACCTATGGCTGATTCATGTTGCTGTGGTTGCTGTATGGCAGAAACTAACACAATATTGTAAAGCAATTATCCTTCAATTAAAATTAAATAAATTTTAAAAAACTAAGCAATTATATCCATAAGTCTGGAGTGTGTGATTGAAGCATTTGTTCATTCAACAGTACTTGATGAACGCTTACTATAAGCAGGAACTCTCTGACCCACTGAGTAGACAAAAGTGAATAAAACAGTAGAAAATTCTTGTCCTTGTGAAATCCACATGTTAGTATAGAAATGCTGGCAATAAACAAATGGATAAAATCAGAGGATAAATAAATTCTCCAGAGGAAACTAGAGGGCAGTGAGCAAGTGAGCTGAGGGGCATTCTCATTCCTTTGCATCTATCACACAGTCCATGGGTTCTTCCTATTTATCTCATGATAAACAGAAAATTATTCTAGGGCTTTATGGTTTTGAAGGACAGTAAAAAAAAATCTGTGAAATTTAGACTTAAGTATTTGAAGTGTGAATGTTAAATTTTTTATAATGAGAAACAGAATTAGAGTAAACATCTTCCAAATAGTTCTAAGAAGAGTAGATAATAGAATTGGTTGAGGGATGGGGGGGATTCAGTCAATTCAAAAGAAAAGAAGAAAGGAGGAAACTCTAAGACAGGAAGAGTGAGACAAATAAAAAGCTTAAAAATAAGCTGATATAAGTAAATCAAAATATTTCAGAAATTATATTAAATGAGAATGGACTGACCTCTCTGGGGAAATGTCATGAATGATCAGACTTGATTGCAAAGAAATTAAGTATTATGTACCCTTAAGATGAAGCAAGCCTCACATAGAGAAATATCAAGTATAAAGAGATGAAATAAACATACTAAGTGAACATTAACTGAAGATTTCTGGTCTTTAGTACAACTGTATCATTCCAGTCAAAATAGGTTTTTACATATATAAAACTATGAAGAAGTTCACACCACAGTGAAAAAGGTTTTCCGGGGTGATGTAATAATTCTAAATTTGAATTGCCCCAAGATACCTTGAAACAAGTAGAACAAAAGTGAAACAACTATGAGAGGGAAAAATGACAAAACTACCACTCTGTGGGAGGTATTAAATCTGTTCTTAATGATTCACAGATCAAGCAGAACAAAAATCAGCAGCATAAAGATATGAATATTACTATTCCCAAGCTTCAATAATGAATATGGGAAGCATGTTGTGCCAAACACTTGACTTTCAGACACACATGGAATATTTACAGATAATAACAGAGACCACCACTGCATGGAGCTTATATTCTCTTGAAAGAAGATAGGCATTAGATAAGTAAATAAATTATATAGTATATTCAGTCCAGTTCAGTCACTCAGTCATGTCCAACTCTTTGTGACCCCATGAATCGCAGCACGCCAGGCCTCCCTGTCCATCACCAACTCCCAGAGTTCACTCAAACTCATGTCCATCAAGTCGGTGATGCCATCTAGCCATCTCATCCTCTGTCGTCCCCTTCTCCTGCCCCCAATCCCTCCCAGCATCAGGGTCTTTTCCAATGAGTTAACTCTTTGCATGAGGTGGCCAAAAAGTATTGGAGTTTCAACTTCAACATCAGTCCTTCCAATGAACACCCAGGACTGATTTCCTTTAGAATGGACTGTTTGGATCTCCTTGTAGTCCACGGGACTCTCAAGAGTCTTCTCCAACACCACAGTTCAACAGCATCAATTCTTCAGAGCTCAGCTTTCTTTATAGTCCAACTCTCACATCCATACATGACCACTGGAAAAACCATAGCCTTGACTAGATGGACCTATGTTGGCAAAGTAATGTCTCTGCTTTTGAATATGCTATCTAGGTTGGTCATAACTTTCCTTCCAAGGAGTAAGTGTCTTTTAATTTCATGGCTGCAATATGATAAATAATGAGAAAAATAAAACTAGAAATGAGGCAAGAGAATAGAAGGGAAGACTGTATCAATTTTAGGTAGGTTGGCCATGGCAAACCTCAGTGAGAAAGAAACATTTGAGTACAGACCCCCAAGGTAGGGGAGGAGACAATGTATCTGAAGGGAAAACATTCCAGGCAGATGGAACAGGAAGCGAAAAAGGCCTGAAGCTGACAAATGCCTAGATTGTTCTAATAAGGTGGACCAGTGTGGCTGGAGCCTAGAGCAGAATAAACCTGAGGGAGAGTAGTAGATCAGTTCGGAGAGATAAGGGTAGGGCTTCCTAGCTATTGCAAGAAATGTTGGCTTCTATTATGAGTGAGAAATGACAATATTAGAAGAGGATTTGATCTGATCTGTGTTTTAATAACAACAGGATGGGGCTTCCTAGCTATTGCAAGAAATGTTGGCTTTTATTATGAGTAAGAAATGACAATATTAGAAGAGGATTTGATCTGATCTGTGTTTTAATAATAACACTCTATTATGCTGTGAATAGACTGAAGGGGCAAAACAGACAAGTGAGAAGGTTACTACAATAACTGAGAAATCACAGTGGCTTGGAACTTGGTAGTTCTAAAAAATGATAAGAAATGGCCAGATTCTGGATTTATTTTGAGGGAAAGCCTAGGGGATATGTTGATAGATTGGATGCAGAGTATTAGAGTCCAGAAAGGTGCCACGGGGTCTGAACAACTGGTAGGACAGAATTATTATTTCCTAAAGGGGAGTGTACAGCAAGCATGGAGAAAAAGAGCGTGAGCCAGGCATTCAGACTGAGAAAAGATTTATTATAGGAAGAGAGAAAGAAAGTGACTGGCTTTAGAGAGAAACCAGTGCTTGCCCTTTACAGCCAATCCTTCTTATACCCTATCGCTGGGAAATTGTGCCCTGAAGGGAGAGGGCCTTAGTTTATCTTTAGCCTGCAGATGGGGTCTTGTGATCCAGTAGTCTAGGGCATCTCACAGTTGGGTGGTCACACAATCTTGAGAAACACACCAGCAGGGAAAAACAGGTTATCACCTTAAGGAGAAACCAGGATCCCCACCAGGGCAAAGTGGCCACTGTGACTTCAACCCTTGTTTGTCAGGTCACCACAATGGGCCATGTTTAAACCATATGCTAGAAGCCCCTTGTGAACCCTACCAGGGAGAGCAGAGGGAGGAGGAGATGTTCAGATTTAGAAACATCAACCTTCAGATGTCCAGTGGGCATCCAGGGGAGAAAACCAATAGGTGTCAGACATGAGTCTGGAGTTGAGAGGAATGGTACAGGGTAGAGCTAAACACTTGGCAGGGTCAGTAAATGGATGGTTTTTAAAGCCACGAGACTAGAAGAGATCACCAAGAGGGTGAGTGTAGACAGAAAAGAGAAGAGAAGGGTTGAGTATGGGGGTCAACTCACACCGTGAGTGAGGAATCTGAGGAGCTAGCAGTGCTGACTGCAGAGTGACCAGGCATGAAGGAAGAAACCCAGAGGGACCAATGGCACCCAGTTCAGCTGATAGGTTAAGCGGAATAAGGACTAAACATAGGCACAAAAGCTTCAAAGAGTAACTGAAACTTACATTCAGCAGTGTTTTAAAAATGAAACCATAAAATGATCAAGACTAACATTTCGTTAGAAAATTTAAGAGGATGTTTACCATATCAGCATTAAAAGACAAAAATCAAATGATCACGTTAAGGGTGCAGACAAGTATTTAATAAAATTTAGTTTATAATAAGTGTTTACAGCAAACTGGCAGAAGACTTAAAATCTCTTAACTCAATTAAAGGTGTCCACTTAAAAATCTGGGCTCTCCAGGTGGTTCAATGGCAAAGAATCTGCCTGCCAATGCAGGAGACACGGGTTCAATTCCTGATCCAGGAAGATCTCCTGGAGAAGGAAATGGAAACCCACTACAGTATTCTTGCCTGGGAAATCCCATGGATAGAGAAGCCTGGTGGGTTACAGTCCATGGGTTGCAAAGTGTTGGACATGACTTGGCAACTAAACAATGACTAAAAAATCTACAGCCATGATCCACTGGATATTCAAATAGTAGAACTGTCTTTTAAAAGCAAAAAATAAGGCAATAGTGCTCACTAGTCAATATATTCTATTAAGCACTGTATTGAAGATCTTCATGATCTTAGAGAGAATATCAAATGTATAAGAATTGGCATAAAAGAAACAAATCTTATCTTTCAAGCATTATTATATAACTGTCTATCTACAATGAAAACCAAAAGAAGTCTACAGATAAAATGTTAGCACTTATAAGAGTTTTGAATTATAATTAGATAAGAGATTGATATATAATTAATTTCTATACAATAAAAACTGAGAAAACATAATTTTCAAAAAAAACTTGTATATTAACAACAGAAATATA
>SJYQ01002853.1:31677-43465 GCA_006410935.1 Redunca redunca
CTTAGTTGGCAAAGTAATGTCTCTGCTTTTGAATATACTATCTAGGTTGGTCATAACTTTTCTTCCAAGGAGTAAGCGTCTTTTAATTTCATGGCTGCAATCACCATCTGCTGTGATTTTGGAGCCCAAAATTTTTAGACTACTTACTCAATTTCACTCAACATGAAACTGAATTAGTAATTTAAAAATCCCCAACAAATAAAAGTCCAGGGCTAGATGGCTTCACCAGTGAATTGTAACAAACAGCTTGTACACTCGTGGTGAATTCATGTCAATGTTTGGCAAAAGCAATACAGTAATGTAAAGTAAACTAAAGTTAAAATAAAAATTTCAAAAAAAAAAAAAAAAAGAGATGAGTTAACACTATACTTCTGAAACTATGCCCAAAACCTGCAGAGGAAAGAACACTTTCCAGCTCATTCTATGAGGCCAGCACCATCATGACACCAAAATTAGACAAAGCTATTACACATACACACTCACACATTACAGGCCAATATCACTGATGAATATGGACCTAAAAATCCTGAACAGAATACTAGCAAACTGAATCCAAAAAAATATTAAAAGGATCATAGGCCATGATCAAGTGGGATTTATCCTAGGGATGCAAGGATTTTTCAGTATTCACAAATCTATCAATGTGATGCACCACATAAACAAATAAACAAATCCCAGCTCCCTGCTTCTCCTTCCTGGGGACAGAAGGAGGTGAATCACACATCCAGTGTTTCTACATTTCTGGGAGCTTCCCAGGGGACTAACTACTACAGCACCTGTTTCAGAGCACTGACAGGTTCTGGAACACTTTAGATGGCTGGGGAGCACTCACACTGAAGACGGAGGTTTAGACAAGCCTGAGCGTTTGAGAGGTTATCCAAAGTCTTTGGCTGGACTGATCAGCAAGGATCTCCTCCTGTATGAGGCCAGTCTGTGAAGACTGTAAGTGTCTGTTTTTCTCATTGTGAAGATATCAATAAAAAAAGTCAAGAAACATGAAGAAACAGGGAAGTAAGTCCCAAAGGAACAAGTTAAATCTGCAGAAACTAACCCTAATGATACAGGTATGTGATTTATTTGACAGAATTCAAGCCAACCATCGTAATGTTGCTCATTCAGGTCAGGAGAAATGCATGAATTGCAGCCAGAGATAGAGAAGTAAACACATACAACAATGTTTATATTCATAGCAGCATTGTTCTCAACAGAAAAAAACAACACATTGAAATAGTACAAATACCCATTGACAAAATAATGGATAATTTAGTTACAGAGTGTTCAGATAATGGAATACTATGCAGCAATAAAAATGAAAAATAGCAGCCATATGAATGAATTGTAAAAAAGTGCTGAATGAGAAAAGCAAGTTTCACAGGACTGTGTACAGTATTATATCCTTTTCATAAAGCCTCAAAGAAAACAAAACTAGATAATATGTTGTTTTGAGATATATACATATATAGTAACATTATAAAGGAAAATAAGGAAACAAAAACAAATAGTCAAATACAGTAGTTACCTTTGAGGAAAAGCAGGGAGATAGAATCAGGAAAATTCATAGTGTTGGGATGGCCAAAAATTTGTTCCATAACATCTTACAGAAAAACCTGAATGAACTTCCTGGACAATCCAATAGTGTCAAGGGTTTAGGTAAATTTTCATTCTTCATGGAGTTTTCATAAGGGACCCTGTTAGTATTCTGATTCATATCTCATGTATCTTATATTTAGTATTGTGATGTATTAAATTCTTCATAATAAAATGAGGGAGGAAAAATAACAAGATTGTTCTGGAAAACACAAGATCACTTTGCCTCTTCCCCTTCACACATTTTTCAACATTTCTCTGTATCTTGGATAAAGGACAAAATGGCCAGAGTTCATGCATTTAACTTTCAGTTTAAAAACAAATATTTATCAAGTGTCAAGCACTGAACTAAAGACTTTATATCCAGCATCTTATCTGATGATCACAAAAACAAATTGGTTTTTGGGTTGGTACTTTTATGGTCCCCATGTCACACATGAGGTAATAAAGCTTAAAGAGATGAGAAGACTCACCGATGAAATATATTGCCCAAAGTCACATGGTCAAGAAGCCAAGACAGGATTTGTACTCAAATACGACAAACATCAGAGTCTGCACTCTTAACATGTGATGTCTGGACTGGCTATAACTGCTGGAACCTGCGGCTAAAATATCATGAACTTAGATTATGTATAGCGAGTAACTGCCACTGATTAAGTAAACTACATCATTAGTTAAGTACTTCCTTTTGGTGCTGAGTATACATCACATCTTTAAATTTCACCTTGTTGCTAGATCTTCTTTTGCAGATAAGGAAACTGAAGCTCCAAAAGTTACATTATTGATAGAAGAAAGCTCATACATTTAGGTAACAGCAATGCCAGAAAGCAAACCCAAGCTGTGGGTGCTTCCTAAATATGAAAAAATACTAAAGACATGCAGGTAGATGGTTAATACCTCAGTCTGTACAATTTGCAGCCGGGCTTACACTGTGTGAAAGAGGTTACATCTTGCCACTTATGATCATGAAGGTCTTTAAAATGAAAATGATGACATTTACATGGAACACGGCTAAATGTGTAAACCACACCCTTGGGCAGGATATGCCTGAGGCAAGACAGGATGAGGTTCGGGGATGAGGGGAAGGTAGGAAGGGGAACCAAACCAGCACAATAAGATGATAGGAAAGAAGGAAGGTAATGATTCTAAAGATGACCAGCCAGTTAATGACAGTGAAGACAGAGGCAAAGCCTTGGATGGTTTAGGCAGTTTTACTTTTTAAAAAGTATACTTTGAAGCCTGATGCTATATATAGTGAATAATTCATGTTCTCTGGGATCACAGAAAGGCTTTGAGATGTTCTAGGAAAAAGAAGGAGGAGGAAAAAACCTGTCCAGAGGGGTTTGTGGGTTTGGGAAGACAGAGGTATGTGTGCTACATGTTAATATAACTCTAGCCAGGTGTCCTGATTAGCAAATCTTGCTATAGATCACGTGATAAGGACTCGGGCTATCTTTCTTCTGGGAGTTCAAGCAGCTTTGCAAATGGTTTTTAAAAAATCATCACACAGCAAACATTCCGTGTGGTCTGCAAGGCTGAAACAGCCTGGCTTTTTTCTTCTCCTCCAAAATCCTTATAGGTTTCTGCCTCCATTCTCTCCAGGTCAGCTTAACCCATTGGTGTTTACCCCACCTTTCTGCTTTGCAGAGCAGCAGCCCTGGGGCATCTGGACCAAATCTGAAAAACTTGTGAGCTAACAACTGCAGGGGGATCTGGAGTTGGGAGGACCCCACTGGATCACCAATCAGGGTCTCAGACTCATAGATATACTTCAATAAACCTCCAGACACTGAAGGAGAACAATGGAAGAAGATAACTGATGCTATGAAATGTTCCCACCAGCCATCTCACACCCACAGATCTGGTTTCCCCAGTTAGGATCTGGGGGAACTCACAGTGGATGATAACTGCAGGGGTCCCAGACAGCCCAAGAGGTGAGGCTGGGTGTCCCATGAATGGTCACAACAAATATGCTTTGAATAAAATCGAGAGCCAAGACCAGAAAAACTACATAATAGGTTAGATGCTAGGTGTGACAGTGAGAGCACAGGTCAGGTCAAGAAAGTTCAGGAAGCAACAAAGCGAAAACAGGGACTGAACTACGGTTTTCTTCCTCAAAGGTGACCCAGACTCTAGGGTTGTTTGAGAGGGTAAGACCTCCAGGCAATAAGGTCTCGCATGACGGACAGCTTCAGCTGCTCCCAGAAGTAGTGGTCATATCAGGCTGCTACTTGAGTGAAAGCTACTTCCTCTGGGAATTACTGAGCCTGCTTCAGCCCATGACTCCTTAAGACATCACCTTTGTTGACAGTAATGGCTCATAGCAGCTGTTCCCACAGCCACTCTTATCTCCCTCCTCTAACTGGGTCTGCCATCCCTGGGGCCCTTCAGATTGAAGTTATAAAAAATAATCATAATGATGATGATAATGGCTAACTTTTTCTAAGCACTTACTATATGCTAAAGATCATATACTGAGAAGCTATTATTTCATTTATTCCTCACAGTAACCCCACGATGAAGTATTTTTATTATTGTGCCTTTTTACTAAACCAGAAGAAAACAATTCAGTTAAACAATATGCTCAAGTTTACAGTTTTTAAGTGACAGAGCATAGATTTGAACCCAGGTCTCTCTCTCTGATTGTGAATTCTGTGCTCTTAACTGCTGTAACAATGTCTCCTATATTTGAAGGATGCACAGAGCCCTCTAAAGAAAAAAAAAATCTTGTGCACTTCTAGTATTGACTTAAATTACTTTTATTACAATTTTATTAAAATGTAAATAAATATAAAACTAAGTTCTAAACTCATTCTAAAATAATGAAGCCAAAACCAAACATATGTCTTAGAAACATTTAATAACTAAAACTATAAGCCCCATAACACTCCTCCAATTAAAAACATTAATTCAATGTGATGAAGGGTGTTCTTCTGCTGAAACTAGGTTGTCAGTGTGAGTTTTAATAGAAGAGGGATGAGCCTCAGGTCAGGTTCTGCATTTAATACATTTTTTGAATGTATTTTGGCTTCAGTTAATTCAGATAATGCCTGTTGGCATAAGTATGTTGTTAATTATTTCAAGGCTTTGCTTGCTGGTTCACAATAAATAGACCACAGATATTTCTGAAACGCTGCCAATGAACAATCTTCAAGTGTCAATTTTAATTAAGTGTCATTTGATAACTCTGTAATGCTGTCTTGTTTACTTGAAAAGAGGGTTATGATGGCAGCATTACCGAAATTTTCATTAAATAAACCCTGATTGCCAGAAGCAGGTCTCATTTCATGTGTCTGGCCATGCTTAAAGTGAACGAGCATGGACAGTCTGGCTTGTTCAATGATGGATTCTGTGCTGGGTATCTGTGTCCTTGGGGGAGCACTGCCCAGGAGTATCCTGTTTGATGGTGAGGTGCATATAAGCCCCTGCACTCCCTGATGGCTCCGCTCTCCCTTTATGTTTCTATATGATACTGGGTTGGCCAAAAGTTTGTTCAGGTTGAATTTTTTGGCCAACCCTATAATTTTATTAGTGTATCACTCCCTGAAGTCATTCGATCTTCACTTTGTCAAAATGGAATTTCTATAACATATACAAATACCCACATGGACATTATGTGGCAGTTCTTGGAATGAACAATCTTAAAATAATTCAGAGTATGCCTGTTAACTTATTAGATTATATTTGAAATGCCACACCAACTTTCAAAACTTCTTTTCTGATACAGTAGCCCGTGGGTTCCACTCTGAGAAACTTGCACCAAGGTTGCTGATTTCCCAGCATTCAGTGCACAGAGAGGGACACAGCTCTTTGAAGGATTCTCTGCTATTACAAAGCCTTGATCTTAGAGTCACCTTTCAAATATATGCAGAGGCTCCATTATCAGCCCCTTTCTACTGAACCCTAAACGCAGTCCCACATTCCTGTTTCTATAAGGCCCACCCTCGGACAAAGAAACTCCCATTTCTCAGCGCTCAGGGCTCCCCAGGGGAGGCACATTGGTAAAGAAATCAATGGTCTTGAGCCCTACATGGATTTCTTTGGCTTTTCCTTGTAGGGAGAAAAGCCTCATCACCCTCTTTAGACTGATGAAGAAACTATAGCAGGAAGACCTGACTTGACATCACTGAAGGAAGTTATAGAACCAGAATGTGAACCTATAATTCCGGGGTTCCTGTTTCCTGCTGTTCTCAGTAAAAATACGGGCTCATCTGACTAATAGACCTGCCCACTTTGCAGCAGCAGGGGACCCCCTGCATTATTAATAGAACTACAGGAGACCCTGGTTCAATTCCTGGGTCAGGAAGATCCACTGGAGAAGGGATATGCTACCCCTTGGGCTTCCCCTTGTGACTCAGCTGGTAAAGAATCCACCTGCAATGCAAGAGACCTGGGTTTGATCCCTGGGTTGGGAAGATCCCCTGGAGAAGGGAAAGGCTACCCACTCCAGTATTCTGGCCTGGAGAATTTCATGGACTGTATAGTCCATGGGGCCGCAAAGAGTTGGACAAGACTCAGAGACTTTCACTTTCACTAGAGACGAAGGAGGGTGCACAGGAACAAGGGAAGAATCAATAGCCTTTTTATGGGGGGTGTGGGAGAGGTGGAGCAGATGTTTGGGACTAGCAAATGCAAACTAGCATACATAGAATGGATAAACAACAAAATCCTACTATATAGCACAGAGAACTATAATCAATATCCTGTGATAAATCACAATGGAAAAGAATATGAAAAATAACATATATGTATAATTGAGTCACTTTATAATAGAAATCAACACAATATTGCAAATCCACTATACTTCAATAAAATATTTTTTTAAAAGGAGCCATTATGCACTTCTATAAGACATAATACTGGAATATCTTATTTTACAAATAGTAACAAAAGCAATACTGTTTATGATGCAGAATTTTCAATTAACTTCTCTGACTATTCCCATTCACTCTCTTTGCCATTGGTTTCAGATGTAATTATGAACAGTAATTTTTCTGTATCATAGACTCTAAAATCCTTTTTTCAAATTTTTTTTAATTTTTTGGTAGTGTTAGGTGGCTTGCAGGATTTTAGTTCCCTGACCAGGGATTGAACTCATGCCCATGTGAATGAAAGCACTGAGTTCTAACCATTGGGCTGTCAGGGAAGTCCCTAAAATTTATTTATTAGTTCAACAAATACAACTGTAAAAGGGTACCCATTAAGACAAACTTTAAATGTTTTAATGTTATTTTAATTGGGAAAACTTTTATTTGAGAATTGTTAGAATCTTTTGACATAGCCTTCCTTGGTTTGGGAGAAATCAACTGGATAGACTGTTCAGTTACACACTGACAATACACGATTGTCAATGCAAACAATTGTTCTCAGAGAAAATTGGTTTCCCTACACGTGTGAATGCAGATGGTGTAGGCTGAAGTTTGCATATTTTTTATTGGGTAAATTAAGTGCATTCATTGTAAGGCAGACCAGGCCCTAAAGATTTAGATAACTATTCTAAAGTAAGATTAATTAATGTTTCTTAAGTGGTATCACTTAAATTAGAATATCTCAGACTTGAACAAATATATTGTTGACTGTTTTCACTGCCTTTTCTAGGGTTCCCCTGAAACTAATGGGTGTTTGTATTAGAGAGATGAGTAAAACCCTCTCCAGGCTCAAGGATTGAGGGGTGGGGATAGGTGGGGTACCAGGAGTGACCACTAGTTATAACAGCATATATTAAACTTGGAGCAATCTATAAATGAGCCAATTCTTAGCTGTGCTATTGAAGATCTAACGGAGGAGGCAGTGTTCACCCTTAGTGGAGGGACAGCAGCAGCCTGGAGAAGGGAATTATAAGGTAATGTGATAATGCGGCAGGTGAGGGCAGCCTACTTAGGAACTGAATTGGTGGACCAAGTAACAAGTGACTATCAACATTAGTGTGAGGGACATGTAAACATTCATTGGGGTCCTCCTTGATAGAGAAACTTGGGACAAAGATTAGCTTTTCTAAAATTTAGATCATGAAACATGACTGTTTTGTACCCATTTACAGAGCAAAATAAATGAGACCTTCCAGTTACATTTATCATTCACAAGAGACAAACTATGTAGAACTGGAGATACAAAGGCAAACAAAGCAGGGCCTCAGCCTTTAAGGCTCTTAATATCTAGAATTGGAAAGACTAGAGATCTCTTCAAAAAATTAGAGATACCAAGGGAACATTTCATGCAAAGATGGGCTCAATAAAGGACAAAATGATATGGACCTAACAGAAGCAAAAGATATTAAGAAGAGGTGACAAGAATACACAGAACTGTACAAAAAAGATCTTCATGACCCAGATAATCACGCACACTCACATAGAGCTAGACATCCTAGAATGTGAAGTCAAGTGGGCCTTAGGAAGCATCACTATGAACAAAGCTAGTGGAGGTGATGGAATTCCCATTGAGCTATTTCAAATCCTAAAAGATTTTTGATGCTGTGAAAGTGCTACACTCAATATGCCAGCAAATTTGGAAAACAGTTTTCATTCCAATCCCAAAGAAAGGCAATGTCAAAGAATGCTCAAACTACCACACAGTTGAACTCATCTCACATGCTAGTAAAGTAATGCTCAAAATTCTCCAAGACAGGCTTCAGCAATACATGAACTATGAACTTTGAGATGTTCAAGCTGGTTTTAGAAAAGGCAGAGGAACCAGAGATCAAATTGCCAACATCTGCTGGATCGTCGGAAAAGCAAGAGAGTTCCAGAAAAACATCTATTTCTGCGTTACTGACTATGCCAAAGCCTTTGACTGTGTGGATCACAAGAAACTGTGGAAAATTCTGAAAGAGATGGGAATACCAGACCACCTGACCTGCCTCTTGAGAAACCTGTATGCAGGTCAGGACATGGACATCGAACTGGACGTGGAACAATAGACTGGTTCCAAATAGAAAAAGGAGTATATCAAGGCTGTATATTGTCACCCTGCTTATTTAACTTCTATGCAGAGTATATCATGAGAAATGCTGGGCTGAAGGAAGCACAAGCTGGAATCAAGATTGCTGGGAGAAATATCAATAACCTCAGATATACAGATGACACCACCCTTATGGCAGAAAGTGAAGAACTAAAGAGCCTTTTGATGAAGGTGAAAGAGGAGAGTGAATAAGTTGGTTAAAGCTCAACATTCAAAAAACTAAGATCATGGCATCTGGCCCCATCACTTCATGGCAAATAGATGGCGAAACGGTGGAAACAGTGGCAGACTTTATTTGGGGGGGCTCCAAAATCACTGCAGATGGTGACTGCAGCCATGAAATTAAAACATGCTTACTCCTTGGAAGGAAAGTTATGACCAACCTAGACAGTATATTAAAAAGCAGAGATATTACTTTGTCAGCAAAGGTCCATCTAGTCAAGGCTATAGATTTTCCAGTAGTCATGTATGGATGTGAGAGTTGGACTATAAAGAAAGCTGAGCACTGAAGAATTGATGCTTTTGAAGTGTGGTGTTGGAGAAGACTTTTGAGAGTCCCTTGGACTGCAAGGAGACCCAATCAGTCCATTCTAAAGGAAATCAGTCCTGAATATTCCTTAGAAGGACTGATGCTGAAGCTGAAACTCTAATACTTTGGCCACCTGATGCGAAGAACTGACTCATTTGAAAAGACCCTGATGCTAGGAAAGACTGAGGGCAGGAGGAGAAGGGGACAACAGAGGATGAGATGTTTGGATGGCGTCACTGACTCACTGGACATGAGTTTGAGTAAACTCCAGGAGTTGGTGATGGACAGAGAGGCCTGGTGTGCTGCAGTCCATGGGGTCACAAAGAGTCAGACATGACTGAATGACTGAACTGAATTGAAAGAAGTCTGAACTTTATTCCTAACATATGGGGCTAACATGGCTGAGTGAAAGTTGCTCAGTCATGTCCGACTCTTTGCGACACCATGGACTACATAGTCCGTGGAATTCTCCAGGCCAGTGTAGTGGAGTGGGTATCCTTTCCCTTCTCCAGAGGATCTTCCCAATCCAGAAAGTGAACCCAGGTATCCCACGTTGCAGGCAGACTCTTTACCAGCTGAGCCACAAGGGAAACCCAAGAATACTGGAGTGGGTAGCTTATCTTTTCTCCATCAGAACCTCCCAACCCAGGATTGGAACTGGGGTCTCCTGCATTGCAGGGTGATTATTTACCAACTGAGTTATCAGGGAAGCCCTATGGGGAGTCACTGATGAAAGAGTGCCATGATTTCTTTTGCAATTTTAGTTGATTAATAAAGCTTCTCTATGAGGTACAGACTGGGATGGAACAAGAGTGGGACGGGGACAACTGTGATGAGGCTATGAGGCCAGTCTAGGTAAGTAAGTGGTGATGGTTCAGTTCAGTTCAGTTCAGTTCAGTCACACAGTCATGTCCAACTCTTTGTGACTACATGGACTGTAGCAGGCCAGACTTCCCTGTCCATCACCAGCTCCTGGAGCTCGCTCAAACTCATGTCCATCGAGTCAGTGATGCCACCCAACCATCTCATCCTTTGTTGTCCCCTCCTCCTCCTGCCTTCAATCTTTCCCAGTATCAGGGTCTTTTCCAGTAAGTCAGTTCTTCCCATCAGGTGGCCAAAGTATTGGAGTTTCAGCTTCAACATCAGTCCTTCCAATGAATATTCAGGACTGATTTCCTTTAGGATGGACTGGTTTGATCTCTTTGTAGTTCAAGGGACTCTCAAGAGTCTTCTTTAACACCACAGTTCAAAAGCATCAATTCTTCAGCACTCAACTTTCTTTATAGTCCAACTATACATGACTATACATATAGATATGTCACATCTATACATGACTACTGGAAAAAGCATAGCCTTACCTAGATGGACCTTTGTTGGCAAAGTAATGTATCTGCTTTCTAATATGCCATCTAAGTTGGTCATAACTTTTCTTCCAAGGAGCAAGTGTGTTTTAATTTCATGGCTGCAGACAGCANATGACTACTGGAAAAAGCATAGCCTTACCTAGATGGACCTTTGTTAGCAAAGTAATATATCTGCTTTCTAATATGCCATCTAAGTTGGTCATAACTTTTCTTCCAAGGAGCAAGTGTGTTTTAATTTCATGGCTGCAGACAGCATCTACATTGATTTTGGTGCCCCAAAAAGAAAGTCAGCCACTGTTTCCACTGTTTCCCCATCTATTTGCCATAAAGTGATGGGACCAGATGCCATGATCTTAGTTTTTTGAATGTTGAGTTTTAAGTTAGCCTTTTTACTCTCCTCTTTAACCTTCATTAAGAGGCTCTTTAGTTCCTCTTCATTTTGTGACATAAGCATGGTGTCATCTGTATATCTGAGTTTATTGATGTTTCTCCTGGCAATCTTGATTCCAGCTTGTGTTTCATCCAGTATGGCATTTCACATGATGTACTCTGCATAAAAGTTAAATAAGCAGGGTGACAATATACAGCCTTGATGTACTCCTTTCCCAATTTGGAACCAGTCTGTTGTTCCATGTCTGGTTCTACCTGTTGCTTCTTGACCTGTGTACAGATTTCCCAGGAGGCAGTTAAAGTGGTCTGGTATTCCCATCTCTTGAAGAATTTTTCATGGCTTAGACGAAGGGTAAGGATGAAATCATATGGATTCAAAGTGTACTTCATTCATTAGTAAACTGACAAATTGACAGACATTTTCAGCTGAGAGATTGGTTGTGGGTTGAAAAAAATGGAAAAGGATAGCTGATATAATTTTGGTCACTAAATATGTAAACACTCTATTTCAATGCAGTGCCATAATTGCTGCTAAGTTGATGTGTATATAGTTTAATGACTGTACAGGGAAAGATGTATCTAAGGATTCCTGAAAGAGTCAAGAATGTTATACAAGGGACTTGAAGGATGAACACGGTTATGTGCTGTGTAGAGATGAAGAAAACTGAACTTGTTGAACTTAACATTCACTAGTTGAACTTTTGCCCTCTGCTTCTCACGTTTGCTCATTTACCTATATTTCTTATTTTAAGTAATAATATTGCCACAACTTAATCTCCAAAGTTATGTCCTGTATCCCACTGTCTACATACACAATAAATCTAGAGTGAATGTTACTCAATATTGCAAAAACATTAGATGCCCTACCTTCAAAATAAAGAAGTGATAAGGACCACTATTACTACTTGTATTCAATATTCTCTTGGGGTTTTATTTAACAAAATAAGATGAAAAAATAAAA
>SJYQ01002853.1:43517-192881 GCA_006410935.1 Redunca redunca
TTGTTATATAGAAATATCCAAAGAATCTAAACATAAATAATTGGAAAGAAGAGGAGTTATTAATGTGACTGGAAAATATACCAGTAGCAAAGAGAAAATGTAATGAGAAAGAAAACATTCACAATAGAATAAAATGTTTAAGGTAGCCAGGGGTGCAATCTAAAATAACTATTATTATAGGTCACTTAAGAATGGCTATGTCAGAGGAGACATATTTTAATAGTAATGACTTTTTAAATAAAAATAATACAGTTCTAACTTTTTTATCAAATGTTCACAACATTTGATAAAGCCCAGGAAGTCCAAGCTCTGAGCAGTTGCCCCAAATATAATTTAAAAAGGAATTCTGGGATTATGTTAATCAACAGCATCATTTATGAACTATTCATTGTATCATTTTTAGAAAACTGTTGCAAGAAATAAGCTGAAATGAGAAATACAAAATCTTCTAGAATATTTCATAGTACAGTTATTGTATAAGATGTTCAAAAGATAACAGAATATACATATCCTCTTGTAATAAAACAAGGAGACATGAACTTTTTTAGCTCACAGAGATTGCTGATTACCTTGTGGTAAAGGATGAATAAACCTATATGCAGGTCAGGAAGCAACAGTTAGAAATGGACATGGAACAACAGACTGGTTCCAAATAGGAAAAGGGATACGTCAAGGCTGTATATTGTCACCCTGCTTATTTAACCTATATGCAGAGTACATCATGAGAAACGCTGGGCTGGAGGAAGCACAAGCTGGAATCAAGATTGCCAGGAGAAATATCAATAACCTCAGATATGCAGATGACACAGCCCTTATGGCAGAAAGTGAAGAGGAACTAAAAAGCCTCTTGATGAAAGTGAAAGAGGAGAGTGGAAAAAGGTGGCTTAGAGCTCAACATTCAGAAAACGAAGATCATGGCATCTAGTCCCATCACTTCATGGGAAATAGATGGGGAAACAGTGGAAACAGTGTCAGACTTTATTTTGGGGGCCTTGGAGAAGGCAATGGCACCCCACTCTGGTACTCTTGCCTGGAAAATCCCATGGATGGAGGAGCCTGGTAGGTGCAGTCCATGCGGTCGCTAAGAGTCAGACACGACTTCATGACTTCACTTTCACCTTTCGCTTTCATGCATTGGAGAAGGAAATGGCAACCCACTCCAGCGTTCTTGCCTGGAGAATCCCAGGGACGAGGGAGCCTGGTGGGCTGCCGCTTATTGGGTTGCACAGAGTCGGACACGACTGAAGCGACTTAGCAGCAAAATGACTGCAGATGGTGACTGCAGCCGTGAAATTAAAAGACGCTTACTCCTGGGAAGAAAAGTTATGAGCAACCTAGACAGCATATTCAAAAGCAGAGACATTACTTGGTCAACAAAGGTCCGTCTGGTCAAGGCTATGGTTTTTCCTGTGGTCATGTATGGATGTGAGAGTTGGACTGTGAAGAAGGCTGAGCGCCGAAGAATTGATGCTTTTGAACTGTGGTGTGGGATTAGACTCTTGAGAGTCCCTTGGACTGCAAGGAGATCCAACCAGTCCATTCTGAGGGAGATCAGCCCTGGGATTTCTTTGGAAGGAATGATGCTCAAGCTGAAACTCCAGTACTTTGGCCACCTCAAGCGAAGAGTTGACTCATTGGAAAAGACTCTGATGCTGGGAGGGATTGGGGGCAGGAGGAAAAGGGAACAACAGAGGATGAGATGGCTGGATGGCATCACCAACTCGATGGACATGAGTTTGAGTGAACTCCGGGAGTTGGTGATGGACAGGGATGCCTGGCGTGCTGCAATTCATGGGGTTGCAAAGAGTTGGACACGACTGAGCGACTGAACATGAACTGAACTGAAAGGATGAATTCTTAGCTATGAAGGAAACATCTAGAAAACTGATATTTGGAAATATTTCCAATATTAAGGAATATTTTTAGCCCAAAATAAATAAACTTATATAAGATTTTCAAATTGGAGGATGCTAAATACTCCAAATGGCTTCCCAAATGGCACTAGTGGTAAAGGATTTGCTTGCCAATGCACGGGACACAGGAGATTCAGGTTTAATCCCTTGGTCAGGAAGAGTCCCTGGAGTAGGAAATGGCAACCCACTCCAGTACTCTTGTCTGGGAAATCCATAGATAGTGGAGCTTGGAGGGCTACAGTCCACAAGGTCACAAAGAGTCATACACGACTGAGAGACTGAGCACACTCAGACAAACCCCAAAATACTCAAAAATGAAATTTTCACTGGAGGGAAGCAATTTGCTAAAATTAGAGGAACACCACATTAATTTGCAAAGAAAACTGATTGACATCAGGGAAGATGGAAAAGTATGAGTCAAATTTTAAGAAAAATAGTTTTCCTTAATTGGGGGGTGTTGGGATTTTTAAACTGAATATTATGATTTATTAATCACAGCCAAAAATGTCTCATTTGTCTCATAATATTTACACAAATTATCTTTTCACTATGGCAGATATTATAACCATGTATTAAAGTAAATTGTATGCTCAGTTGTGTCTGACTCTGTGCGACCCCATGAACTGTAGCCTGCCAGGCTCCTCTGTCCATGGGACTTTTAGGCAAGAATACTGAAGTGGATTGTCATTTCCTCCTCTAGGGGATCTTTGTGACCCAGAGATTGAACCCTTGTCTCTTGAATCTCCTGCATTGGTAGGCGGTTTCTTTACCACTAGTGCCACCTGGGAAGCCCTATTAATAAGGGTACATGGTTAGAAAAGTGGAAAAGACATTGCAAAAAATAAAAGAGCAGAAGAGAATAGAAATACTTGCAACAGGAGAGCAAATGGAACACAGTCTGAAATTTTCTGCCTGTCACACCTACTTGATACTTAAAATACAGGATGGTGGAAGATGATGGGCAAGACTCTTGGTCTTCACAAGAGGTTACTTGTTTCCAAAAATGCTTTATATTTGTAATTTCTATTAATTAGAGTATGACTACTAGGATCAATTTCCCATTATAACCAAGACAATATTGCTGGCAGAACAGAGGGAGATTTTGTTGACCATCTAACACTTCCCTCCTCCTTGGTTTTAGGTCTATCTCAGATTAAAACTATTTCAAGACAGAGGTGTCCACAAAAATTGTATACTTTCAAAATCACAATAACCCCAAACCTTATCTTTCTTCTTCCAATCTTACCGTTTCTCCCCAATCACATGATAGTATGGGGAAAGAGGAATTCTACTTTGAATAGATATTTTAAATAGGCCATAACTGAACATAATGCAATTCTAACCCACATATCAGAATTCCCAAACATGTGTTCTCCATCTTTTGCAACTCTATTTTTTTCCTGGGGGAAATATATTTGAGTCCCAGAACTGTTTGTTTAGCAGAGATATTCTATTGCAATTAGCTGAGAATGAAAGAAACAAAGGCAAGTCAATTGTAGCTGTTTGGTCATTTGAAATCATCCAGCATTAACTGTTAATGGAAGAGTTTAGAAACTTTTCTTTCCTCAGACCTTCTTATAATTAATATGATTATTAATATTATACTTTACAGATAGAAATCAATAAATCACTGAAAAGAAGGGTACAATTTAAGATGCGTGGGAAATTTAGTTCTCTTTATCTCCAAAACATCTAAACCTACAACCTCAGACAGTCTGGATATACTTCTGTATGCCTGCAGAGAGAACTAGTGTAGTGTGTTCACAGCAACAGTCAGGAAAATATTCTTTTCAAATGGAAGAATCAGCTCTTTGAAACAGAATTTTCAGCCTCCACAGAAGACTGCTGTAGGGTGTGTAAGAAGGCATTATCTTTTACAGAGCTGTGCATCCCCCTATGCACTATCTCCTCTTAGCCAGTTGCCTGAGTGTGGAACATCTGTGTTTATTTTGCATGACAAAGTTGTTCTTTGGCTTTGCCAAAATGAGCTTTGATGTGGGACTCTGGGTTTGTGGATTTTCCGTAGGGTAGAGATAAAGCTCAAGTGGCAGGACATTGTTTTTGTATATAATGCATATTACATGAAGTCATCCATATTTAATGACAAATGTGCTATATTTTTAATCTTTATAGCTTTAATGTGTGTAAGAGGTTTTAATAATTGGTGCTGGGATGGTGGTAACTTCCCAGAAATGCTCAGCACAACTGCTGTGGTTCTCAGCCCACAGTTTGCACAGGTTGTAAATTATAAAACTTGATTAGTGATAGACTTGGCAATACCTCTTGTACTTTTGAAAATGCCAGTCTGTAACATCATGGGTACAAAATATTTCCATTCACACTTTTAATATTCACTTTAATAGCCTATACGAAAAACCCAGAAGAAAATTGATGAGTTATTTGGGGAAATGAAATTGTTCTCTTAAAGAACTTCTTAAATTTATAATCTTACTGGCAAGGATACTTAGAATTCTATGTGCAAAATCTAGACAGGTTCACTTCAGTGATTATCCATTTAAGATTCTAAAATGTCTGCTTATGTTAGCAGAGTTTTAATATTATAGATCTAAGTTCTATAATGTTCCTTAAAAAGACTACTTTGTAAAGAAATCACTAATGAGTTGCTATTAGAAATTCAAGGACCTAACAATCTTAATAACTTTTTATTTTCAATTGTATCAATTTTTTTCTTCCTTGAACTTTTCTTGTACTCGTTTTGCTTGAATTATCTGCTCCACTGAGCATTTATTCAGTGTTTACATCAGGCAATAAAGAATATCCTTGATGACCCTAGACCCCATCTTTCCACCAAAAATAGAATGGCTATTGTTATACCCATCACAGCAGACTAAGCATTTACTCTCTGCCGAAGCAAAGGGACCCTGGACTTAATAACACTCAGCTCAGCTGAGGGTGGAGGTTTCAACAGTGAAAATACAGACTTATGTGAAAGCCCATGTATAGGTAAGACTCCTCTACTCCTACTCCCATGTCTCAAAGAACACCAAATTACCAAAACAATCTTGAAAAAGAAAAGCATACCTGGAGGCCTCATACATCTTACTTTCAAAATGTATTATGAAGCTACAGTAATTTAAATAGTATGGCACTGACATAAAGCCTGACATACAGACCAATGAAGCAGAACCCTCATGTATTTGGCCAAAAGATCTTTGGCAAGGGTGCCAAGGCTACACAATGCATAAAGGATAATTTGTTTAACAGATGATGCTGGGAAAACTGGAAAACCACCTGCAAATGAATGAAGTTGGACCCTTCCCTCATGTTGTATGCAAAAATTAACTTAAAATGGTTTAAATCTCCAAATGTAATAATACCTAAAATGATAAAATCCTAGAAGAAACATAGAGCAAAATCTCATGACATTGGATTTGGCAACAATTTCTTAAATAGGATACCAAAAGTGCAGTCAATAACAAATTGGTTTTGGTTATACCTTGTACTCACTGAGTATGTTTATAAAGCAGAAAAAAATGAAGGAATGAAAGTGAATTAAGGGGATAGAATTATTCAGATTAAATCATTAGTCCCTACATAGCCAATATACCTTGCATGAGAAGATAGAAATATAGTTCACAAAAAAATTAAAAATATTTAACCTCACCAATAAATACTAATGGAGAATAAATGAGAAATCTCTCAAAATTCTACATAAAAATGGCAAAGAAAAGAAATCATGATATTTAATTCTGGCAAGACTACACTGAGATATAGCTATCAAACAATCAGTTCAGTTTAGTTCAGTCGCTCACTCATGTCTGACTCTTTGTGACACTATGAACTGCAACACGCAGGGCCTCCCTGTACATCACCAACTCCCAGAGTCTACCCAAATTCATGTCCACTGAGTCGGTGATGCCATCCAACCATCTCATCCTCTGTCGTCCTCTTCTGCTCCTGCCCTCAATCTTTCCCAGTATCAGGGTCTCTTCAAATGAGTCAGCTCTTCACATCAGGTGGCCAAAGTATTGAAGTTTCAGCTTTAACATCATTCCTTCCAAAGAACATCCAGGACTGATCTCCTTTAGGATGGACTGGTTGGATCTCCTTGCAGTCCAAGGGACTCTCAAGAGTCTTCTCCAACACCACACTTCAAAAGCATCCATTCTTCAGTGCTCAGCCTTCTTTATAGTCTAACTCTCACATCCATACATGACTACTGGAAAAACCATAGCCTTGACTAGATAGACCTTTGTTGACAAAGTAATGTCTCTGCTTTTTAATATGCTGTCTAGGTTGATCATAACTTTCCTTCCAAGGAGTAAGCGTCTTTTAATTTCATGGCTGCAATCACCATCTGCAGTGATTTTGGAGCCCCCCAAAATAAAGTCAGCTATTGTTTCCACTGTTTCCCCATCTATTTGCTATGAAGTGATGGGACCAGATGCCATGATCTTCATTTTCTGAATGTTGAGTTTTAAGCCAACTTTTTCACTCTCCTCTTTCACTTTCATCAAGAGGCTCTTTAGTTCTTCTTCACTTTCTGCCATAAGGGTGGTGTCATCTGCCTATCTGAGATTATTGATATTTCTCCCAGCAATCTTGATTCCAGTTTGTGCTTTTTCCAGCCCAGCGTCTCTCATGATGTACTCTGCATATACATTAAATAAGCAGGGTTGACAATATACAGCCTTGACGTATTCCTTTTCCTATTTGGAACCAGTCTGTTGTTCCATGTCCAGTTTTAACTGTTGCTTTCTGAGCTGCATACAGATTTCTCAAGAGGCATATCAGGTGGTTTGGTATTCCCATCTCTTTCAGAATTTTTCAGAGTTTATTGTGATCCACACAGTAGATGGCTTTGGCATAATCAATAAAGCAGAAATAGATATTTTTCTGGAACTCTCTTGCTTTATTGATGATGTTGGCAATTTGATTTCTGGTTCCTCTGCCTTTTCTAAAACCAGCTTGAACATCTGGAAATTCACAGTTCACATATTGCTGAAGCCTGGCTTGGAGAATTTTGAACAATACTCTACTAGTGTGTGAGATGAGTCCATTTGTGTGGTAGTTTGAGCATTCTTTGGTATTGCCTTTCTTTGGGATTGGAATGAAAACTGAAAACTGACCTTTTCCAGTCTGGTGGCCACTGCTGAGTTTTCCAGATTTGCTGGCATACTGAGTGCAGCACTTTCACAGCATCATCTTTTAACATTTAAAATAGTTCAACTGAAATTCCATCACCTCACTAGCTTTGTTCGTAGTGATGCTTCCTAAGGCCCACTTAACCTCACATTCCAGGATGTCTGGCTCTAGGTGAGTGATCACACCATCGTGATTATCTGGGTTGTGAAGATCTTTTTTGTACAGTTCTTCTGTGTATTCTTGCCACCTTTTCTTAATATCTTCTGCTTCTGTTAGATCCAAACCATTCCTGTCCTTTATTGAGCCCATCTTTGCATGAAATATTCCCATGGTATCTCTATTCTTGAAGAGATCTCTAGTCTTTCCCATTCTATTGTTTTCCTCTATTTCTTTGCGTTGATCACTGAGGAAGGCTTTCTTATCTCTCCTTGCTATTTTTTGGAACTCTGCATTCAAATGGGTATATCTTTCCTTTTTCCTTTTCTTTTCACAGCTATTTGTAAGGCCTCCTCAGACAGTCATTTTGCTTTTCTGTATTTCTTTTTCTTGGGATGGTCTTGATGCCTGTCTCCTGTACAATGTCATGAACCTCTGTCCATGGTTCATCGGGCACTCTGTCTATCATATTTAGTCCCTTAAATCTATTTCTCCAGATGAACCAGGGCAAAGGCTAATAGAGTTTTGCCAAGAGAATGCAGTAGTCATAACACCCTCTTCCAACAACACAAGAAAAGACTCTACACATGAACATCACAAGATGGCATTGGATGATTGTTGGTACATTCCTTTTGGAAAATCACTTTAGGAATGTACATCTGGGAGTGCTTTTGTGTAGCACAGCTAGAGTAGATACTAGACCAAACTTTCAGTTCAGGAAAATTTATCTTTGTAGTTGAGTCTCTACCTCTAGCTTGAGGAAATTTCTTGTTTAAGCCCTAACAGATTGTTCACTTTCCTCATGATCTCACTAATCTTGTTTTCCCTTCTAGATCTGAATTTCAGGAATCCTTTTGGACTTAAGGAGTTTCTTAATAATCAATACTTTAGAGTAAACATACATTCAATAATATTAGTTTAAATGTGATTTCATTTTTATGCATTAAAATTATATAGAAAGTGTTAGCATTTGAATGAGAGAAATTAGATTAGTATTTTGGGGATAAAGAGCTGCATATTCATCCTATTCCTAGTGTTGGACCTAAATATAGAGACAGATTTTTCCAATGCAGCATTCTTCCTGTGTGGATGTAAGTGTATTTGTGCATTCCAGCTGGTTAAGAGTCAAGTGTAAAATAAAATGAGTCTCTACAATCCTTAAGTTAATGTAAACCATTTCACTTAAATCTCAAAACCATAAGCTTAGTGAGGAAGCATGTCCCTAAGGCAACATTCCTCAAATTGTGCTTCCTAGGACAACAACAACAAACTGATATTAAATGTTTCATGGAGAAAATAACTGAATTAAATTTGGGGGGGGGAATGAGATGATTATAAGCAAATAAAGTGAAAGATGTTTATTATATTTCATAAAATGAGGGTGAGACAGGAGAGTGAAAAAGCTGGCTTGAAACTCAATATTAAAGACGCTAAGATTATGGCATGTGGTCCCATCACTTCAGGACAAATAAGAGGGGAAAAAGTGGAAACAGTGATAGATTTTATTTTGTTGGCTTTGAAAATCACTGTGGATAGTGACTGCAGCCATGAAATTCAAATACTCTTGCTCCTTAGAAGGAAAGCTATGACAAACCTAGATAGCATATTAAAAAGCAGAGACATCACTTTGCCAACAAAGATCTGTTTAGTCAAAGCTATGGTTTTCCTTCGTCATGTGATGGATGTGAGAGTTGGACCATAAAGAAGGCTGAGCACCAAAGAACTGATGCTTTCAAACTGTGGTGCAGGAGAAGATCCTTGAGAGCCCCATGGACTTCAAGGAGATCAAACCAGTCAATCCTAATATTCACTGGAAGGACTGATGCTGAAGCTCCAATACTTTGGTCACCTGAGGCAAAGAGCTGACTCATTGGAAAAGACCCTGATGCTGGGAAAGATTGAATGCAAAAGGAGAAGGGGACAGCAGAGGATGAAATGGTTAGACAGCTTTCCTGACTCAAAGGAAATGAATTTGAGCAAACTCCAGGAGACAGTGGTAGACAGTGAAGTCTGGTGTCCTGCAGTCCATGGGGTTGCAAAGAGTCAGACACAACTTAGCAACTGAACAATAAGAAAAACAAGACACAATGGAATATTTTATGCACTAATATGCATTGTGAAGCTTTCAGAAACAAACAAAAAAAAATTTTAGGAAGAAATTTATATCATAGAATTTTTTAAGAAAAATATTTTCGGTTGAAGGCAGGTTAGGTGATAGTTCTTTGTAAACCTCTTTTCAAGTGGATTCACCCAGGCCATGATACTCTCTTACTTTTTCAAGACAGTGATTTAAGAACTTCTGCTTTTCTTCTCTTATTTCACAAAGAGACAAATTAGTAAAATAATTTCATAGACCACCACTGACAGGTAAGAAACTTCTGAGGTAGAATTAAAACAAAGTTTCCTATCCTTTAAAGTGTCCTTCCATTTGACAGTTTAGATTCTCTCTTTGGATTTTGCTTTTCTTGGAATCTCTCAGGAATTCCCTTCTCACAAGAAACTTCATAGGCAGTGCTAATGATTTGTGAATGGAAAGAGATTTATAAGCAAATGAGTTGAGACAATGCTTTAAAAATTCATTCCTAGGATACTTTTCAAGACACAGGAACTTCCTGATAACCATCTGAGATTCAACATAGTGGCTTCTGACAAGCAATAGAACATTAGAAACATAATTAAGCTTTTAAACTTTGAGTAGGTTGCATTGTCCAATTATTTCCCCTGACATTTCAAACTTACACACCATTGAACAAACACAAATCCAAATGTTCAAAACAAATATGTGAGAGTGAATGAAGCAGATGAGACAGGGAAAATTCCTTACTCAGAGGTAAATCGAAGAGCTGCTTATGAAGCCACGAGAATTCGACAGAATAGAAATTTGAAATGTCAAGTAGGCATGCCTAGAAACACAGATGAAATGATCAGACCAGAGTGCCTGTGACAATCTTACTATGAAGCAGGATCTCAATGAAAAGTTAAAGAATGAAATAAAAATAAAAATTTAATTAACATTATAGAAAGTGTAAGAAAAGTGAGGCAACTTTTCTTTCCCCATTTGGAAGCTCTGTTTGCTACACAAGAAGCTACTGTGAAGTTGGTTAATAGTGCCCTTTCTCTCTCTCTCTCTCTCTTTAGTGGCTAAGTTGTGTCTGACTCACGACCCCGTGGACCGTAGCCCACCAGGCTCCTCTGTCCGTGGGATTCTCCAGGCAAGAATACTGGAGTGGGTTGCCATTTCCTTCTCCAGGGGATCTTCCTGACCCAGGAATCAAACCCAGTTCTCCTGCATTGCAGGCAGATTCTTTACCAACTGAGCTATGACAGATACCCTACCCACTGTTAAATCTCTGGTTCTGACGTGTTGCCCAGAATAAACTAAGTTCTCAATGCACCTTGGGGGAGGGGGTGCAAATTAACCAACCATAGGGTGTAGTATGAAAGTAGAAGGAATCATTTAATCTCTTTAAACACAGACCTAAAGCTATCATTGGGGCATCCATGTCCATGTAATGAATAATAATGTGTCTTCTACAATTGATTTGAGGGAAAAAAATAAACAGCAAATTCACAAAACTTGAGGAACAGGAGAGAGAGGGAGGGGATAATAGGGTTTCTAAGAGTGTTAACTTATTCCTATTTGATAGTGGGTATTCACTAGACACAACCTCATTTCTGAGAGTGATAGACTAGGAAATATAAGTTTTAACAGTATTATTTGTTATAAAAAACAGAGACATTACTTTGCCAACAAAGGTCCATATAGTCAAAGCTATGGTTTTTCCAGTAGTCACGTATAGATGTAAGAGCTGGACCGTAAAGAAAGCTGAGTGCTGAAGAACTGATGTTTTTGAATTATGGTGTTGGAGAAGACTCTTAAGAGTCCTGGGGACAGCAAGAAGATCAAACCAGTCAATCTTAAAGGAATTCAATCCTGAATATTCATTGGGAGGACTGATGCTGAAACTGAAGCTCCAATCCTTTGGCCACCTGATGCGAAGCGCCAACTCATTGAAAAAGACCCTGATGCTGGGAAAGATTGAAAGTGGACAACGGAGGGCCAGATGGTTGGATGGCATCACTGACCCAGTGGATATGAGTTTGAGCAAGCTCCGGGAGCTGCTGAAGGCCAGGGAAGCCTGGTGTGCTACAGTCCATGGGGTTGCAACAAGTCAGACATAACTGAGGGACTGAACAACATTTGTTATAAAAGGTGCCACACTTAGAATCAAAAAAGAATTATACCTTTCCCTATTATTCAAAGCAACTAAGCATACAGAATAAATTAGAGAAACAAACTCTTCAGAGGAGGATACATAATGAATAGATCTAGAAATTGTATGCAATAGATTGCATATTATTTAAATTGCTTAAGGCATAAGTACACTTCAGCACTATTTACTATAGCCAGGACATGGAAGCAGCCTAGATGTCCCTCGACAGATGAGTAGACAAAGAATTTGTGGTATTAATACCTATATACAATGGAATTTTACTCAGCTATAAAAAGGAACAAATTTGAGTCAGCTCCAGTGAGGTGGATGAAACGAGAGCCTGTTATACAGAGTGAAGTAAGTCAGAAAGAGAAAACCAAATATCACATATTAATGCATATATATGGAATCTAGAAAGATGGTACTGATGAACCTATTTGTAGGTCAGCAGTAGAGACGCAGACATACAGAACAGATTTGTGGATACAGTGGGGGAAGGGGGGGAGACAAATTGAGAGAATAGCACTGAAACATGTATCCACATTACCATACCTAAAATAGATGGCCAGTTGGAATTTGCTGAATGACACAGGGACTGTGCCTGATGTCCTGTGACAACCTAGAGTGATGGGGTGGGGTGGGAGGTGGAATGGAGGTTCATTAGGGAGGGGACATATGTATCCCTATGGCTGATTCATGTTGATGTATGTCAGAAACCAACACAACATTGTAAAGCAATTATCCTCCAATTAAAAATAATTTTTAAATTTATTTTTAAGAATAGTATGGATGCGTATACACTAACACATGTAAATAGGTAGCCAATGGTAATTTGCTATATAACTGAAGGAACTCAAACTGGGGCTCTGTAATAANGAGTGATGGGGTGGGGTGGGAGGTGGAATGGAGGTTCGTTAGGGAGGGGACATATGTATCCCTATGGCTGATTCATGTTGATGTATGACAGAAACCAACACAACACTGTAAAGCAATTATCCTCCAATTAAAAATAATTTTTAAATTTATTTTTAAGAATAGTATGGATGCGTATACACTAACACATGTAAACAGGTAGCCAATGGTAATTTGCTATATAACTGAAGGAACTCAAACTGGGGCTCTGTAATAAACTAAAGGGGTAGGAATGGGCAGGAGGTGGGAGGGAGATTCAAGGGGGGGATGACATAGGTACACCTATGATTAATTCATGTTGATGTATGACAGAAATCAAACCAATATTATAAACCAATCATCAATCAATTGAAAATAAATACATATTTTAAAAATAAATATATATTTTTAAAGACGTAAGTAAAGGAAAGTCTTTGCCTGTTTAACTTGTCTGATACAAGTTTCCTCTGACAGTTTTCTCCTTGTTTTCATATTCTGGGGTCCAATTCTGTATTGAAATATTTATATTTATTTTTGTCAGTAATAAATTGACAACTTCCACTGTCCATCAAATCATTTTATACCTAGCATATGAGATTCTAATAAAGTTAAGTTGTATTTATATGATTCCCAAAGAGGAGATATCTAACAAATAAGATCCACCCAGGTGCTAAAATGTGGTAGTAAACTGTTCTCAATGATAGAATCATAATAGAAGGAAATGTGGGGGCCCTTATGTCTAGGGAGGCTATTTTTTTGATGGCTTTGGAGGATGGAAAATATGTTACCAATCTGAGAGCCCTCGTGTCAGACCGACTTGTTGACTTCAAGATTGAACTGAAGGTTTAGTTTTAGGTAGTCTATGGATAATTTTGCCATGGGATTGTAGAACAGAAGCAAATGCAGGGTTTCCATTCAGGAGAGTTCTAAAGGCTTCCATGTGAAATGGAACACAACAATAGGGTTTTAAGTCAAACTCAGTGCAATTTGAATGCCAGTTTTGTGACTTAGAATGATTCTGAGGCAATTTTGTGTGTGTGTGTTAGTTTCCTTATCATTATCATGGGATAAGAATAATTAGGGCTTCCCTGGTAGCTCAGTGGTAAAGAATCCACGTGCCAATGCAAGAGATGAGCGTTCAGTCCCTGGGTTGGGAAGCTCCCCTAGAGAAGGAAATGGCAAACCATTCCAGTATTCTTGCCTGGGAAATCCCATGGTCAGATAAACCTGGCGGGCTACAGGGCATGGGGTCACAAAAGAGTCAAACAAGACTTAGCAACTAAACAACAAATGATAACCTCCTCAGAAAGTTGTGCCAAGAACTAAATGGGAAAATGCAAGTGCCTAGTTTATAATAAATCTTCAATAAATGTTAAATTTAAATTTTTACTCAATAACTTTGACGTTCTATGAATTAGTGGGATATAGAATTTATTTTCTCTTCACAAAGATCTTCCAGGATTCCTGGGAGATATATCAAATATAAACATCAGGAATTCATTCTTCAATTCAACAAACTTTTATTGAGCACCTAATACTTGCCAGGCACTCTCCTAAGCTTTGGGGACATTGCAGTGATAATCTACAGACAGAATCCCTGCCTGCTTGAACCTTGTAGATATCGGGCAGAGGTCAGGGGGGAGACAGACAATATAAAAGTGTACAAGTAAATTTTCCTTTCTGGTAATTATAAATGCTATAACTACAAAATTTTAGAAAAATGAGAGAGACTGGTATTAGGGATAAGAAAGGGAAAGACTATTTAAATGAGGTCAAGATGTGAGTCTCTAAAGGACATTTGATGAGAGATCTGAACAAAGTAAGGGATCAAATTATATAAAGGCCTATGAGGGAAGAGAATTCCATTCAGCAACAATATTTAATTTAAGGTTTCCAAAGCAAGAATAAGCTGGGGATACCAACAGAACAGCAAGAAATCTGTGGAAGCAAGTGCATGCTTTCCAATTATTAAGACTTCATACAATTTAGAGTTTCACACAATTTAGTTTCTATTTAGAATTACTGAGAAAGAAACTCTAAATTTCATGAAATAATATTTGTGAAATCATAATCTAAAACTTGCCTGCACACACCATTTATTAGTTCAACATAAGCTTCTATGAATTCACTGCTATACTGTATCTTGAAATATGTTTTTAAAATATCTGTCATTGCTTTGTCTTCATAAAGCCTATAGCCTAGTTTTCCATTTTCTGCATCATTAACGTATACAGTTTATTTGTATGTGATTTAGATCTAACAAAATCTATTAGCATAGTGTGGGATGGAGCTTTACGGTAGCTGATAGAAAAGTAAGCGAACTGCAGATTGAAGTGCAATGCCCTCTGAGGTCATATCCTTATTCTGAGAGTTCTGTGGAGGTCTAAGAAATAATCAAGGTTTTCAGGTCTCAAGTTTGTAAGACAAGTCTCTGAGTCAACTTTGAATATTTTACAGTAAAAAATATTATCAGATAAATACAATTTAGTAGGCAATATAAAAATCATGGCTGAACAAGAACTTAACGATAGCCTTCTCTGGTTGCTATACCTTTATGTTTAGTTTTATAGAGTATTTTAAATATTTTTATGTGTTTTGTGTATAGTTGAGAACTGAATGAACAAGATTTAGAGAAAAAGAGAAATCAAGATTATTGAAAAGGCATAATCAAAAAGAAAAATTTAGTATTATGGTTAGCATAATTGAATAATAATTATATGATACTCATTTTATATGATACTTTAATACCTTTGTGCTTTAAGATAAAGTCAATGCAACCAAAAATACAGGAGGATAGTAAAAACATACTTAAAGCCAGAAATCCTGGCAGCTATAAAGTCTTAAAGAAACAGTTTTATAGAGACTGACAGATCTATAGGGGTAGATCCAAGAATCCTTAATAGAGGTGATCATTCATTCAACAAACATTTATTGAGTAAGCCAGACAGTAGATGAAAACCTAATATATGTACCACCCTCTGTATAACACATCTACATATATCATTTCCTCTAATATTTGTTACAGTCCCGTGAAGTGTGTATTCTTAAGGGGAATACAGAATTCAAAGGGGTTACTGTAAATGAGCTAGTTCATAGTAGAAATGCTGAACTAGAAACCCAGGGTTATTTGACAATCTATTTCTTGATCTTTCCAGGATACCATGCTAACCTTCCTATTCATCTGTACAAGGTCGAAACAAGGGCATTCTTCTTCCTATAACTTTAATTTTCCTTAAGAGTCTTTTTTTTAATATAAATTTATGTTTTAAATTAATTAACAGTAAGAAGAAAGGATCTATTTTTATTTATTTTTTATTTGTCATATTTTATTTTTTTTAATTTTTATTTTTATGTCATTTTACTTTACAGTACTGTATTGGTTTTGCCACACATTGATATGAATCCACCACGGGTGTACATGCGTTCCCAAACATGAACCCCCCTCCCACCTCCCTAGGCTAATTACAATATTGTATTGGTCTTTTTTATCACACAGGAAATGGAAAGACTGAGTATCTTATAAGATGCCACTAGTACCTGGTGGGAAGTGGTGTGCATGAGACTGAAGAGAAAGGAGGAGAGGGAAAAGTAATTTGAATGAAGAAGTTGCAGGGTAATAGTAAGAGAGTGAAAGAGAAGAGAAGAGAAGTGGTAAGAGGTCAGCATGAGATGCAGGCACACTCCAGAGAAACTTCTTTTGTTGTGTTTTTATTGTTTTTTTCACCTAACTTTGGTTCTTGCTATATTAGTTTCTAAAGAAAAGCAGGATGATTACAGACATTTCTTAACTTATACTCAATATCCTTTTCCCCTAAATTTTATGTCTTCTTCAATCCATTCTCATAGCTTCAGTTATCTGCCTGCAGTGCAGGAGACCTGGGTTCAATCCTTGCGTCAGGAGGATCCCCTGAAGAAGGGAATGGCAACCCACTCCAGAATTCTTGCCTGGAGAATTTCATGGATAGAGGAGCCTGGCTACAGTCCATAGAGCTGCAAAGAGTCAGACATGACTGAGCAACTAAAGCTAAGCTTCAGTTAGCACATCTAAGTTGCTAACTCCATAAGTTTTATATCCAGACCCAACAGTTCTCAAAAGAATACCATATTTCCAGATGCCTACAGAAAAAAATCAACTTGGAGAATGCCACAAGTGCCTTAAATTCAACCTGTCCAGAACTACAATGATTTATTTTTTTAATTTTTATTTTATATTGAGGTATAGTTTATTTTATATTGAAGTATAGAATCAAATGTATACACTCTGGAAAAACATCTTACCGTTTTTCTCCCTGCCTCTCCCTATATCCTTCATCTCTCTAAGACTAAGAGAGCCATTTTTCTACCCAAGAATGGCAAATTCAACCTGTGCAACCTGTCATCTCCCTTGTGTCTATCCAATCACTGGTACCTGTCCTTGTTCTTGCTCAGGCTAAGTCATGTACGACCCTTTGAAACCTCATGGACTGTGTAGCCCGCCAGGTTCCTCTGTCCATAGGATTATTCCAGGCAAGCATACTGGAGTGGGTGGCCATTTCCTTCTCCAAGGGATCTTCTTGGACCAGAGATCAAACCCAGGTCTCCTATTGCAGGAGGATTCTTTACTGAGCCATCATGGAAGGATCTGCCCTTGTACTTACTAATAATTCATGAATCTATCATCACGGTCTTGGTAATTTCATCATTCTTTCCTGAAGTGCCAGCGGAGCCTCCTGCTTTTTCCTTTTGTATCTTCCCTTTCCATTCCAGTCTGTACACAGTCAGTAGAGGCAATTGTCTACAATATAAATTTAATCATGTAGTTTTCTAGAAAAATATTTGTACAGTATCCCGCACTATCTGAAAGATCAAGTCTACAATCATTCCATGGCTTTCAGTGCTCTCGGTGAATTCCATTCAACCTTTCTCACCATCCTCAGCCCCTGACACTCTTCAGTTCAGTCCAGTTCAGTCGCTCAGTTGTGTCCGACTCTTTGCAACCCCATGAATCACAGCAGGCCAGGCCTTCCTGTCCATCACCAACTCCTGGAGTTCACTCAGACTCACCTCCATCGAGTCAGTGATGCCATCCAACCATCTCATCCTCTGTCGTCCCCTTCTCCTCCTGCCCCCAATCCCTCCCAGCATCAGAGTCTTTTCCAATGAGTCAACTCTTCGCATGAGGTGGCCAAAGTACTGGAGTTTCAGCTTTAGCATCATTCCTTCCAAAGAAATCCCAGGACTGAGCTCCTTTAGAATAGACTGGTTGGACACTCTTAGCCAAACCAAATGTACACTTTTTTGCTCAATTTTTTTTCTTTCCAAAGCACTTATCATGGCCTGAATTGTCTTAGGTACATGTCTGTTGGTTTCCGTCAGAAGGTAAGCTTTCTAAAGTCAAGAACCCCTTTTACTTTGTTTACTGCAGAGTCTGTCATGCCTAGAACAGTGTCTGACACATAACAGGTGCCCAGTGGATATATATTGATTGACTGACTGACACAGAAGTTTCGAGACAATTGCCTTTGAAGCCCAAATCGATGTTCTCTAGTATATATGATTATATATACTAGATTGACAATCACTTCCTAACTTTTCATCTTAACTTTCATTCTAAGTAGTAAAATTATAAACTAATATAGTGAGGAAATGTACAGGTTTGGGTGGAGCTTTCCCCAGTGGCTCAGCAGTAAAGAATCTGCCTGCAATGCAGGAGATGCAAGGGACTTGGGGTCGATCCCTGGGTTGGGAAGATCCTCTGGAGGAAGGCAGGGCCACCCACTCCAGTATTCTTGCCTGGAGAATCCCACGGACAGAGGAGCCTGGTGGGCTACAGTCCATGGGGTCACAAAGAGTCACACAACTGAAGCAAATGAGCACAGCATGGAACACAGGTTTGGGTATCAGGGAGACTGAGGTTTGAATTCCGGCTCCACACTGACTCATTTACCTCATTTAGAAAATGAGGAAATATTTCCTTCTTTACACAGTTCTTTCAGATCATGTGTATGATTTAGATATATGATTTATACTGTAAATACACCCTCCCTTCCTTCTTTCCTCCCTCCCACCCTTTCTTCTTTCTTCCTCCTCTTCTCCCTTTGGTAGGGAACCTGTTTTGCAAGACAAAACCTCGACTGTGACACAGAGGAAGGAAGAGGGACATTTTCACATATTAAACTATCCCTCTTACAGCCGAAAAATCAAATGTCTGATTTGGACAGCCACGTGATTGTCCAGCTTATGCTTAAATAGCTCTAGCAGGAAAAATTCTACCTCCTGTTTCTATCTAGCCACCAGAAAACATAAATTCCATATCACAACCATATAAAATTGTAACATCAGCTAATAGTAAAGATAGTTTGCGTAGTATAATAAATTAATTAAATCATCTTGGTGAGTCTATTTGAATTGAATCTTCAAAGTCAAGTTTCCTGCAATTTCTTTATCAAGGTCTCTAAAGTTGTATTTTTATTGATATTTTAAAAATAAATTCCTATAACATCAAACCTATAAAAGGTTCATCACAGACCAAATACCTCTCTAACCTTTTAAGCTCTCACAGTAAAAACTGTCTTTTTTATTTATCTAAGTTTGGGAAAGATACAAATGTAATCATAACCCCCAAGGCAAAATTTTATGGCAGTTTTCAGAACTCTTCACTATAAAAACTACTCAGACCTACAAACATAAAAGTTTCCAATAAAATTTGTTTTAGATACTTGCAATAAAACATTCTTTGCTTGCCTCTTAGCTCCAAATTTTGGAACCACAGCTGTCCAAATGCTGAAGATATATGCCACCTTCCCCAGCCACACATTCCTCAAACTGTTAATCTCCTTCCCTTGAAAAACACTACTATTTCTTAAATATCATTAATATTTCACATTTAGGAAATGTGTGTTAATAAGAATGAAAGAAAAAATGGGTCATATTAAAGAAGTCACAAAGAGCATTACATACAAAGAGCAATACATACATGCATTACTAAAGCACCTTAAGTAACTATATTTTACGTTAAAAATAATGTCCTTGGGTTTTCACCTAAAAAAATCACCCTGCTGTTTAACCTGGAACATATTTCATAATGAAAATTTACATAATAAGGGACAAACATGGACCTATGAGCACAGAAGTGATTCATATTGGAAAGTCTTCTGGGAGTGCATGCATGTTCTAGTAGGGGCATTTGGAAAGCTGATTTCCCTTCCACTTCTGGTCCTCCCAGTACCACAGGGAGATGCTGCCAATGGCTTCAGTGCTCAGGAAGCACACAGAAGCATCCTGGCTCTGGGCTTGAACAGTTTTACCAAAATGCTCCTTTCAGGCCTCTGACCTTGAAATCAATCCATTCCATCCATTGCTCTGATCTCTGTTTCTCTGAGGCATTACACAAAATACAAACCAGGCTCCTTCCTTTGATATCAGCATATTGTTTACCATGCGGAAGGCAGTCAGTGGTCTGGGCTCTGCTCTCAGCTAGTACCTTACATGCATGCTCCTCTGCCTTAGGGAGGGAGTGTGAGTGGAAATGTGTGCAAAGGCTTAGGCATCAGATCAATTTATGTTTGAACCTCAGCAATGCCACTTTCTATCTCTATCAGTCTGACAAGTTAAGAAACTTCCTCATCTGTAAAACTGAAGCAAATTTCCTCCTGTTTGTTCCTTCCTGACTCATGGTCCCATTGCTGATCTCCCTGCAAACTCCTTCAATTTTATACGCAGTTTCTCTCAAAGTGCAGTAAAGTTCCCTACAATCCAACCTTCAACTTGCAAATCTTCAGAGATGCAGACATGCATGCTAGCCCCTGTAAGCCAGCTATTGTACTGTTGCTGTTGTGTTCAGTCGTTCCGCTGTGTCCAACTCTTTGCAACCCCATGACTGTAGCACAACAGGCTTCCCTGTCCTTCAATATCTCCCAGAGTTTGCTCAAACTCGTGTCCATTGAGTCGGTGATGCCATCCAACTATCTCATCCTCTGTCGTCCCCTTCTCCTCCTGCTCTCAATCTTTCCCTGCATCAGGGTCTTTTCCAATGAGTTTTCTTTGCAAAATGTGGCCAAAGTATCGGAGCTTCAGTTTCAGCATCAGTCCTTCCAATGAATATTCAGCATTCAAGGTACTATACTTTAAGGTTAAAATGTTTATTTTTTATGTTTTTTTTTAATGTATTATCTGTGTGAAGGTATTATATGTATTAAAAGGAAGTGTTAGTCTCTCAGTTGTGTCTGGCTCTTTGTAACCCCATGGACTATAGCGCATCAGACTCCTCTATCTATGGAATTCTCCAAGCAAGAATACTGGAGTGGGTAGCCATTCCCTTCTCCAGGGGATCTTCCTGACCCAGAGATCAAACCCAGGTCTCCTGCATTTCAGGCAGACTCTTTACCATCTGAGCCACCAGAGAAGCCCAGTTATATACACTATGAATGTATATCTCTGAGAAAAGTATCATAAAACTATTATAGTAGTACAGTACAATATAGTGATTGGTACCTAGGTTAACTTTGTTGGGCTTACAAATGTGTTCTGTGAATGGAACTCCTTCATATGTAGGAGACTTACTATAAACTCATTGCAATTCAAGTTCCAAATAGGAAAAAGAGTACATCAAGGCTATATATTGTCACCCTGCTTATTTAACTTATATGCAGAGTACATCATGAGAAATGCTGGGCTGGAGGAAGCACAAGCTGGAATCAAGATTACTGGGAGAAATATCAGTAACCTCAGATATGCAGGTGACACCACCCTTATGGCAGAAAGTGAAGAAGAACTAAAGAGCCTCTTGATGAAAGTGAAAGAAGAGAGTGAGAAAGTTGGCTTAAAGCTCAACATTCAGAAAACGAAGATCATGGCATCCAGTCCCATCACTTCATGGCAAATAGATGGGGAAACAGTGGAAACGGTGGCTGACTTTATTTTTCTGGGCTGCTAAACCACTGCATATGGTGATCGCAGCCATGAAATTAAAAGACGCTTACTCCTTGGAAGAAAAGTTATGACCAACCTAGATAGCATATTCAAAAGCAGAGACATTACTTTGCCGACTAAGGTCCGTCTAGTCAAGGCTATGGTTTTTCCAGTAATCATGTAAGGATGTGAGAGTTGGACTATAAAGAAAGCTGACTGCCAAAAATTGATGCTTTTGAACTATGGTGTTGGAGAAGACTCTTGAGAGTCCCTTGGACTGTAAGGAGATCCAACCAGTTCTTCCTAAAGGAGATCAGTCCCGGGTGTTCATTGGAAGGACTGATGTTGAAGCTGAAACTCCAATACTTTGGCCACCTCATGTGAAGAGCTGACTCATTGGAAAAGACCCTGATGTTGGGAACAATTGAGGACAGGAGGAGAAGGGAACAACAGAGGATAAGATGGTTGGATGGCATCAGCGACACAATGGTCATGGGTTTAAGTGGACTCTGGGAGTTGGTGATGGACAAGGAGGCCTGGCATGCTGCGGTTCATGGGGTCGCAAAGAGTCGGATATGACTGAGCAACTGAACTGAACTGAAATTCAGGTTATACAGAAACAAACTGAGACAAGAACTGTGTACATGTACTCTCTGTGGTACTGGGAGAGACTTGTCAAAGAATCAGGGAAGCAGGGCAGGGAGAGGGAAGAAGTCAAGCAAGAGTCTATTTTCAGGCACAGATTTGGCCTCACCTGTCCTCTCAGAGAAGCTCTGCAGCTGAAATTACATCTGCAAGTTTGTTCCCCATGGAGGCTGGCCAGATAAAATGTGATACCCGATTAAATTTGAATTTCAAATACACAATGAATTCTTTTTGTGCTGTGCTTAGTCTTTCCATCCTGTGTGCCTCTTTGCAACTCCTTGACTGTAGCCCACCAGGCTCCTCTGTCCATGAGTATTTTCCAGGCAAGAATACTAGAGTGGGTAGCCTATCCCTTCTCCAGGGGATCTTCCCAACCCAGAAATTGAATGGTAGTCTCCTGCATTTTAGGTGGATTCTTTATACCAGCTGAGCTACCAGGGAAGCCCAAATTCTTTTTAGTATGTCTCAAATATTCCATGAAACATGCTTATACTAAAAAACAATTATTTGTTGTTTATTTGAAGTTCAAGTTTAATTGGCTATCCTGAATTTTTGTTAGTTTGTATGAAAATTCTGTGAAAGTCAGATTTCTGGGCTTTCATCCTAAGGGCTGTGAGTTGGGGACATGGAGATGGGAAGGTGGCAGCAGGAGCTCACAGAATCCATACAAGGGATTGAAGAAGATCTGAGTGAGACCCCAGCAATAGTGTCTGCTAGCATCCTCCAGTATTTTTGCCGGGAAAATCTCATGGACAGAGGAGCCTGGCAGGTCACAGTGCATGGGGTCGCAAGAGTCGGACATGACTTAGCGACTAAAACACCACCAGCAGCATCCTGTACTGTGTCGTGTTCTTCACACAATGCTCCTCCACTTCCTTCCACTATGGAAAAGAGGTCTCACAATGGAGCCTGATTTTTCTCTGCAACAAAACTAGTTTTCTACAGTCCTTCAATGTAGCTTCTAGATCACACACTCATTGCTTTGACTCCCCAGGGATATGTCCCTCTTTGAGCTGTGGCTCTCTGGCTATTGCCTTCTTCTCCTGTAGTTTTGCCTACATCCAGGAGATCCTTAACCCTGATAACTGTGATGTCTAGGTCACAGGTTTCCTCCAGCCCCAAATGCTACTGCCAACTTGGTCACTGCTTTGTCAAATAAATAGTCTCAAGTTCTGTTATACATTATTTATGTTCCTGGCCTAATCATTACTGGGACTTCCTTCACCTCTGAAAACTTAATTATCCCACTTTGAAAATACTCTCATTCATTCAGTTTTCACTCCATTACTCCTGTTACATTGGTCCTTAGACTTAATGAAGACACTTTCCTCATTCATCAACCCTTCCAGAGTTTACTTTCTTCTCTCATCAGCAACAAATTTCAGCCTTTTATCAATATTTATAAACATTCCAACAGCCTCATCCTCTATTTATTCTGCTATATTCATTCTAAGATCCCCTCAACCCATAACAATATATAAGCCTCCCTTCTCTATTCCTCTGAAATTTGCTTAAAAGATTATCATTGTGAAATGAAAATATCTCCTGCCATATTAATCAACAAGAAATGTCACAGCCATCAGTGATTTCTGGCCTCCAAATGTGAATGAGGGCTCCAAAAACTGATCCAGCGGATGCTGCCACCTCCACAAAGTGATTGCTACAGAGCTGAAGGAATGCAAGAAGCAGGGAAAACGAGGAAACAGGGTTGGTCCCAGATAGCTGAGGGGCTTTGAAGGGAATGAATTCAGTGAGCCCAGAGGCTAAAGCTACGACCAACCTAGACAGCATATTAAAAAGCAGAGACATTACTTTGCCAACAAAGGTCCATCTAGTCAAGGCTATGGCTTTTCCAGTAGTCATGTATGGACACAAGAATTGGACTATAAAGAAAGTTGAGCACCAAAGAATTAATGCTTTTGAATTGTGCTATTGGAGAAGATGCTTGAGTCCCTTGGACTGCAAGGAGATCCAACCAATCCATCCTAAAGGAAATAGGTCCTGAATATTCACTGGAAGGACTGATGTTGAAACTGAAACTCCAATACTTTGGCCACCTCATGCAAAGAATTGACTCATTTGAAAAGACCCTGATGCTGGGAAAGATTGAAGGAGGGAGGAGAAGGGGATGAAAGAAGATGAGATGGTTGGATGGCATCACTGACTCAATGGACATGAGTTTGAGTGAACTCCAGGAGTCGGTGATGGACAGGGAGGCCTGACATGCTGCAGTCCATGGTGTCGCAGAGTCGTACATGACTGAGCAACCTAGCTGAACTCAACTGAACTGAGAGGCTTGCATCTTCTCATACACAGAATATCATGCTAAATTCCTTGACTTGACACCTGATCTTTGATGTTCAAACTGCCTGCTCCCTTTGCTGCAAACTTGTATTTAGCGTGACTTCCCTGCTGCCTCCTTGGAGCAGTTTTCTCAGAGCTGCTGATATGCTGTCTCCCGGGGGCTCTGAGTCTTAAACTTCCCCATCAAATAAAATGAATCTCTACTTTCAGGTTTTTGTCGACTATACTTTTTTAATCGACATCATGATAAGGACTTTCTTGGCTGTCCAGTGGTTAAGACTTCGCCTTCCAAGGCAGGAGGTGCGAGCTTGATTCCTGGTCAGAGAGCTAAGATCCCACATGCCTTTTGGCAAAAAAAAAAAAAAAAATCAAAACATAAAACAGAAACAATCTTGTAATAAATTCAATGAAAACTTTAAAAATGGTCCACATCAAAAAAGTCTCTGAAACAAAATGATGACTTTGATGTCTTGTTTACAGTATTGGAACAACAAAACTTTCACTTATAATTATAGGAGCAAATTTAAATCATACTGAAATTAGCTACATTATATATTGCTATAACATATCCCCAGTGGAGAGAGTTTTAAATGCAAAGACACTGATACATTGCAATTTTTCTTTAGAGATCATTAGGCATTTAATATGAAGAATATTAGCTTGAGTAGAAAAGAAGCTTGAATCTATGCATTTAGTAATTTATCACACAACAGTATAGATTGGAAGCAACATTCTTTTAAGTGCTGAATTCATGTTAATATTTATACATTGAAAATAGACACAGGGAAAAAATATCCTTTTTCCAAGGAAAAATTCTTTCGAAAGTAGGTTTAATACTAACCTTTATTTCCAATAATCTTTTATTATGCTTACTTATTTTGTGGTGGAAAAGAAGAGGCAGAAGTACAATGAAACACGACAGCAATTATCCTATGCACAGACATATATGAAACACAGAAGTGAAACAAAAAGCAATTAACATGCATGCATTTACATTAAAACAGAAATGAAATATTTACAAAGTTGAGGAGTTTTTTCTTGGAATTGAAAGTAACTTCAGGAACAATTTAAAAACTCTAAACCATTTTAAGTTCAACATTGTACAACTAAATATAACTCCAAGTTCATTTCAAAACAAATTGTTTACAGCAGCTTCTTAATTCATTATAATTAGCACCACTGTTCAAATCCAACACAACTAAAAGCTGGAAACTACGTCAAGTGTTCCTCCTACTCTAAATAGTGAAACCGAAGTAAAAGTTAATTACATTTTAAACCTATTTTTTCTTCCTTATCTTATTTCACTGTTGAAGTCATTTAATATTCATGAAGGTATGCAAAGATTAATTTTCATTTTTATATACTTGTTTCAGACATACTTAAACTGAAAGAGTTTGATTACTATACAAAATATAAGGTGATAAATCATAATCCTTCTCCATTTAGTAGAATTGGATTTTACGAATCTGTTACCTTAAATTTTATTTGCTGGACTACCCTGGTGCTTCAGACGGTAAAGCATCTGCCTGCAATGTGGGAGACCCGGATTCGATCCCTGGGTAGGGAAGATCCCCTGGAGAAGGAAATGGCAATCCACTCCAGTACTCCTGCCTGGAAAATTCCATGGACAAAGGAACCTTGTAGGCTACAGTCCATGGGGTTGCAAAGTCACAAGTGAGTGACTTCACTTCACTTTAGTTCAGGAACCTCAAGTAAGTTAGATTCTTTCAGCTTGGCTCCCTGTGTCCTAGCATAAGTTGTTGTGTGCAGGGAGACAGTGTGATATGATTAGGAAGAAGGCACAAGGAATGAGTTCTAGATTAATAGCAACTAGTTGGTTTCTTTTTTGGTTTAAAAGTGAAACTAATATTTCAGGAGACTCAAGAATCAGAGGTCCCCAGCCTCTGGAATCTAACAACTGGTGGTCTAAGTTGAAGCTGAGGTAATGAGTCCCTTTGCTGTCCATCTGAAACCATCAAAACATTATTAGTTGGCTGTGACACCCCACTCCAGTACTCTTGCCTGGAGAATCCCATGGACTGAGGAGCCTGGTAGGCTGCAGTCCATGAGGTCGCAAAGAGTCCAGCACGACTGAACGACTTCACTTTCACTTTTCACTTTCATGCATTGGAGAAGGAAATGGCAACCCACTCCAGTGTTCTTGCCTGGAGAATCCCAGGGATGGGGGAGCTTGGTGGGCTGCCGTCTATGGGATCGCACAGAGTCGGACGTGACTGAGGCGATTTAGCAGCAGCATACTCCAAAATAAAATAAAAAGTTTAAAAAATATAGAAAAATTTTTAAAAGGAAGCCACTCAATAAAATAGTGAAACATGGACACGGAACTCTGAATTTTGGTTATTCAAGAAAGAAACAAACTCCTCTCTAAAAAGCAAACTAATTTATCAAGTGAGAAATCCTTTGCAATAATTTGTCTACTTCATAAATATTATGATTTTTAGGGATGAAAAATTAAATGAGTAAATAATTCATAGCATTTAGGTCTGAAAGGAAATATTACTGCAACTTAAATAGATNTGATTTTTAGGGATAAAAAATTAAATGAGTAAATAATTAATAGCATTTAGGTCTGAAAGGAAATATTACTGCAACTTAAATAGATATTTTGTCTGTATTTGTATTGATTTTTCAACACTTTTATTTACTTTATCTTAGAAATTTATCCACAGCATTGGATTTGATGTCTGAGGAATAAAATTGATTACTTATTTTTTTAATTAGAAATAAAAATATTAAAATCTCCATTTGGTTTTGGGTGATGTTGGCACAGTTGAATTTCTACCATTTAAGCTTTGCATTCATTCACTTATTCATTCATTTAACAAATATGGATAGAATATCTACCATGTGCCAAGCATTCTACTGAGTGTTAAAAAGAATGGAACTATGCTAAAGATGGAGAAGGCAATGGCACCCCACTCCAGTACTCTTGCCTGGAAAATCCCATGGGCAGAGGAGCCTGGTGGGCTGCAGTCCATGGGGTCGTTAAGAGTCAGAGACGACTGAGCGATTTCACTTTCCCTTTTCACTTTCATGCATTGGAGAAGGAAAGGGCAACCCACTCCAGCGTTCTTGCCTGGAGAATCTCAGGGACGGGGGAGCCTGGTGGGCTACCATCTATGGGGTCGCATAGAGTCGGACACGACTGAAGCGACTTAGCAGCATGCTAAAGATAAAAGTAGTCATAGCTCCCTGGAAACTCACACGTGATGAGTATGATGGTCTAACCAACAGGAACCGTATATGGCTGAGGAGCTTTCTGTATCTAAGAGTCAGGGAAGACTTCTGTGACCCACTGACCTTTCAGATGGGATCTATTTTATGTGTCCAGGAGGGCAGTGAGGAAGGGGAGAGAGAATCCAAAAGGTAAGATAGCACCTTCTTCTTGAAAGGATTAGCTCTGTGTTTATATTTCATTTTTACTAGTTATTTTATTAGTTTTGGTACATTTTAATAGTTATTTTCAAATAGCTACTTTCACATTCGTTCAAAATAAACTGAGATTTTTTTTTAAACATGAGGGAAAGGTGAGATTTGGCATTCGGTATGGTTCTTTTGCTATTTGAAGGGCTCCTTCCTAGGGGCTTGACTTGGAAACAGATGGTGCATAGTAGTGACTTAATGAGATAAATGTTTCTCCCCATTAGGATCTGTGAGTGGGTCTTTCTATTAGTAAAGTATTTACTAAAGAATAAAATCAACTGCTTGTGTACTAGTGTTCCTTAAGTTAATGACACTTTATATATTAGAATTTATGATCTGGGATATGGTAATGCTTTCAATCTAGTCAGTACTTTTTCTTTATATGGTTTATCTTAAAGAGGACTACTGTGTAATTGCTTTTGTGCTTTACCATTTGTTTTCTTGTATAAAAGAAAAAAGACAGAATATTAACAAGCCAGCTGTTAGCACTTCTTTGATATTTCCCTGTGGTCTGCTCCATTAGAGGGGGCTAAGTTCTTAATATCAGTTGGATTTGTTAATCATTGGTAAACAGTGCTCTATGAGTACTGGATAATGGGTTCATTTTGTGCATTTATTTTTACCATGGAAATTTGGATATTCTCTCGTCTTTAAAAGGTTTGTTTAAAAAATCACTAAAAGCATAATCCAGATGTCCAAACCTTCCACAAAATTAAACAAAATGATGTTTTATTTGCATGACTGAAGAAAGTATAATTTTCAGTTTTTATTTCAAGAATTTATTTCAGATGATCTTAGATCACACTCTCTATGCCTAACACCATGGGGAAAATAATAGGAAAAGCTATTGCATCTGTACATGAACACTATTCATTTATTCAGGGGCTACTTTATACCAGGTTTTTGTTAGGCTTTGCGGAAATGAAAGAAATGATAACGATGGGGAAATTTTCACCCTAGACTCCTAAGTAGTTAGTTGATCCTTTCAAATAAAGTTCAAGGGTATTTGGTATGGCATTTGCTATTTTATAGGAGACAAAGAAAAGCTCTAGCAAATTATGCCATAGACACCAATAAATGCCTAATTCCCATCTCCTTAGTGGTAACCCAAGTCTGGGATGGATCAATTTATATCTTTACATCCCCATCACAAGAGATATCCATGGGGAAACCTAGAGACATAGATCTAGATGTTTAGCCCTAAGGCAGAGACTTGATAAGAATAACTTATTCAGCCAGGAGTGTTCTAAAAAGAAAAATGTTCCCTTCTCAGTGAGCTTCATCCAGAAAACATTTCTTCAATGAACGCTCTGCTATCAGATGTGGTGGCACCTGCTGTGTGGCTTTAAGATCAGACACTTGGGAGAGCTCCCCCTCTTTCATGGGACAATCTTCATGAAGTATGTGACAGCTGGAAACACAGACAGAGCTGAAGATGAGGAGGGAACTTAAGCCTAGCATCCTTTCAGGTTCCCAGTTTATCTGGGATGAGATCAAATTTTATTCATACTTCTCACTGAGGCAGAAACATAAATGACATGCAGACTGCTTCACAATTTGCTTAGCTGATGACCATTTCCCAGAATTGACTCCTAAAAGCCCACTCCATCAGTCTCAAGAACATCTTAAAGAAATTGACCACTTCCTTGATTGGAAGATTTACAAGGCAGTAGATTTCCCTCCACCTCCCTGTACATATAGGTCCATGGAGGACAACAAACTGAAATGATCCTCCTTCCCTGAAGCCAGTATGGAGGCAACGTAAAGTGCAGGCTAATCCCCTGAGTCCTAAATGGCCTTCAACAGACCTGTCCTAATGAAGCAAAGTTAAAAATCAGTAATAAATTAATGAGAAGGTGCCTCGTAGTGGCAATCATCCATCCATTCCCTCTTAGAGCACCTCTTAATTATTTTTACTAATGACAAAGTTTGGGGGTCACTGATTTCAGAAAAGAAGAAAACTTTTCTGCTCTCAAGGCTGTAATGTGCAGCCTCTACATTCTGCGTATTTAGAATAATCACTATTTATTACTAGTGGTTGTTTCTTTTTTAAATGCTTGGTGATGGCATTGCTTCAGTGGGCTGAAAAGACCATATCTGCTTTTTTTCATTCAGGAAGAGACTGTTATTTGGGGCTGTCCATCATTTATCGATAGTAAGGAGTAGAGCAACATGTCCTCTGCACCTTCTCTGTCTTCTTATGGTACTGCAATAATCCCTAAGGTGTGGATAAAAATGCCTGTTTCCCCCACTTCCCATCTTTCTGTTAACTGGACTTAAGTCCAATTTATGCAGAGAATCTTTCAGTCTTGCTGGTGATTATTACAGCTGCTGGCTAACACAGCCCTCTTAACATCTCTACTAAATTCTAAAATCTGCTTAAAAAATTATCAGAGTGACACGTGTTGGCAGCAATTTCATTTCACAGAGAATCACGGAGTAAAGGCAGTGTTCACTTTTCCTCCCTCCCTTTCCTTTCTTCCCAAGATACCAGTGACACATTCCAAATGGGGTGACTTTCTGGGGTCACTTTTCTTGGAATATAACTTACAGGTTGAAAAAGTGTGCTTAATAAAATGTGTCACAGCACAAATGAAGAACAATCAACACGAGACAGTAATTTGTCATCATTTTTAGAGCAACCAAGCTGTAATTGGGAAATAGAGGGTGTGGTCATCCCACTGGACACCGACAGAGCCAAGAGCAAGAGCCGCTTGTCCAGAGCGCACGGTGGGGCCACGCGTAGCGAGGGCATGCCCACTGCTGTCCTGTGCCTTTCACGTCAGCCACCAAATCCGTGTGATCTCTTGGCCTCAAGCTTCCAGATTCAGAATCCATGGAGAGTGTAGAAAAGCAACCAAAGAAAAGAGTTGGGTGTATTTTGATAGACTTATGAGAAACTACGGCTTCATCACTTTGCTTATTACTGTTCTAACTCTGGCAGGCCCCCTCCCACTTCAGAAAGGAGGAAGACATTACAGGCAATACTAGAAAATTCAGGATTAGTGAAATAAGAATAACAAAAAATTAACATTTTAAAGGATTTTGTTGAGCTTTACATTTTCAAAGCTTTTCCCATGAGTGCTTTTCTTCCCCCTGCAAGACTGCTGATATTGGATCTATCACTCAAGAGAAAATAATATTATCAAGTGTTTTAAAAACAATCGAGTGGAAGGAGACTGTAGGATTAATATTTTTAAATGAATTACAGTGGTCTGTATGCACCACTTTCTTCAGCAATTTTTCTTGGCAGAGGAAAATATCAAACCCAGTCCAATGTGAAAATTCCCCAACACAATGAAAGTTAGAATTCAGTATAAGCATCAAACATGATAGTATGTTGTTCATTAAGAGATTTTCACAGCTAAAGTGCATCATAGGTCAGCAGATTTAATGCACATGTCTCATTCCTTACTACAAAACCAGCAAGGCTTAGTCACATCTCGCTTCACGAATTCTCATCTTCACTGAAAACTGAACCACCCAAATTCCCCAGAAGGCTTTATAAGAAATGAACTCTTACTCGAATTACCGTCACTTTTACAATGTTCTAAACAGGCTAATGCATCCCCTTTGAGGAGAAAGCTTTCCTGGAGCAAAAGAGAATGCCGTCAAGCACACCAAGTCTCACAAGGATCACTGACAGTGAAGTAAGTTCAGAAAAATTTCTTTCAACCGATTAAACTCTGAAAGGTCATCCACACAGACAGCAAGCTCAAAGTTACTCTCCCCCTTCACAGGATCAAAACATCTTATTGCCACCAGTTACAAGGCTCATGAAAGATGCCTTCACTTATTTATGTATTTATATGTTTTAAAGAAGACTTTTTCCCATTAAAAATTTTATTATTGAATTTTCCAGAAGTCCTTGAGGTCTTGAGAAGAAAGTCACAAATTTGAGGCACTGTTGTTTGGGTGTTAAATTGGTAGCAACCATTAGAAAGGCAGCCTGAGTTAATTATGTGGGATTTACCTGCCCTGTAGATTTGCAAGTTAGATATTGTTGCAATTTCATTATTTTTTGTGCTATTCAGAGAAACAAATAACTTCCTTATTTTTACTTTATGTTTTAATGGAATATTTATCTCTTGGCATTGGCAGAAAATAATACTTTTATTGGCATGACCAGAATGATGGGGTAAAACCATGAGAAGGTAGAGTTGATATATGACTTTGCTGATTCAAGTTTCTGTGATTAAAGTAGAGTTGACAGCATATTTTTATCTCATAGTTTGCACGATATTTCTATGCCCTCAGAAGAGAACTGGCATTGCTTCCCCTAATTTAAATCCCAATGATCTATTGCTTTTTAATATTAACAGTCATTGCTAGTCAAGCTCTTGCAGAACAAGCAGCTTCAGCTCCAAATCTCAAGGTCTAAAGACTGTAGTCATTTATCTAATGAGCCCCTGGAGGACCTAGGGTAACTCAGCCCATTAAGCAAGCTGAGTCTCAAGCAAGGGTTGCTGAAAGTTGACCTGCAACTGCCAAAATCCTCCTTTGTGGAGTTTCGTTATGAGTCATAAAACTCACCTCCTCCGTGACAAATCCAACGTATTTGTTAATTGTGTCTCTGCTCTGAGCCGTAAGCTTTACTTCACCAGAGCATCTGCTTGGGCTCCATTCCATTGCTAATGATCTTCTCTACTTTCCAGTCACTAATTTTTAAGAAGTATCTGTGTGATGTAGTGAAAATCCACCCTTAAAGAGGTATCATGAGACTCGATTTCTATTCTCATTTCTGCCAATAACTATCCAAGTAACATGGAGGAAGTCCTTTGGCCTTTCTGAAATTCAGTTTCCTCAGCTCAAAACAGAGGTGGGGGTACCGAGTGAGGGGATGTACTATAGGACATGAAGGTCCCCTCAGCTATAAAATTCCAGCTCTATTTACTTATAATGAAATGACTTTGTTTCTACTATTTTCACGTAAATTTTGGTGAAATTGGACAATTTTGCATGACTTAAAAAAATTCATTATATATTCAGTTACAAACTCTTAGGAAAACTCTTTAAAACCAGAGGAACTCTAACACAAGACAAAGATTCATCCCACACCCCCTTCCCTCACCCATGTCCATATGTCCATTCTCTTATACCTGTGTTTGTATTCCTGCCTGCTAGTAGGTTCATCTGTACCATTTTTCTAGATTCCACATATCTGTATTAATATATATTTGTTTTTTTTTCTTTTTGACTTACTTAACTCTATGTGACAGACTCTAGGTCATCCATATCTCTACAAATGACCCAATTTCATTCCTTTTTATGGCTGAGTAATATTCCATTGTATATGTATACCACATCTTCTTCATCCATTTTTTTTTTAATTAGAGGATAATTGCTTTAAAATCTTGTGTTGGTTTCTTCCACATATCAACATTAATCAGCCACAGGTATACATAAGTCCCCTCCATCCTGAGCCCCTTCCCACCTCCCACCCCATCCCACCCCCTAGGTTGTCAAAGAACACTGGGTTGAGCTCCCTGTGCCACACAGTAAATTTGCACCTGCTATCTACTTTAAATATGGTAATGTATATGTTTCCATGCTATTATGAACCTATTTGCAGCGCAGCAATGGAGACACAGACACAGAGAACAGACTTATCCATTCATTTTTTTTTTCAGTGTGATTAATTTATTATGAATCAGACAATAAACATTTGATTTGACCAGGTACCTGGACATAGGCTATAGTCAACATAAAAATTAAACATCTGCCCTTTAACAAATGTAAATAAATCTAGGTCAACATTTTCCCCTAAGTGATTTTAAAGAGACATTTTATTTATATACCTTTGAACTTAAAAGATCCAGCCCAAAGCCACTTTTCTCTTTGTAGCCTTGCTGACCCAACTGGGAAGCATGAATGAATTGGGTCAGTAGGCTACAGAGAATCCACCTGCAATTCAGGAGACCATAGTTTATTTCCTGGGTCGGGAAGATTCACTAGAGAAAGGAAGCTACTCACTCCAGTATTCTTGGGCTTCCCTTGTGGCTCAGCTGGTAAACAATTTGCCTGAAATGAGGGAGATCTGGGTTTGATCCCTGGGTTGGGAAAATATGCTGGAGAAGAGAAAGGCTACTCAACTCCAGTATTCTGGCCTGGAGAAGTCCATGGACTATATAGTCCATGGGGTTGCAAAGAGTCGGACATGGCTGAGGGACTTTCACTTCACAAGATACAGAAAGAAAAGTAGCTTTGAGCAGGGTCTTTAAATGGTGAATTCATGTCAATGTTTGGCAAAAGCAATACAGTATTGTAAGGTAAACTAAAGTTAAAATAAAAATTTTAAAAAAATGACTGGATAAAAATACATGCCCTAGAACCCCTGCTCTGCAACAACAGAAGCCACCACAATGAGAAGCCTGGGCACCACAACTAGAGAAGTCCAGCACACAGCAAGGAATCCTCAACATAGCGCCCCTTCCCTTCCCCCCCCCAAGAACGGATATGAAATATGATTTGGAAGAATAACTGAGAAGATGTGCAAAAGGACTGAATGTGGACAATGAGGGGACAGAGATTATGAATGACTTCTAATTTGGGGGATGGATGAGGGTGGTATTCACTGACATGGAAAATGTTGAACTAAAAAAGTATTGAATGTTGAACTAAGTTTTAGTTTTGCTTTTGTTTTCTGATCTGTGCTTGAGAACAGGAGAGATTACAGAATTCTGTTTCAGTCAGTTCAGCTCAGTCACATCCGACTCTTTGCAACCCCATGAACTGCAGCACACCAGGCCTCCCTGTCCATCACCAACTCCTAGAGTTCACTCAGACTCATGTCCATCGAGTCAGTGATGTCATCCAGTCATCTCATCCCCTGTCGTCCTCTTCTCCTCCTGCCCCCAATCCCTCCCAGCATCAGAGTCTTTTCCAATGAGTCAACTCTTCACATGAGGTGGCCAAAGTAGTGGGGTTTCAGCTTTAGCATCATTCCTTCCAAATAAATCCCAGGGCTGATCTCCTTCAGAATGGGCTGGTTGGATCTCCTTGCAGTCCAAGGGACTCTCAAGAGTCTTCTCCAACATCACAGTTCAAAAGCATCAATTCTTTGGTGCTCAGCCTTCTTCACAGTCCAACTCTCACATCCATACATGACCACAGGAAAAACCATAGCCTTGACTAGACAGACCTTTGTTGGCAAAGTAATGTCTCTGCTTTTGAATACACTATCTAGGTTGGTCATAACTTTTCTTCCAAGGAGTAAGTGTCTTTTAATTTCATGGCTGCAGTCACCATCTGCAGTGATTTTGGAGCCCAAGAAAACAAAGTCTGACACTGTTTCCACTGTTTCCCCATCTATTTCCCATGAAGTGATGGGACCAGATGCCATGATCTTCGTTTTCTGAATGTTGAGCTTTAAGCCAACTTTTTCACTCTCCTCTTTCACTTTCATCAAGAGGCTTTTTAGTTCCTCTTCACTTTCTGCCATAAGGGTGGTGTCATCTGCATATCTGAGATTATTGATATTTCTCCCGGCAATCTTGATTCCAGCTTGTGCTTCTTCTAGCCCAGCGTTTCTCATGATGTACTCTGCATAGAAGTTAAATAATCTCAAAAATGACAGAATGATCTCTGTTCGTTTCCAAGGCAAACCGTTCAATATCAGAGTAATCCAAGTCTATGCCCCAACCAGTAACACTGAAGAAGCTGAATTGAATGGTTCTATGAAGGCCTACAAGACCTTTTGGAACTAACACCCCAAAAAGATGTCCTTTTCGTTATAGGGGACTGGAATGCAAAAGTAGGAAGTCAAGAAACACATGGAATAACAGGCAAATTTGGCCTTGGAATACAGAATGAAGCAGGACAAAGACTAATAGAGTTTTGCCAAGAAATGCACTGGTCATAGCAAACACCCTTTTCCAGCAACACAGGAGAAGACTCTACACATGGACATCACCAGATGGTCAACACCAAAATCAGATTGATTATACTCTTTGCAGCCAAAGATGGAGAAGCTCTATACAGTCAACAAAAACAAGACCAGGAGCTGACTGTGGCTCAGATCATGAACACCTTATTGCCAAATTCAGACTTAAATTGAAGAAAGTAGGGAAAACCACTCGACCATTCAAGTATGATCTAAATCAAATCCCTTATGATTATACAGTGGAAGTGAGAAATAGATTTAAGGACCTAGAACTGATAGATAGAGTGCCTGATGAACTATGGGCTGAGGTCGTGACATTGTACAGGAGACAGGGATCAAGACCATCCCCGCGGAAAACAAATGCAAAAAAGCAAAATGGCTGTCTGGGGAGGCCTTACAAATAGCTGTGAAAAGAATTCTATTTAGGTTATGTTAAATCTGAGGTATTTGTTGATTGAAGTGGAGATGTCAAAAGGCGATCAACAAATAATGAAATCTGGAACTCAGTGGTCATGGCTAGAAATACAAATTTAGTTGCCATGAGGATATACATGGATTTAAAGCCCAGTGACTGAATGGAAACACCTAGTGAGAGACTGCAGAAGAAAAATAAGGGCCCACGACCTAGCTCTGGGTAAGTGACATTGAGGAGGAGCCAGCAAAGAGACCCAGAAGAATGAGAATACACCTTATTCAGTAATTTCTTGACATTTTGAATATCCAAGTAGTGAAACAGTAGCCTGTTCTTCAACCATTTCTTATCTCAGCACTAGTGAGAACTTAAAACAGAAAAACGTAAGAAGATATTTGTAATTCATAGAAAATATTTGGAAATATTTTCAAAGTTTGGAGAAATTTCTCATAATACTCATACTTTGGAATTGGATGCATATATATTACTTAACCATGACAAGCCATTCTCATATACGAAGGTTTGTAGGCAGAGGTTGGCTTCCCTGGTGGACCAGTGGTAAAGAATCCACCCGCAATGCAGGAGACACAGGAGACGCCAGTTCTAGGCCTGTCCCTGGGTGAAGAAAATTCCCCTGGAGGAGGGCATGGCAACCCACTCGACTATTCTTTCCAGGAAAATCCCATGGACAGAGGAGCCTGGCGGGTTTCAGTCCATGGGGTCACAAAAGAGTCCGACACAACTGAAGTGACAGCAGCAGCAGCAGCAGGCAGATGTTATGAGCGTAGGTGTCAGACCTTCACTTTTTAGCTTTGGGATTTTGAGCAGGTTACCTCTCAGAGCCCCAGTGTATTCATCTGTGAAATGGAGATCATAGTAATACAACTTATCTCATAGAACTAATCTAAGGGTTAAAGTATTTAGTAGGTGTGAACACTTAGAACAATGCCTAGAACAAAATAGCACTGAAATAAATATCAGCTATGAGCATCACATGTAGTTATCTTCAGGGAGCCATATTCTTGAGCCATCTACAGTATATCCAAATTAATGTAAAAATGAGTAATCAGTTCAGTTCAGTTCAGTCGCTCAGTCGTGTCCGACTCTTTGCGACCCCATAAATCGCAGCACACCAGGCCTCCCTGTCCATCACCAACTCCTGGAGTTCACCCAGACTCGCGTCCATCGAGTCAGTGATGCCATCCAGCCATCTCATCCTCGGTCATCCCCTTCTCCTCCTGCCCCCAATCCCTCCCAGCATCAAAGTCTTTTCTAATGAGTCAGCTCTTCGCATGAGGTGGCCAAAGTACTGCAGTTTCAGCTTTAGCATCATTCCTTCTGAAGAAATCCCAGGGTTGATCTGCTTCAGAATGGACTGGTTGGATCTCCTTTCAGTCCAAGGGACTCTCAAGAGTCTTCTCCAACACCACAGTTCAGCATCAATTCTTCGGTGCTCAGCCTTCTTCACAGTCCAACTCTCACATCCATACATGACTACTGGAAAAACCATAGCCTTGACTAGACGGACCTTTGTCGGCAGAGTAATGTCTCTGCTTTTGAATATGCTAGTTTTCTAAATTCAAACATAAATTGAGAGCTATATTTACTATGTCTTGGAGAGAACTGATTGTGAACCAGGTAGAAAATATGTGTCTTACAATTCTGACACTTATCATAATAATTATCATAATATACCATATATATATACATGTGCATGAGTGTGTGTTAAATCACTTTAGTAATGTCTGACTCTGTGCAACCATATACATACATATGGTATATGTGTGTGTGTATACATACATACATATATATATATATATATATGTAACTGCTACTGCTAAGTCACTTCAGTCGTGTCCGACTCTGAGCGACCCCATAGACGGCAGCCCACCAGGCTCCCCTATCCGTGGGATTCTCCAGGCAAGAACACTGGAGTGGGTTGCCATTTCTTTCTCCAATGCATGAAAGTGAAAGTGAAGTCACTCAGTCGTATCCGACTCTTAGCAACCCCATGGACTGCAGCCTACCAGGCTCCTCCGTCCATGGGATTTTCCAGGCATAAACATATACACACACACACACATATATATATACATATATATATATATACATATATATATATATACACATATATTCCATAATATACTATGAAAGTGAAAGTTGCTCAGTGGTGTCCAACTCTTTGCAAATCCATGGTCCATGGAATTCTCCAGGCCAGAATACTGGAGTGGGTAGTCGTTCCCTTCTCCAGGGGATCTTGCCAACCCAAGGATTGAACCCATATATAACAATAATTATGGCTTTGCAAAAGTATTTTAAAATTATGGGGCCCCAGCTATCCAATTTAAAGAATGGAGAAGTGGAAGGACTAAAAGTTCCTATTGGCTTTCTCCAAATTTTATAAATTATAAGATTTCTTTCTCATTTCACATGATTTTCTTTCTTTTGAGTCTACAAGTGGATGGAAACCACTGTAAATGGGTTAAAATCATCAGTTAAAGTCTGTGCATAATTAGTTTTTATGGAGCTCGAGATCACAGGAAATAATAGTTACTTCTTGGTTATTTTTATAGATTACAGATACTGAAGTGTCAATATAACTGGGACTGTAAATCTATCCAAATGTCATGCTAAGAAGCTAATGAAAGCTATTTATAAAAATTCTTACTTGAGTCTGAGATAATTTATTTTGTCTATCATTCATTTGTAAGGTGTGTTTTAAGAAAACACATAGTGATTTCAATACATTTAGTTTAAAATTGATGAGTTTCAAGCTATTTATTTGAAATTTCACATTCAAGGAATACTTTTTTTTTGAGATCTTAAGTTTGAATGTAAGTATTTGATTGAAGACATATACAAAATGCAATTTAATGTGCAAATATCATGAGAGCCAACACTGTAAAATACTACTACTTCTTGTCCCCTTTCCAAACAGGTAGATAGTTCTGGGGAATCTAACAATGCTTCTTGGTTATGCTCAGACCTTCGGGTACTCGGTCATCCAGCCTTCTGAAGACCTTGCTCTTTAACTAACTACAGATAGCAAAAGTGCTTCTCTCCCTCTTATTAGCAATGGGATTTTTACCTAGAGAATTCAGAACAAAAGGTAAGAAAGACAGTTAATTATAGCCCATGCCTCACATGCAGAGTTAATGAATTTTAATGCACATCAATTAATAACTAATTGGGTTTTTGCCTGACTATAGATAGAGGTATTGGGTGATAAGAAGAAAAGAGGCCCCATTTTAATTGAAATACAACAGTCATTCTGCTATGGCTTTGTGTCCCTGGTTCTCCTTGTTTGTAAGTCAAAATCAGAAATAAAAAATCTGAAGCTTCTAAAGAAGTACACACAACTTTTCACATGAGGCAAATACAAAATTCTTTATAGCTCTGTATGGAACAACAGTGTCTCAAAGCATGTTTACATCCTATGTAGGCAAGATGAATATTGTACTTTAATTTCTAAAATAAATAAAGGGAAAGAAAGAAAATAAATGAAGAAGAAGGGAGAGAGAGGAGGTAGAAGAGCTCAGAATGTTTAAAATCTTGGTTTTATTTCATAGCTAGTGACAACAGATACAAGACTTACGAATCTTAACCCCCAATTTCACCTCACCACAACATAAAACACCATCCAACTTCAGTATGCCCTCAAATAAGAATAATCAAGCTAGACTAATGACAGGCATATACATACCCAAGTGTAAAAAAGTATTTATTTCAGTATCTAAACTATTCTATAGAATATGTCCAGCTTTTAACAAAAACATACAGAGCATATGAAAGTGCAAAAAAGTTTGAAAAGGCAACATAATCATCAAAACCAGAGTTAAACATGACATTAATGTTGGAAATATCAGACAAAGAATTCAAAATAACTATACTATGTTAATGGCTCTTAATGAAAAGGTATACCACATGTAAGATCAGATAGATATCTTCATGAGGGAAAGAGACACTACAATCAAACTAAAAAGAAATGGAACTAAAACGAAAATCAAACAGAAATGCTAGAAATATAAAATAAAAACAGAGATGAACACTGCCTTCAGTGGATTCATCAGTACACTTTACACAGTCAAGGAAAAGATCAGTGAACTCACAGGTAAGTCAATAAGAATTACTCCATCTGGAATACAAATAGAAAAAAGTGGAAGCAGAGGGAGCATCTATGAGTTACGGGACAATATCAAACAGTCTAACAACATCCATAGAATCCTAAAAAGGAACAGAGAGCAAACAGGGCCAAAGTATGACTTGAAAAAAATAATGGCTGAGAATTTTCCAAAGTTAGTGGCAAGACACTAAACTACAGATTTAAGAAGCTCAGAAAAGCATTTAGTTTAGGAGGGGTAAGGGAACACCTATGTATCATATCCGACTCTTTGTGACCCCACAGACTGTAGCCTACCACGCTCCATCCGTCCATGGGCTTTTCCAGGCAAGAGTACTGGAGTGGGTTGCCATTGCCTTCTCCAGAGGATCTTCCTGACCCAGGGATCAAACCCGGGTCTACATGCATTGTAGGCAGACGCTTTACTGTCTGAGCCATTAGGGAAGCATATATCATATTTAGATTGATAAAACCCAGAGACAAAAGGAAAATCTTGCAGAGAAAAAAAGACATATTACCTATAGAGAAACAATGATAAGAATTACAGTAGACTTCTCATCAGAAATTATGTGGGAAAATATACAATAGTGATACCTTTCAAGTATTAGAAGAAAGACTACCAATTTAGAACTCCATACCTAGTAAAGTATAATCCAAAAATTAAAGAGAAATAAATTATTTTCTCAAACAAGCAAAAAACTAGTGAACTTTTTTAAATTAATGAGTATATTANCCATACCTAGTAAAGTATAATCCAAAAATTAAAGAGAAATAAATTATTTTCTCAAGCAAAAAACTAGTGAACTTTTTTAAATTAATGAGTATATTACTATCTTGAAAAGAAATACTCAGAGTTATTCAGGCAGCGAGGATGTAAGAAATTTAGATTTACACAAAATATGAAGACATTGGAAAATGAATAAATTAAGGAAATTAAATGTATGTTTTTCTTAACTTTTACTGCTCTAGAGATGACTGTTTGGAGTGAAAGATAATAGTATATTTTCTGTTCATAGCACATGTAAGAGTTAAAATGTATGTCAGCACAAAAAAGGGTGACAGGAAGCAACTGGGAACACACTGTTAGAAAGAACTTACAAACGCGTGCTGTTCTCAGTCGCCCAGTCGTGTCTGGCTCTTTGCGACCTTTTGGACTGTAGCCCTTCAGGATCCTCTGTCCATGGGATTTTTCAGGCAAGAATAATGGAGTGGATGGCCATTTCCTCCTCCAGGAAACCTTCTGGACTCAGGGATTGAACCTGCATCTCCTGAGTCTCTAGCATTGCAAGCAGATTCTTTATACCACTGAGCTATCAGAGAAGCCCTACTAAGTGTGAGGGGAGTGTAGTAGTATTAATATTTAAACATAAACTCAGTCTTCATCAAGATAAGCAATGAAACAAACTTTCCCGTATGTAAAAGAAAATGATTCACACAAAAATGTTCTAAGATCATAACGGATTTAAACTAGTAACAGAAAGAAATCTAGAAAATGCTCCAATATTTGAAAAGTATGCAACATCCTTCTGAAAAGACTGAAAACACAAACTGTTGGCAAGGGTGTGGAGCAAAGAAATCCCTTTTATATACTGATGGTGGGAGTGTAAACTGACCCAAACTTGGAGAACTGCTTGGCAGTTTCTTAAATATTTTTCACATGAACCAGCATTTCAACTCCAAGTATTTACCTAAGCAGAATCAAAACATAAGTCCACATAAAACCTGTAAAAATATTTTAATTGCAGCTTCATTTATAATAATTCCAAACCAGCATGTGTGTTCAGTGCTCGGTCATGACTGACTCTTGGTGATCACATGGACTGTAGCCCACCAGGTTCCCCGGTTCCAAACTGGAAACAATCTAAATATGTACCAAAAGGAAGGAAGATAGATAAATAGCTGCATATTATACCAAGCAACACCAGTAGGTAATAAAAAAAAAAAAGAGAGAGAATTACCTACTGTTCTATGCAACTAGAGAGATAAATCTCTCAAAAAAAAAAAAATAGCATTAGGTGGCTCAGTGGTAAAGAATCTGCCTGCAATGCATGAGATACACAGGTTCGATCCCTGGGTCAGGAAGATCCCCTGGAGAAGGAGGTAGCAACCCACTCCAGTATTTTTGCCTGGGAAATCTCATGGACAGAGGAGCCTGGCAGGCCACAGTCCATGGGGTTGCAAAAGAGTCAGACATGACTTAGCAATGAAAACAAGTAAACACATACTGGGTAGTTCCATTTGTTTGAAGTTCAAGAATATATTAAACTCTTAGTGACAGAAACAGAGGAGGGTTTGCCTGTGGGTGATAGAGACTGATGGAATGGAGGATGAGGCAACTTTCTGGGTTAGAGGAGTGTTCTTTGATTGGGGTGTCAGTTATATATTTGTGTGAATTTGTCAGACTCCCTAAAGTACACAATTACTGGCTGTGAATCTAACTCTGTGTAAACTTTACCTAAAATAATAAAAGAAGGTTTAAAATTTCTTTAGGAGATAATATTACAGTATTAGCAAATAGACAATAAATTCTTAATATGTACAAAAATACCTTAAAAGAAACTAAAGTTCATCATCACGTTATTTTGCCCTCAAATAAATTAAATTTCAAGGGCAATATAATTTAAAGTTTCTTAATACTAAAATTAGTTTTAAATCATTATGGAGACCTGGCAAAATTTTAGATTTTAGAATGCTTAAGCAATGGACAAGAATATAATTTAGCATCTTGTATATTTCAATGATCCATCTTCTTCATTTGATGTTATCATTACCGTAATTAATCAAGATTTACTTAAGCATAAATAAAAAATACCCCAAATTACAGCTTACACAAACTTACTTTTTGATTTCTATCAATTTTTAAAGAATACTCCTGGAGGAAGTTATATTCAGAATCTACTAAAAATCGAAAGTTTATTTATGACTGCCAACATTTATTCTTATAGCAGATTTTTGTCCCTTCATAGCCTTGTTTGTTAATGGGGCACTGTGTGATGGATACTATCGTTTTAGAATTCTTTTTTTTTTTTTTTTTTACTTTTGGTTATTCATTTGATCACAAGAAATCTGTTAACTTTCTTTCTGTAATACTTGATGGGGCACTGCTTCATGTATTAAAAATGGATGACTTCCCAAAGTGCAGTATGTCGTTACTTCTTGGCTAGTTTCCCATGTGGTTAAATAAGTGTTTATAATTATCTGAAGAAGAGTGTTTGCATATTACTCCTTAAGCATATAATTATCTCGTATTTTGGGAAGCATTTTATGTGTAGGCCTACAGCCTACTGTATGTTTTCTTTAAAAGGCAAAGTAGCTAAAAATGAATGTGTGGAAAATGTGACAGTCATGCCATGCTAGCTGTATTTGTTACTATGCCACTATATGATTTAAAAGCCACTAATGCAAAAGGAAAGTGCATGGTACTTGCTGTGTGTTCCTAATTGGCACAATTTGCTAATACAGTCCTTGACGCCAGAATTCTGTTGTTCACATATCTGATTTAATATAATTAAGTGGTAGGCACTTTTTCCTTGCAATTTTGGAACACCAGAACAAACAGAAAGAAAGGCTATGCCCATGAATACTAATTAATAGCAGTTCTTGCTAAATATAAATTGCCTTCCTCAAAGGCAACTATGATAAATATACTATTAAAAATGAATGCATGGAAAAGCCATTTTCTAGAACAGAATTGTATCAAGATTTTCTCTGATTCTCTCCTTCAGCCCCCAAGTGCACAGCAGCTTGAGCTTTGGAACTCTGGTTAAACAACACCTTTTCTCATCCCTCACCTAATTCACAAGAATCAATATCCATGCTGACTTTTAATGATTGGGAAACTGCTCAAAAGAGCAGGTGACACCTGAGTTCTGAGCTGAGACACACCCACCCCCTCCATATATAGTCCTGTCTTTCTCCCCTTTCCTTTCTCCCCACTCAATTGTCTGACCCCAAACCCTTGATGACAAGGATTTTTCTTGATGAGGAAGACTCCTCAGTGCAACCCTAAATTCACTCATCCATTCATTCATCCACCAAGGACTTATTGAGTGTCTACTAGGTGTCAGAGACCATGTTAAGTAATAGGAATAAAATATTAACCAAGAGATTCTATACCTTCAAGAAGTTTATAACTTAGTGTGTGCTAAGTCGCTTCAGGTGTGTTCGACATTTTGCAACCCTGTGAATGGCAGCCCACAAGACTCCTCTGTCCATGGGATTCTCCAGACAAGAATACTGGAGTGAGTTGCCACTGCCCTCCTCTAGGGGATCTTCCCAACACAGGAATCTAGCCCACATGTCTTACATCCCACCAGTGGCGGGTTCTTTACCACTAGCGCCACCTGGGAGGCCAGTTTAGTGAGAGAAAGTAGATCAGTTAGAATGAGAAGTAGCACACTGGGGTGCTGTGAGAAAGCCTTGCTATAAAAGGAGAGCATTTCAGGCAGAAAACTAATTACAAGTGACTAAGCTGCTGCTTGCCCCACTCTACCACACTGTTTTGTAATATTATACATTTGTAAATGGATGTGAAAAGTTAAGTCATGGGAAACAGTAATGTTTCCTCCTCCTGAAATATCTAGGAAATTTCTATCTAAATACTGCTGAAAGTCCATCTTTAACCTGTGTCTTGAAAATTGGCTTCTTCCTCAAAGAATTACTTACCATATTATTTGCATAGTGATACTCTTTCTTGTCAGAAGATTTGGTATGTTTTCTTTTGTCATACAATGAGAAATATATTCTTATTTGACTTGGCAATCTGCAAGCCCAGAGCTATATTTAAAGCTAAATCATTGGACCTTGTCATATGCTCCCGTTACAAGCTTTTTTCATCAACCACGTTTTGTTGAAGAATATGTTCCTTGACCTCTCTAACTTTATTTCCAACCATTCTGCTATGCTCTGTGTCACCTCAGATCATTTTTTTACAAGTATGTATATATTATGCATATATTATTTCCATAGTAAATTCCTACCAGATATTATCACTTGGGCCTTGATACAATGTTACTGAAAATTTGTTGTTGATCAGTCCCTCGTTCCTTTCCAACTCTTTTCAACCCCATGGACTGCAGCACTCAGCCTTCCCAGTCCTTCACTGTATCCTGGAGCTTGCTCAAACTCATGTCCATCGAGTTGGTGATGCCATCCAACCATCTCATCCTCTGTTGTCCCCTTCTCCTCCTGCCTTCAATCTTTCCCAGCACAGGGTCTTTTCTAATGAAAAGAAAAAAAAAAAAAAAGAGAGAGAGAGAGAGAGACTGAGAATTAGATTACTTAATATACTTGAAATAAAATGCACATTCTCCTGATTATTCATTCCTAGTTTTCAAAATTCACAGAGATAGTTTGTGAGCAACAATGTAGCATTCATAAAACATATAAAGTCATTATTCTTTGCTTATCAAAAAGACAGCAATACTTTACATTGATAGTCTTTACTAAAAATCAGCATTACTGCATTCATGATGAATCTTGCATTAGGAAAGTTTTAAAAGAATACAGTTTGCTAAAAAGCACTCTATATTTCTACAACAAAATTTGTTTCCATCCACATAGTTATAGTATTAATCCATGCCATGAGTCAGTTGTCTGTAAGCGTTAGGTTATATTTCATAATATATTTTCATTTTCAAAATAAAAGAAATATTCAGCATAAATTTTGAAATTTGTCCCCAGTCCTGATCATTTTTTCCCCACTTTTTATTATTCAAGATAATATTTTAGTTTAAAACCTGGAGAAGTTAAAGGAGCATCCTTAAAATGAAGAATCAGTCTGTGCCACATCTTTTTGAGAATAAACTGTTCTAGGAGATTATAATGGAACAAAACGCTCACTGGAAGACAGCAATTACAGGACAAACAGTACTTTCATTAGAGTGCTTGCTGCCACAAATAAATTGAAGGTCCAAATGGCATACACAATCCAAAATTAGAGTAAAGCTTTTTCAAAATCATAGTCTAAGATAAGGAAGAATGATGCTTATCTTGAAAGAATAAAACTGATTAAAAAAAAATACAGCTAGAAGCACGTTAAATAAACAGCATAGGACTTAGAGCCTTTTTATATTTGATTTGGTCCTCATCAAACATTCACCATTAATCATTCCCCCTCCCCCTTTTTCCTTCCTTACCTTTTTTCCCTTCATTCTTGCCTTCTTTTCTTCTTCCTCCCCTTATTCTTATATATGTTGGATTTACAGATGCATAAATAATACAAGAATAATAATTCAATAGTCAATGTCATTATGACTTCACATTTTGAACTGATTCGAGTGTGCCTGCTTTCTATTTTTCCCTCATTAGATAAAGGTCAGACCCTTTCAGGTTTTATAAATTTCCAACCACATCCAGAGCTAAGACTTAACAGGCAGATGCAAATCAATTCTACTTAATACCGGAAATAAATACAGAGACTTAAGACTTGCCAAAAAGAAGTCAGAACAGTGTCTTTTCCCCCTTATTGATTTTATTCTCATTAATTTTAACAAGAAGACATTATTTGCAATGATTTGTTGTTTTATCAGACCCTCATTAGTAAGTAAGAAACATTTACCTTTATTCCACAGCATTTACCTTACTTATTTACATCTTTTCTGATTAATTTTCAAAGTTGCAGTTTGAAATAGATTTATTTTATTTGGTTATGTTGACATGTAATTTTCTTTATCCTGATATCGTAAAAAAAAACACTGGAAAATATGTTCAGTTGAAATAGTTGCCTATGGTCTTTCTGGAGGTTGAAGAGAAAATTTATATGCAGACTTTCCCATGTAATCTCTAAAATGCATTTATCAACAATTTTACTGATCGACAGGCAAAGGTTTATAAACCCACATGCTATTAATTTTTAAGCACCAGAGGAGAGAACAGTGATAATATGAAAAAGAAAGAACTTATTAGTTTTTAATAGACCACTGGACAGCACAGATTTTGCATCCAACTATATATCCCGGGTTTCTCACCATGCTCTTCCAAACTGCTGCTCAATAAATAATAAAAGATTAAAACCTTAAACCTGGAAAACTTAGAAAAAAAATATTAGAAAATTTTATTTGAGATTATAAAAATCCTCAGATGATTTACTTGAAGAGACACCTTCATTGCCTCCATGTGCAAGGACTAATGATGGCCCGGGGCCTGGGATTGGGAAGGAGCTGTGCTTGGGAAACAGTCAGAGGTAGGTGATAAAGCAGACCCTCCACATGCCGCTGTCACTGTCACCCGCATATCTTTTTACTATGTGTTACAAGAAAGTGATGGTCCATATACATATTTATATACTTGGACCGTTACGACCCTGATTTTCTCTTTTCCAGGACAAGTCTTTTTGTTCTAAGCAACCCAGTTTCTAGGCAGGGTGACTGCAATGAGTTTTGTGTCTTGAGCTTAAACAAAATAAAAGAAGATTCTACGTAAAGGACCTGCTCTGAGGCTGCTGACATCTTCAGCGACAAGATTTCTCGCTTTAGCTCTGTCTATGCCCGCTCTGGCGCTCTATGCAGCTCTGTTAATTAGGATGTAATGTCTTTAGTAACCTGATGCTCATTTCTTCCCTCTCCTTCCAAAGCTAATGTATCTTTGATAGTTGCTCAGATACCTACTGGAATGAGATTGGATGTGTCTTTTCTGTTGAATAAGACCTGAAGGTATATTTGCCCTAGTCACAACCAGGAGATGAAGATGAGAGCTGAGTTTCCATCCAATCACTTTTATCCGCTGAAATAGCCAAAGAGTAAATAGGCTAAAAAAATTATTGTCTGGAAAAATCTACAAAACCAGTGGGCTGTGCATATTCTTTATGAAGCCGGGTAGTTCACTAAATATTTCATAAATTTACCTTTGATCTTACAAACAAGTATAAGGAAATGAGAAACACGAGGCAGAGAGATGGAAAACCTCTGTCTCTTTCCCAAGACTTGGCACACTAACTAACTCACCACTGGACTGCACAATGTCATGTTACTTCTAAATGCCTTGAATTGTTTGAAACTGTTCTTGAAATACGGTGTCCCCGCAGAGTTAAGACTTGTTTCCAGGACCCATCTCGCAGTGGGGTAGGGTATATGTTCTAGTTTAGACTCAGACTTCTCTGCCTTCAGGTATCACTCATCTTTAGCTGTGACTAGCCCTGTAATCTTAATCTCTTTAAGCCTCAGCTTCCTCTTTTACAAATAGGGTAGTCATAAGATTTAGCTCATAAACTGTGATAAAAGTAAAACATAAAGTCCTTGACATAATATAGCCTGGCATACAGTGAACATGGAATAATTTCTCTAAGATTATTACTGGCTATTGATCTTATAAAGTTTATTTTCTACTCACCAATATGTTAATTACATATCCATTATGTCAAAGATACCAAAGAATGTAAGATAGCAGTGAAGAAAAACTAAAGTAAATATGCTTTTAGGATCTTCCTAAAGATAGCAAAAGATAGCAACAGTAGAAAACTAGAAAAAAAAAGATATTTTTTCCATCAACTACTAATGAGAAGAAAAGATAAAATGAGGGAAGGGAGAGAAGTGAGAGTTAGGGAGGGAAGAAATCAGCATTTATCAACAGGAAGTAATTTCAATGTTTTTCTTAAGTAGAGGAAGTTTGTACATCTTTCACTTCAATATTTTGAGATAGATGATTGGGTTAGAAGATAAGCATCATGTAAAAGTGCTTATTCTTTTTAACAACAAAGTTATTGACACATTCAGACTTTTAAGATGATATATGGTTTATTGCTTATGGGGAAATTCATAAAAGTATTTTGACAAAAAATATGGAATAAAATTAAATTCTAATTTTTTTGTGCCATTAAAATCATCTCTGTGCCTTGTTCACCACTCAGTTTTTCCCATCCATCTGTGGTTGTTCAGGTACTCAGTCATGACTCTGCCTCCCCATAGACTGCAGCACCAGGCCTCTCTGTCCTTTACCACCTCCCGGAGCCTGCTCAAACTCGTGTCCATTGAGTCAGTGATATCATCCAACCATCTCATGTCACCATCTCATGTTGTCCCCTTCTCCTCCTGCCTTCAATCTTTCCCAACATCAGGGTATCTGGGATCTTCCTGACCCAGGGATCAAAGCTGGGTCTCTTATGTCTCCTGCATTGGCAGGCGAGTTCTTTATCACTAGTACCACCTGGGAAGCCTTCTAACTGCACAGTTCTTTACTATTTGCTTTCTTCTGACTTCACTATCATCTGCAATATCATTTATCACTGCTGTGGCATTTCTCCTCTTGGTGATAGTACAAAGTTAATTTAGTATATAACACAAATCTCTCTGGGTTTGGGGCTTCTCTGATAACTGTTGGATGTTTTTATAAGATGAGTTACTTCATATTGAGTATTTATATATCTTAAGATAAGGAAAAACCTCTTCAGAACACAATTATTCCTGAGTTTTAATTCTAATATTAATTGTAGCCCATTCCAGAATCTTTTAAAACCAATCAGTAGAAGCCTTCTGCATCTTCAGTCTATAAAACAATATCAAACATTTGTGTCTTTTACTTGTACAAATGCAGATACCTGAGAAGACCTTTTACCTTAGTATATGTTTTTTAAAAAATCAATATCTAGCTGATATTAGTCGCTCAAATCAACTGGGGATTTTAATTGGAAGGTCTTGAAATTTTGGAGGAGAAAGAATTTTAGGGAAGAACAAATTTTATAGAGTACTGAATTCTCTAGTTATGGTTTCAGAAGAGAAATTAAACAAAAATTTTGAGGAATAGAAGTGAGAACTTTAACTACTTAATTTTCGACAGAGGTTCTAAAGGTGTCTTAGTGAATAACAAACGTTGTGTGTGTGTGTGTGTGTGTGTGTGTGTGTTGGTCCAACTAGTGTCCAACTCTTTGTAACCCATGGCCTGGAGCCCACTAGGCTCCTCTGTCCTTGAAATATTCCAGGAGAGAATACTGGAGTGAGTTGCCATTTCCTTCTCCAGGGGCTCTTCCCAACCCAGGGACTGAACCCACACCTCTTGCATCTCCTGCATTAGCAAGTGGATTCTTTACCACTGTGCCACCTGAGAAGCTCTGGCAGACATTGCTGCGTAGTAACATTCCATGCAGGTTGTGATGTGCTTGTTTGTTTCCTTTACACAGTTTACAATTGACTTATTGCTTATTCATGAGTAAAAGCTCTTTGTGGTCTAGGGATAATCCATTATCATATGTGTTGGAGATGTTTTCAATTATATTATTTATCTTTTGATTCTATTGCTGATATATTTTCTTCAAAGACATTGAAAATATTCACTGTAATAGGACCTCAGCTTTTTTTAATATATCTGTGTTATCTTGGATAAAATGTTCTTACCTGCTTCATATCTATGTATAGATATAAATAGATATATGTATAGATAGATAAATAGCCTGACAGACATAGATAGATAGGTAAGGAGAGAGAGGCAGAGAATCCTAAAGAAAAGCAGGACTTCACTGGCAGTCCAGTGGTTAAGACTCTGTGCTTCCAAAACAGAGGGTATGGGTTCAATCCTTGGTCAGGAAACTAACATCCCACGTGCCACATGGTGTGGCCAAAAGAAAAAGAAAAAGGAAAAAAAAAGTAGAGATCTAGAGTTATGAGTGGAATAGGAGCAGTGACAGGGTTAGGAGTAGATACAGATAAAGAGCTAAGCAGAGGTATTCAGTCCTTAGGAAATTTACTCTTCATGTAATTTTAGTAGGCGTTTACAGCCAAAAATCATTCGTTTATCCACTTATTCTAATTCTTATGCCCCTGTCTTATTGTGTTCTTTTTTTTTTGCAGTTTTATAATGTTTTATTAACTAATAGGGGAAGTTCTTCCCTCATATTCTTCTTTTTCAAAATTTCTTGTCAATTCTTTCACTCTTATATTTCCATACATTTTCAAAAATTATTTGATCAGTTAAAACAAGCTACCTTGGAGTTTTGACTGCAATTTTTAAAAATGTGTATATAGGTTGGAATTGGTTTACATCCTTCTATATAATATTGTCTTTCCAACCAGAAACATGGTATGTCTTCCTGAATTTTAAACATTCTTAGTTTCAAATCCCACCTTTTATTATTTAATATTAGGCTCATTAGTTTCATTCTCTAAACATTTTCTCAGTTAAATTTGGCTTAAAAATAGCTTCTTACAGGATTATTAAAAACTCTAAAAAGAAAACATCTGATGTCATTTTAGAAGATAAATTGAATGCCTAGCACTGCAGACATGTACTTTTCACTCTATCTTAGCCCCCTTTCAAGCAAAAGAGGGAAGTGAAGAACTAGGTATAGGAAGAGCATAATTTTAGGCATTTTATAAGCCACTTTCCACTCTATCAACAGTATTCATTAGTACCCTATTAATACAGTATTCAGAAATTGTACTACTTGCAATCTTTAAAATGTGTCACTATATATTTTCAGTTCTTCTTACAAAGAACCTCTAACCTCTGCAAAAAATGAAGCATTGACTGGGATGTTGAAAACTATTCAGTTAGTCTTAGGCATGACTGAAATCAGTACACCATATAACTTGAAGGAATGGGGAGTACAAGTTCTTAAAACAAACAAAAAATGGCCACCACAACAAAACCCTCTTCTTGGCCCTTTAATCCAGTTGGCAGGCTCATGTCTTTATTCCAGAGTTTAGAGTTTTCTCTTCACTTGTACCTACTGTTCTTTATATCCTTTATCTTCCCTCTTAAGGTGAGCTCGTGGTCTTCAGCTTCTCCTTTGGGTCTGGCCAGAATATCTTACACAATTCAAGCATCTAACCTGTGCTGACCTGGAGAGCAGGACCCATCTTTCGACTAGAAATGTCCTGTTCTCCAGAGATCCATCAGCTGTCTCATCCTGTGAGTTCAGCTCTCACACCCGGAACTCTTCACTACAGTCTCATCATCAGGAGAGACTGAAACTAAATAGACCTTTGTTACTGGGGAAATTGTCATTTTCATCATCAGTCAGTAACTAATATCAAAGAAGACATATCTTGCTTATTAAAAGCCCAGCACTGTACCAGATATTACACATATTTAAGGAAACATGTAAAGAAATGGTTTACTAAATTATTCCAATTGAAATGAAAAATATTAAGGAAGGTTAAATCTCCTTAAGATCATTAAACTAATTAAGTACTAACATCAAGATTGTGAGTCTGTGTTGCTACATTTTAGTTACATTAATAAGGATCTATTCATTAATTTAGGAAAGGATATTTAATAGGACTTAAGCATACTGAGAACTGAGAGGAGAGGATGTAATCAAATGCCTGCTTTTTTTAAAAAAGAATTTTAAAAAATATTTTTTTAGTGGACACATTTTTTAAGTCTTTATTGATATTGTTACAATATTGTTTGGGGTTTGGGTTTTTTGGCCATGAAGCCTGTGGGACCTAGCTCCCTGACCAGGGATGGAACCCCAACTGTCTGCATTGGAAGGCAAAGTCTAACCACTGGACTGCCAGGGAGTCCCAGTGAAATGCCTACTTCCTGATCTTTAGTTTTGACTCTTCTGTTTCTTTATACTATATTTCCCTCTTAAGATATACCACACATATTAACAAGGTCACTGTTAGCGTTATTTGCAGGTTAATTGATAGATGGGGTAAAGATTTAAAGTAACAAAAATGGATTTGTTTAGAATTGGTGAAGAGCATCTATTTTGTGGACTAAAGCTATTTTATAGAACTTTCATCTGGGATACTTTACTAATTGCTGTAGGGTATATTCATTTGCTCTTTAAGCAGCTCACAATTTAGAAAGAGATTTTCACTATTGCATTTTCACTCTGTTCCTCATATATTTAATCTCTATACACGTAGATCTGATACTACCTCTTTAAATATATGGTTGCACTTCACTTAGAAGTGTTTATCTGTTTATGGGGATGTTTATCTGTCAGTCAGTCAGCTAGTATTTATTGAGGGCCCACAGAGTATGTGCGTGTTTGTGAACATGAAGCTTGCAGATTATTTAATTTTAAAAAATGGCACTTGTAAATCCTGGCCGACAAACTTTATAATGAGGATAATATTGTTTCCCAAGACCTCTTCCGTGTAAATGCTATTGTAACTGAGTCTTTTGGCCTCCAATACATTAATCACACTCATGTGGTATGACTCCTGTGAGAGTGACCTAATGCACGATTGCGTTTTTGTTGTTAATACTCCTAATGTTTACTCTGTAACAGGATCATTCTCCTGGCTAGATTTGTGCTGTGAGCTCATGAATTGCTTGCTGTAGACATACTCACACTCTGGGTATCAGAATGAGAATGAGATCTAGCCTAGAAACATCTATCTGTGATTCTTTATAGTCATGTCATTGGAATAAATCATTTAGGCTCACCAGACTTTGGTCTCCTTCTGATGGAAATGTTAATAGTCATTGTTACATTCATATTAACAATGAGTGACAGATATTTGTTAAATATGTACCATGTTCCATTCTTTGCTAAGAGTTTTAAATTGATTATTTTTTAAAAATTCCTGTAATGAACCTCATTTACAACATCACCATCATCTCCATACTTCATCCTACCCACACCTAACTTAAAACATTTCAGAGGCTTCTCGTTCCTTCAGGATAAAAGCTAAAATCCTTTACATAGCCTCCATATTTCTATACTTCTCACTGTTTTTCACTCCTGCTGCCTTTCACTCTTTTTCTATCAGCCACACGCAGCTTGCTTGTTTGTTTACTTTCTTTTTTCATCAATTTCTTGAATACAGAGTGTTTACCTTCCTCCCATTGAAGATACACTTAGGAATATTTTCAACACATACAACTAAAGCTGCGTGTAGACAAAGCAGCTCCTTAAGTCAACTGGGGAAAGAATATTACCTATGTAGAAAAATAATGGACACATCACTACTAAGAGGCAATTCATAAACTAGGAAATATTATGCTCAATTTCACTAATTTTTAAGGAAATGCAAACTAAAACAACGAGATGGTATATTTGCCTTTTAGGGATTCCTAGCATTGATGACATGGAAAGAGAATTCTAATATTCTTCTCATCCACTTTTATACATATATACTAAGATTTCAGCTATGTGTCTCACAGCATTGCTTATGTATTATAAGGAAGATCTACACCACTCACCTAACCATAATATATGTATATATGAACACAAGAAAGAATCAGCAAATAACAGTATATTGATATATTGCTTCAAAGTATAACTGACATGACAGAGAAACCTATGAATCAGTACAACTCCAGTATTTCACATTTTTTATTATACTGGTGAAATATATAAAACCATACATGCAATAAAGCTAGAAACCAGTAAGTGTCACAACAATGTCTGGAACGAAACACTTGAGATATTCTGGCCTCTAAAGAGAAATATCATGTTGAATACCATGCGTTTGTCACTTAACAACAAGAGTCTATGATGCAGCTGGTACATTGATATGCCACCTGCAACTGCTTGTCAAAAGCTCTAGTATGTACAGCTTGTAAATAGCATCGTTCAGAGTATAATTGTACAAAACTCTTATATGGAAGCAGTGAGGAAAAACAACTCACAGCTATTATACTAAGTCAAGATTAACTCAGCCCCATCATTTTTATATTTTTTACTTTGAAATAATTATAGATTCACAAAAAGTTGCAAACATAGTGAAGAGGTTCCATGTACCATCCACCCAGTTCCTTTGAATGATTACATCTTATGTAACAACAGAAAAATATGAAAAACAGAAAATTCATTCTGATACAATGTGTCTGTACCATTTTATTACAAGTGCCATCTAAAACGGGTATTACATGTGCAGATTCTTACAGCTACCACAAGGTTCCATCACCACAACCATCTTACAAGAGATTTCTTTAGTCACACCCTTCTCCCTCTTTCAGCTCATGTCTAACCCCTAGCAACCTCTAATGACTTCTCTATCTTTACAATTTTGTCATTGTGATTTACTCAATCACTTTTAACTTTAGTTCCTTGGGCATTTGTAAATGTGCATTTTTAAAGTAATGACATTTTCAAAAGTATTTCAGAAGCAAGCATCACAGCTTTCAAACCTTGACAAGGTGACAATGTTAGGTGAATTTGCCTGCAGCTTATCTAGTTTGGGTAATTTTTAAAACAATGAACTCACTCAAAATGTCAGTTTAAAATGTTGACAATGGTAACTACTCTACTAACTAGATATACATCCTCTTATTCAGTGACCAAATCTTTTTATCAACAGACATAACTTTCATGATGAATGGATCCTATTATATCTCATTTACTAATCTATTTCCTCCAAAGACTAACCATTTATACATGCAAATCAAACATGTGTTTAGCAGCTACTACGCACCTGGTGCATAGTAGCTCAGACAGTAAAGAATCCACTCATATTGTGGGATCCCAGGTTGGGAAGATCCCCTGGAGGAGGGCATGGTTACCCACTCCAGTATTCTTGCCTGGAAAATCCCATGGACAGAGGAGCCTGGCGAGTTTCAGACCATGGGGTCGCAGTCAACAGGACTGAGTGACTAAGCACAGCACAAGCACCTAGTGCTGCGTTAATATTGTAGGAAGAAACGTATAGTCTTGAGGAATCTAAGATACAGGTGAAGATATTTTAAAATCTCCTATTGTTATATTTTATTTCTCTAGCCTCATTTACTGAGCACCAAGTGACCACTTCATAATTATTCTTATATAGCTGCTCATTTTAAATATTACAATGCCATGGTTCCTGAGTGGCTGATAAAATCAAAGGATGCCATGAATGCAAGCAGAGGTCTTTGCTTCTGTTCATTAACTAAAGCTTAGGCTATTTGGGTCCTGTTTTGGACCAAAGTTCTATTCCAATTATCCCTGGATTTGTAGTTCAATTAAACCTTGATAGGCTGATCCAGGGATGCATTCAATCATCCAGCACAGAAAGCTGAACTCATTTTTGCACATTCAGTACCAGATAATCCAGATTTTCTCCATGTTAATAGATATTTGGGCATGGAGAGAAAACTGCATCAATCTGTATTGGCCATATTAGTACAAAGTAACCAGTTCCAGGACTCATTTCCTATGTAGAACTGATGTATAAGGAAGTAAGTAACTATGAAACAAATGGGCTACTCAGAACAGAGACAATATGCTGCTTTTGTAAGTGAAAAATTATACATAATAATGACCAAGGCATATATGTGTTTGCTTTATTAGATGAGTACATTTATGAATTAATGTACATTGTAGGGAAGTTATTAGAAATATTCAGTAAATGAAATGGTATTTATAAGATATTGAGGTATGTTTGTGTTGATATTGTTTATTCTGTATTTATTTCTTTGTGTTTTTTTCTTCCAAAAAATAATCTCTACAAAATAGTAGTTGAAAATGTTTAATTTATGTTGATAGACAAGCTTTTGATGTCCAGCTCTCATATTTATCACCTATGTGGCCTTGAACAAGTATTTTCATTTGTAAAATTTAACACTATTACCTCCGTTTTAGAGTGGTTATGAGTTAATTAGATTTTATTATGAATACTTAGCACAATACCTGGCATGGTGTAAGAGTTCAATACATGTTGGTGGCTCTAGAGACAAATATTTTGAGAAAAGTCTTAAAATTGATCAGTATGTAGTCTCCATTAATAGTCATAATTCTCCTTTTAGAACTTCTGTAATACTAATACTACCAATGAATATCCTAGTTTATCTGAGATTTGTGCTTAGTAACTCAGCCATGTCCTGCTCTTTGTGACCTGTTGAACTGTAGCCTATCAGGTTTCTCTGTCCAGGAGATTCTCCAGGCAAGAACAATGGAGTGGGTTGCCATTTCCTTCTCCAATGCATGAAAGTGAAAAGTGAAAGTGAAGTCGCCCAGTCATGTCCAACTCTTTGTGACCCCATGAATCGCAGCACGCCAGGCCTCCCTGTCCATCACCAACTCCCAGAGTTCACTCAGACTCACGTCCATCGAGTCCGTGATGCCATCCAGCCATCTCATCCTCTGTCGTCCCCTTCTCCTCCTGCCCCCAATCCCTCCCAGCATCAGAGTTTTTTCCAATGAGTCAACTCTTCGCATGAGGTGGCCAAAGTACTGGAGCTTCAGCTTTAGCATCATTCCTTCCAAAGAAATCCCAGGGCTGATCTCCTTCAGAATGGACTGGTTGGATCTCCTTGCAGTCCAAGGGACTCTCAAGAGTCTTCTCCAACACCACAGTTCAAAAGCATCAACTCTTCGGTGCTCAGCCTTCTTCACAGTCCAACTCTCACATCCATACATGACCATAGCCTTGACTAGATGGACCTTAGTCGGCAAAGTAATGTCTCTGCTTTTGAATATGCTATCTAGGTTGGTCATAACTTTTCTTCCAAGGAGTAACCGTCTTTTAATTTCATGGCTGCAGTCACCATCTGCAATGATTTTGGAGCCCAGAAAAATAAAGTCTGACACTGTTTCCACTGTTTCCCCATCTATTTGCCATGAAGTGATGGGACCAGATGCCATGACCTTTGTTTCCTAAACATTGAGCTTTAAGCCAACTTTTTCACTCTCCTCTTTCACTTTCATCAAGAGTCTCTTTCGTTCTTCTTCACTTTCTGCCATAAGGGTGGTGTCATCTGCATGTCTGAGGCTATTGATATTTCTCCCAGCAATCTTGATTCCAGCTTGCGCTTCATCCAGACCAAGATTTTTCATGATGCACTCTGCTTGTAAGTTAAATGAGCAGGGTGACAATATACAGCCTTGACATACTCCTTTTCCTATTTGGAACCAGTCTGTTGTTCCATGTCCAGTTCTAACTATTGCTTCCTGACCTGCATACAGATTTCTCAAGAGGCAGATCAGGTGATTTGGTATTTGCATCTCTTGAAGAATTTTCCAGTTTGTTGTGATCCACACAGTAGATCTTAGACTATGACTAAGAGATATCAAATCCAATGGAATTAATAGCAAATTTAAAAGGTTTCTGAAAGGACATTGAAAGCTACTGACCTTTCATATGCAGTCTCCCTATAATTAGTCAGGCCTGAAGAGCTCAAACCATGACTATACTTGCAGTAAGAATTAAGAGAGTAAACAAGTACAAGCTTCATCATAGCCCTTTTCATACTAAAGAAACAGAAAGAAAAGGCAGAATGAAGAATCAAGGAAACACCATGGTAGCCTCAGCAGAAGCAGATTGCACGTATAGAAGGAGAGGCTGTGGGTGGCAGCCAACTGACTACTAGGCACTTAAATAAATGCTATTATGTATTGAATTCATACCTTGAAGTTCTAATTCCCAATCTGACTACATTTGAAGATAGAACCTTTAGGGAGGTAATTAAAGTTAAATGAGACTATAAGGGTGGGATCCTAAGACTGTTGTCCTTACAAAAAGAGGTACACAAAGGATGTTCACGCACAAACAGTAGGCATATAGTGAGAAGATGGGTGTCTGCAAATCCCAAGAAAAAGGTCTTGGTAGAAATCAAACCTGCTTACACTTTGATGGATTTCTATTCCCCAGAGTTGTGAAAAATGGATTTCTGTTAAGTCACTTAATCTATGATATTCTGTTACATTCTCAATAGCCAAATTTGGAACAATTGGAGTAAAAATATAATGACAATGTTTAATTAAAATCTGTAGAATAAAATAAATATCCACAAGTCTTATTGATATAAATAAGTAATTGAGTAAATAAATAAAAGAAGTGGAAACTTTTTTTTACAAAGAGTTTCAATTAATAAATGTAGAAGTACTGAGGGGAGTATAGAATTATCATTAGGTAAACACCACAGTTATAACTGAAGCAAGCAAAATCCACCCATGGGTAAAGAAGGCAGTGGATGAAAGTTTGAGAGGAAATGGAATATTTGCAGAACCTCAAATATCTCTCCCAAGATATTTATCAGTTTCCAAGGGAACTTAGTAAACTTACATTGGAAAAAACTAGCAAAGGCCACATAAGCCATGTGACTGAAGTTTATAGCACTAGCTATATGGCATACATTATAAAAATAATTTTCCCCTTGGTATACTGCAGTGAAAAGGATACATCACTTGTGAAGTTTTCTTGCCAAAATATAAAACCTCATTCTAATCATGAGAAAACATCAGAATTACAAAATAACTAACCATGAGATGAAAAGTACCAAGTCACAATAGAAGTGGAAAGATTCAGGAACTGTCACAGCTTAGAGAAGATGAAGGATGCAGCAACTATATGTAACGTGGGATCCTAACTGGATTATGAAAGTGAAAAGGAGTATAACAGGGAAACTAATATTTGAATGAGTCTTTAGTTAGCTGATAAAAGCTTGCTAATGTTAATTTCCTGGTTTGATCATCGAACTATGGTTTAACATCATGGGAATCTGAAATGCACTGACATCCTCAAGGATGGCATTGGTTTGATCACTAAGTCATGTCTGAGTCTTTTGAGACGCCATGGACTGTAGCCCACCAGGCTTCTCTGTCCATGGGATTCTCCAGGCATGAATAGTGGAGTGGGTTGCCATTTCCTTCTCCAGGGAATCTTACTGACCCAGGGATCAAACCTAAGTCTCCTGCATTGCAGGCAGATTCTTTACTGATTGAGCCACCGGAAATATGAGTGGAGGGAGTGTATGAATTCTCTATATTAGATTTGCAACTTTTCTGTAAGTTTAAAGTTATTTCAAAATAAAAATATTTTATTATAGAACAATAGGTGGATGTATTTCTAGACATTTATCTTCGAAGTTCAATAAAATAACACAGTCACTTCCTTAACAACTAATCTCTCACAATTCTACTGTAAAAACAAGCTATTATTCCCAACATAAAAGCATAAGTAGATATATATTATATATTCACTTGCTAGGTTTAAAGGTACTAACCAAAAGCAATGTTAAAAATACCATCTTGTTTTTCTAAAACTGAAAGAAGGTACATACTTATCACATGCTTTTTCCTATCAGACAGAAGATTTACTATGAAACTTGAAAAAAAGTAACTATCTTATGTTACTTTAGAACAGAGAAATAATTAGCTATCCTTTAAAAGAGCAAAATTCTTGCCCAGAAATAAAAGAAACATTGCCCCAATAAACCCATTATTGAAAATGTATCCTGTACAGCCTCATAAATGCATGTAAACTTATACCAATCAGGATTTTTCCAATGGGATACTCTGAACCTAATGAAAGAATGAAGTAGATCTGTACATTTTAAAATCAAAATTCATTGTAAAATAAAAAACAAGTCAGAGTAGTGAGTATTTTACATTCCAATCTGTACTTTAAAACCTCTATAACTTATATCTGAATCTTATAAAATATTTATAACTTATAAGTTAGTCTTCATAACTTATATAAGATATAAATATATATATAATTTTTTTTTGGGGGGGGTGAGAGTTTTCTCAAAGAATCCCCAAGAATATTTTGATAGTGGCTGTTTCCAGAGAGTAGAGCTAGGGGGTGGAGTCATTTTTTATATACTGCATTGCAGGAGACCCAGGTTTGATCCCTGGATGCAGAAGGTGCCTTGGAGAGGCAAATGGCAACCTACTCCAGTATTCTTGCCTGGAAAATCCCATGGACAGAGGAGACTGTCAGGCTACAGTCCATGGGGTCACAAAGAGTCAGACACGACTGAGCATATATTAATTGAAAAGGTCTGTGTTGTTTCACAATAGGAATGTAAAAAAGTGATTTTGGTAACCAGAAATAAAGTTGAACAGTGTGTATCATGGGATATAAATGTATCATGGAATATAATATACTGTGGTCACCATGACTTAATTTGATTAGTTTGGGATCCTAGCTTAAAACAAAATGTGCTGAAATCAAACCTCAGTGAAGCTTAGAAGAAAGCTGAAATCTGGTTGGCAAATAGTAGTCACTCATTCACCTATTCAATAAATACTTATTGAGCACCTACTGTATTACAAGCCTTTTCTACACAGAGGAAACACTGCAAAACACAAGTACCTGTTGTCTTGAAGATTACACTCTAGTGGAGGGAGAATGTTTTTGTAAGGAAAAAACATAAAATTATTTTATATACTGTCAAGCACTCTGAAGAAAATAAAACAAGGTTCTAGGTTAAACAATAATGGTCAAGAAAGACCTCTTGAATTGAGTGACTTTTGAATTGAAATATGAAAATATGGAGGAGTATTCCCAGGAAAGTAATCAACTAGTGATAATGGCCCTACAAACTAGTTAAATGGATCTAACTTGATGAAGCAATCAGAAGGCCACTGTGACTAGACTTTAGGTAGAGGAAAGCTAGGTCAAAAAGAGAAAAAAATAAAATGCCTTTATCCAATTGATGTCTGTGACTTGATTTTAGGTATATTTGAATAAAAATATTTATTGTATTTAATCTTATCTATGAATCTTTATGGGCTTCCCTGATGATTCAGCAGATAAAGAATCTGCCTTCAATGAAGGAGACACAGGAGATGCGAGTTTAATGCTTGGGTCAGGAAGATCAATGGAAGGAGGAAATGGCAACCCACTCCAGTATTCTGGCCTGGAAAATCCCCTGGACCAAAGAGCCTGGTGGGCTACAGTCCAAAGGGTAGCAAAGAGTCAGACACAACTGAGCACAATACCATTCATTCATTCATTCATAAATGTTTGTTCTCCTTTAAAAGTATAAAGCTGAATTTACTGTGGATATTCTTAATATGCTTTGGGGAATTCACCTGTTAGTCACTGAGAAAGATGGTTTTGCATAATTGCAATACATCTCTATTCAGGTATGAAGAAAGCTATATACATGAGTGGAAAGTCATTAAAACAACCCATTAGAGGATCTGGGAAACTGATGGAACTGGGAGATCCATTGGCAAGATGAACTGCCAACAGAGAGGGTAGGTTCTGCTTTGACTACAGTTCTCTTCTTGAAGGAGTGTTTTCTTATAAGTTGAAATTTATAAGAGATGTATGTCAACAAGGCTCTGGCTGCATCCCTCTAAAAGCTGAATACTTGAAAGATAGCCTAGGAATAGTATCAATGTGAATGTAGCATTTGCCAACTTAAATCTCACCATTGAATAAACAGATGGAGAGAAAAATTATTGAACGGTATAAATGTCACCTTCACTTTTTAGATACAAGCAAAGAAATGTGTGCCTGCTTGCTTAGAAGATTTTTGCTGGACAGATGTATGCTCAGATCCAGCCTATTTATTAGAGAACAGTCTCGGCTCTCATTTTCAATTTTAATCACTGTGTCAATTTTAAAAGGGCAGTTCTCATTATATAAACATTTGGAAGTTATAAAGCTGAAAGGTCAGGGTGTAGACAAGGCAAAGATAACATGCCACCAGCTGGCATACACTTCTATGTGCAAAACTTTTCTCCCAGTAAGCTCAACCCTCAGATGTGAATGTCCTAGAACACAGGCATCATTGCCTACCAGTTTCTGTGTCTCCAGCAACATGATTTTACTTTTGTATGGAGAATTACATGTATCTCTCTATCCAAGGATTATGAAAAATGGAATTCTGCAATTAAACTTTATAACAGTTTCACAGTTTGATTCAATCAGACATCTTTATGTAGAATAATAATCATAATTGTCACTGTTTCGGTCATTTTGGTCTCTCAGTCATGTCCAACTCTTTGCGACCACATGAACTGGAGCGTGCCAGGCCTCCCTGTCCATCACCAACTCCCAGAGCTTGCTCAAACTCATGTCCATTGAGTTGGTGATGCCATCCAACTGTCTCATCTTCGGTCATCCCCTTCCCCTCCTGCCTTCAATCTTTCCCAGTATCAGGATATTTTCTAATGAGTCAGTTCTTTGCATCAGGTGGCCAAAGTATTGGCGCTTCTGCTTCAGCATCAGTCCTTCCAATGAATAGTCAGGACTGATTTCCTTTTGGATGGACTGGTTGGATCTCCTTGCAATCCAAGGGGCTCTCAAGAGTCTTCTCCAACACCACAGTTCAAAAGCATCAATTCTTTGGTGCTCAGCTTTCTTTATGGTCCCACTCTCACATCCATACATGACTACTGGAAAAAACATAACTTTGACAATGGACATTTGTCAGTAGTTTATTTAGCAACAATTACATAACAATCGTTCTGTCTGTGTTATCTCATTTAATTCATACCACATCTCTGTGAAGTGGGTATTTTCATCATCAACATACAGAAATAGAAATTAAAATTTACAGAAATTAAGCAATTTTCTCAGCTATTGTACAACATGTGTGTGGTAGATCTAATACTTTAGCCCAGGCTTTTGTAACTTAAACTCGACGATATTAACCTCTGTACTACTCCATCCCCTTTAATAAATTCCACTTGAGCTGAGGGTTTTATTCAAGATGCAGTAACATTTGTATTGCAGGACTCCAGAAATCCTAAAATACCCAAAGCACAAAGGAAGCATCACAAATCTTTGCCATCTCATTTATTTAAAAGGTACAATATAACCTGAGAACTTCAAGACCTACTGCCTGGACTCTTAAATATAGCAGAATGAAGTTTTTTTTTTCCTAATTTACTTTTTTTAATTTGTGAAAAATAATAAATATTTAAAACACATAAAACCTGAAAATCAAAGCATACTTGCAAATTTCTATAATATCTGGACAAAAATGCAGAAGAAAAATGAGATTTGACCAATTTTTTAATAATTTTCTTAAAGTTAAGAAGCATTATCACAAGTGACCTACACAAATATCTCTTGCTGGTAGACACAAGAACCGGGGGTGTATGTGTATCACATGGCAGAATGGATGAGACTCTGTTAGAGACCTTGTGTGAGAGCAAGGAATGTAAAGGGAAGTGAAACTAGAAAAGCAAGTGTGTTGATTAAGTATCTGTATGAACATCATGCTCGTCTGGGGAGCCACTAGTGGGTAAAACAGGATCAAGGAGAAAAAGCATAAAGTGGTTGTCTGGTAGGAACACAGAGAGCTATGACCTAAAGACTTCCTCAATAACCCTCTTAAACACTAACAACAACAATAACAGTGACAAGAAAGTTATCCCTAGGGCAAGGAAATAGCAAATTTATTGAGTATATTTGCAATAGTAATTCTATGAAGAAGCTGACTGGTTTATTTCACTACCTCCATTTATCCCCACATGATTCTTTAACAAACAATTAGCTTCATTCAAAATAATAATAAGAAAAGCTATTAAGTTTAATTAGGTCCCATTTGTTTATTTTTGCTTATGTTTCCTTTGCCTCAGAGACAGATCCAAGGAAATATTGGTATGATTTATATCAGAGTATTCTGCATAGCAAAGGAAACTATCATCAAAATGATAATGTCTAACTTACTGAAGGGAAAAAATATTTGCAAATGATGTCAATTTTGATGGTAAAATTAAACATTAAATATTATATTTAATATTCATATGGGGTAACATTAAAATATATGTGGTTTCTAAAACTCAATATAAAAATTAGTAACCTGATTTAAAAATGAGAAGACCTGAACAGTCTTCCAAAGAAGACATACAGATGGCCAATAGGCACATGAAAAGATACTCAACATTGCTAATCATCAGAGAAATGCAAATCAAATCCACAGTGAGATATCACCTCACACCAGTCAGAATGGCTATCATCAAAAATTCTACAAATAACAAATGTTTACAAGGATATGGAGAAAAGGGAACTCTGGTACACTGTTGGTAAGAATGTAAATTGATGCAGGTACTATGGAAGACTGTATGGAGGTTCCTCATAAAACTAAAATTAGAACTACACTGTGATCCAGAAATTCCACACCTAGGTGTATGTCTGGAGAAAATGAAAACACTAATTCAAAAGATAAATGCACCCCAATTTTCACAGCAGCATTATTTACAACAGCCAAGATATGAAAGCAACTTGAGTCCACCAACAGATGAATGGATAAAAATCTTGTGGGTATGTTTGTGTGTATATATATATGTACACACATATAAGGTGAAGGTGAAGTCGCTCAGTCGTGTCCAACTCTTTGCGACCCCGTGGACTGTAACCTACTAGGCTTCTCCGTTTATGGGATTCTCCAGGCAAGAATACTAGAGTGGATTGCCATTTCCTTCTCCAGGGGATCTTCCCGACCCAGCGATTGAACCTGGCTCTCCCGCATTAGAGGCAGATGCTTTAACCTCTGAGCCACCAGGGAAGCCACATATATATATGTATATACACACACACACACACACACATATATATGTATATATATATACATACACACACAATAGAATACTGCTCAGCCAAAAAAGGAAGGAAATTTTGCCAATTGCAACAACACTGATGGACTTGGAGGGTATTATGCCTAGTGAAATGTCAGAGAAAGGCATCTATATTATTAGGAATATGTGGGATCTAAAAAAATAAAACAAATGAATGACTATAACAAAACAGAAACTGCCTTACAGATATAGAGAAGAAACTAACAATTACAAGTAGGGAAAGGGAAGGCAGGAAGGGCATCATAAAGGCAGAAAAAATATTTGAAAAATAGACATCTAGAAATAGATACAGTAAAACATGTAGAAGACCTTCACACCAAAAAAGGAGTAAGAGGAATTAAAGAAGATGTAATATATGTGAGCCTATTCCATGACCAAGGTTTGGAAGATTCAGTATTGTAAAAATATCTATTTGATCCATAGATGTAATTTATTGAACTGAGTGAAAATTGACAAGATGTTGATAAAATAGTTAAGGAAATTTAAAGGCCCAAGAATAGCCGAAGCATTCTTGGAGAACAAAGCTGAAAGTCGCAGTGCTATATATCAAGATACAGTACAAAGCTCTAATAATTAGGAAAACATGATAATAAGACAAGGAAGAGGAAACAGACCAATGAAACAGAATTGAAAGTAGAGAAAGCATCATTTCTTCTTATGATCTGGATGTCTATTTAATGCATTGCTGAAAAGATGGTTTTTCAATAAATGTGCTAGAAAATTGAATGTTTTTATTAAAAAGTGAATAATAACCACAACCTCATTTAATACACAAAAAATACAGTCAAAGCTAGCTGTTGAAACAATGCGGATGACTTTGGAAAACATCTTCATGACATTATTTCCTAGGGCAGGCAAATAAACACAAAAAGTATTAGCCATAAAGAAAAAGTAATAAATTAGACTATATTGTAATTAAAAACTTCTTTCCATGAAAAGATACCATTGAAAGAGTAAAACCAGTAGAATATATTTGAAACATATATATATTAAACAAATAATTACTATCTAGAATATATAAAGAACATCAAAAAATCAATATGAAGAATGTGTACAATGGAATACAGTAGAAGGGAAAATATGCAAAACCTGGAGACACTTTACAAAAGAGAACATCCAAGTGGCCAATAAACATACAAACTGCATTCATTTCTCAATGACATTCGAGTTATAAATACAACATAATTATCTTTACATCCACTAGGATGGCTAAAATATGAAAGACTTTTTTACGGAGCAGTTGGAGCTACCATTGCTGATGAGACTGTAAATTTATAAAAGAACATTGGAAATTTGTTTGATGAAATTGACTAAAACTGAGCATACGCACACCATATGACCTAGTAATTGCAGTCCTAGGTATAAACCGAAGCAAAAGGTGTTTACCAAAAGACATATGCAACAATGTTTATGACAACTCTCTATATAATAACCCCATCAACTAATGTCCATCTATTGTAGGATGGGTAAGTAAATCATGGTGCATTTATACAATGGAAAGCTAAACAGGAATGAACAATCCATAGCCATAAGAATGAGGAAGATGAATTCCACAAAAATAAGTACTGAACAAAATAAGCCAGTTACAAAAGACTATCTAGTGTATGATCCAACCGATACTCAATTTAATCCAGGGAACTACCTGAGGTTTAAAAGTGAGGGTAGTGGTTATGCTTGACACCATGGAGGAGAGGATGGAAGGGGACAGATGTCAGTCGGAGTCCTCTAGGAAGCAGGTGCTGAGACAGATTAAGACAGCAATAGATTTCCTGACAAGGAAAAATACAAGTGGGTGAAAGCCTTATTGAGAAATGACTGTCGCTATACCCTGTGCTTCTCTGACACCTGTGCAAGAAAACAGAATGGAGCAAAAAAAATCCTCTGAGGGTAACACAGGCTAGAGAAAGTCTCAGCCAATCCAATGGGAAGTTCCACAAAATGATTGTCAAATAAGGGAGTTCTATCAATACACTGGGGCTTCCCTGCTGGCTCAGACAGTAAAGAATCTGCCTGCAATGCAAGAGACACAGATTTGATCCCTGGGTCAGGAAGATTCCCTGGAAAAAGGAATGGCTACCCACACCAGTATTCTTGCCTGGAGAATTCCAGGGACAGAGGAACCTGGAGGGTTACAGTCCATGGGATCGCAAAAGAGTTGGGCATGACTGAGCAACTAACATCTTCACTTTCATCAATACATTGGCTAGAAGTGGTCAGGCCGTAACAAACCCCTGGACTTGGTTACTGGCTGAGGTTGCCCCGGAAGACCTGAGCCTCAGTGGCCACATGAAAGAGCTGCAGCTCAGGGCAGTCAGCTTGTTGACACTGCAGGTGGCTGAAAAGCAAGACTTTTCTCAAGGACAGACATGGGCCACACCTCCACGGCTGCCAGGGTTGAAGAGTAGCTTCTCAGCTGCTAAAAATGTCTCTTTTCTTTACTCCAGTTCAGTCTATTCCTCAAATAAGGTCACTTTGTGAAAATGTTTTGAGCTGTGCACTCATGATGTGTGTATTTTCTTAGCATATTGTGCTTTAATAAAAGAATTTACCTTAAAAAAAATCACTCTAATCTTTTAATGTTTGTCATAATATTTTATTTTTGCTTGGGCTAGTTCTGGCTTATGGCCTGTTTTTGTTCAGCCCCGGATCTAGGAATGGTTTTTAAATATATGAAAGATTATAAAACATGCCCTCCTTCCCCTATAAACACACACAAGGATATGTGTGAGAGAACATGTGTGGCTCACAGACTAAAATACTTACTAACTGGTCTTCTACATAAGTAGTTTTCCCATTTCTGCTTCAGAGAGTTCTTCTAGAACTAACATATCATGGGATTATTAAGTCAATTATCTAAAGTTCAGCATGCCTTTAATTTCTTTTCTCCCAAGTAAAATTTTATTTTATTTATTTTAAAATAGTATTATAGTGTAATTAATCTTTGTTCTACCTTTTATCTACAAATAAATACTCTATGTCTAGAAGAAAGCTAATTAAAAAAAAAAAAAGTAAGTTTCTGTATATTGGGATTATAAGTAACTTGAAAAAAAACTCCTTAGGACTTTTTTTTAGTTACATGATTTATATGAAATATGACCATCCTATGCCACAGTTTTAAAAATCAGAATGATATCACATAGTCACACAAACCCCCCCACCCCACCCCACGCACACACAATGTTTAATATAATAAGGTATGGAGCTTACTGGGTGATTTTTTTAAATGCTGCTATTCTTAGTCCTGGATATCCACAGAAAACATAGCAACATGTGATGAAGTGGCATACTGTGATTTATAAAAAAATAATTCATCACATGCTAGACTTGGTGTGCTGTTTTCTCAGCAAGAATCACATGAACTCTGCAAGTTGCCACAAACCACAAATGCATCTTCAACTTTAAAAAGATATTAAAGCTCACCTGACATATGTGGTTCTTTCTTGCCAAATGTCTTTCGATCATACCCAAACTGAGTTCACAGAGGCTCTTTACCTTCCTCATAAAAACACCCAGAAATATCAGATGCATGGTAGCATCACAAGTAAGGAACCTTCCCTAAGACTTTTTTGTGACCTCTCATCTATGGAGAATTTACCATGAACTTGACAGAACTCTAATTCTCACTTCTTCTTCCAAACCTCTTTCGTAAGGGCACGTTAGAAATATATATACATATATTAGCCACGTAATAAAAAATCTTTGTGTTAAAACACTTTCTGTTTGTCCTTGAGAAAATTAGGCATTACTATGAAGTCTTCATTCCTTTTTTGTAACATGAAATGAAAAGGCTTAGACGATTTGCCTTCATTTTCTATGCTGTAAAACCAACACTGCAAACATATGAACTTAAACACAACACAAATACTCTCACTTTCTGGGGACCGCACGTGATTGGGTTCTCTGTTCAGTGCCTCACAAGATAAAACCCAGGGTTCAGCTACGTCTACAGTTTTCATCTGGGGTTTAGGCTCCAGCAGGAAAGAACCTGCCTGCAATGCAGGAGATGTAGAAAATGAGAGTTGCATCCCCGGGTTGAGAAGATCCCCTGAAGGAGAAACTGGCAACCCACTCCAGTAATCTTGCCTGGAAAATCCCATGAGCAGAGAAGGCTGGCGGGCTACAGTCCGTGGGGTCACAGTCAGACGAGACCGAGTGACCCAGCATGAGCATGCAGAAAGCTCATGAGCTGTTGGCAGACTGTATGTCCTTGCTCTTGCTGTACTGTCTTTTGTTTTTCTATTACTGTAGGTGTAGGACCACCCTTTTGTTTTAATTGGAATATAATTGCTTTATAATGCTGTGTTAGTTTCTGCTGTACCATGAAGTGAATGCACCACCCCTCTCGACTGGCTTGGACCTCCATTTCTCCCATCCCACCCATCAAAGTCATCACAGAGCACCGAGCTGAGCTCCCTGTACTGGAAGCTGCTCTCTACTAGCTGTCTATTTTACATGTCGTAGTGTATTTATATCAAACCTGATCTCCCAGTTCATCCCACCTTCCGCTTCCCCTGCCCCATGTTTGCACATCCATTTTCTACCTCTATATCTTTATTCCTGCCCTGCAATTAGGTTCATCTGTACCATTTTTGTCGATTCCACATATGTGTATTGATATACAACATTTGCTTTATTGTTTCTGACTTATTTCACTCTGGATGATAGACTCTAAGCCCATCCACATCTCTACAAATGACCCACTTTCATTTCTTTTTATGGCTGAGTAATATTCCATTATATATATATATGTCCCACATCTTCTTTATCCTTTCATCTGTCAGTGGACAACCATTCAATATCTAGAAGCTGCCACATTCCCTGACATCTGGTCCTCTTCATCTGCAAAGCCAGCAATGGAAAAATCTCCCTCACATCAAGTCTTTCTCTTGCTCAAAACCTCTGACTTCCTCTTTGCTCCATCTATGCACCCATACTGTTTAAGGGGTTTGTCTGATTAGCTCTGGCCCACCCAGATATTCTCGCTTTCTTAAAGTCAATGGTGCTACATAACACAATCTAATTATATAAATAAAATCTACAAGATTCATAGTCCCAGCAATAATATACAAAAATGTACACTGGGGTGGCGATCTCAGAAGCCATTTTAGAATTCTGTCTACTAGGGTTGCTTTAGGGATTCCCAGGTGGCTCAGACAGTAAAGCGTCTGCCCATAATGTGGGAGACCTGGGTTCAGTCCCTGGCTTGGGAAGATCCCCTGGAGAAGGAAATGGCGACCCATTTTAGTATTCTTGCCTAGAAAATCCCATGGATGGAGGAACCTGGTGGGCTACAGACCATGGGGTCGCGAAGAGTCAGATACTACTGAGCAACTTCATGGAGGTTTTATGGAGGGTTGCTTTAAGGGCTAAATAAGATAACATGGTGGAGAAGGTGATGGCGCCCCACTCGAGTACTCTTGCCTGGAAAATCCCATGGACAGAGGAGCCTGGTAGGCTGTAGTCCATGGGGTCGCTAACAGTCGGACACGACTGAGTGACTTCACTTTCACTTTTCACTTTCATGCATTGGAGGAGGAAATGGCAACCCACTCCAGTGTTCTTGCCTGGAGAATCCCAGGGATGGGGGAGCCTGGTGGGCTGCCGTCTATGGGGTCGCACAGAATCAGACACGACTGATGCGACTTAGCAGTAGCAGGAAGATAACATGGAAAAACACTTATCTGAATATCTGGCCCTTAATAGAGGCCTAACAAACTGATTTATCCTGATTATGATACTATGGAGAAGGAAAGACAAATGAACTACTAACTAATCAGATGAACCACAGGAAATCACCACTTCTGTAGATCAATAATAATAATATATCGGCAGTTTCATATGGTCCTATTTACCATATCTACTCAATAGCACATTTCACAAAACATTGAATAAACACCTCTAGGGTGATTTTTAGTCCATAATTTATTCATTTTCTTCTTTCATTCATTCATCTGTAGCAATGTAGAGCTTACAGAAAGGAACAAGGTAACCATCCCTAAACCTTTTAAAACTTTAGGATCTAGTGGATTTGAGTCCTTATAGATTTTAACAGTGCAGTTGATATTAAACAAAGCTGCTTCTGACAGAGCTAAAAGAAGCAACACATATAGCAATTCCATGCGTCTAACCTCACATTGTTTATAATCCCATGACAAAAACAAATGGAAATGATAAATTTAGAAGAAGCTCTGTACTACACAGGCTCTGTGACAAATGGAGTTTATAGTCTTGGCAAGCAGCCCCCAAGGTTTTCCAGCGTTAGCTGGCATCTTAGTTTGGAAATACCTTTCCTAGTTTCTCAGCAACAGTTAAGATATGACAAACAATCCCAGTGTCTCCTTTTTTGGCTTCAAATAAAATAGCATAAGCATATTTAAACATCTATCTTCTGGCTTCTAAAAATCCTCTTTCTCATGAGCAGTTAATTCATGGCTCTGTACACCTTACAAGAGTCTCCCAAGGAGAGTTGTCCAAACTTTCCTGGAAACTTTAAAGCTTCCTTTGTAATATGATTCAGAATTCTGTTCTTTCCCAGTCTGTTTTCCATTATCTCATTGGTCAGGATGTGGGGAATATTTGCTGCAGATAAGACTCATCGTTTTACTTTGCCAATGGCAGCTTGTTTGACTTATACTGTAATGTAAAGACACCTCTTAAATTATTATTAATATCATTGTGCTGATATAATTACAACAATAAAGCATATGATAGAAGATATTTTAGACACAATCTCATCTAATCCTCATCCTCATCATACTTTGAATTCTTTGTTATTGTTATAATTAACCTACAATATGGTATTCGTTTCAAATTTCACTTTGAATTCTTTTTGCAGTATCCTCAAGCAGTTGCCATGCAACCTTTTATTGAAAACTGAGATAAAGAAATTGCTAGCAAAGAAGTATTACTCACACTTTTTATTCTTAACTTCTAAGCTGAAAAAAAAAATAGTGTATTACAGTCTTCATTGCTGAACTTACAGTCTTTTGTGTTGGGATTGTGGATAAGCAAAAATAGACCTCCCTACCCTCCCCAGATACACACAGATTAGATTAAATCTCAAACTTAATTAGCCAAGAACACAAATAATTAACAGAAGCAAGATTGACCAAACAAGTCAGAAACAGATGTAATTTATCTTAATGTGACTTTTTCTGGGCCTCCAGTTTTCAAAAAGACAGAAGCTAACAACAGTTTGAGCAGGGCAGAATAGTGCCAGGTCTGAGAAAACAGTTTGATTTTCTTACCACAAGCTTTCTTAAAATTTATTTATTTATTTCCTTTCAGCTCTGTAAGTAGCTGTGCTTTTGTGGACTTTACCGTGCGATACTGTATCTAGTACAGTAGTACATTATCTTTATTTCAAGCCTAGGAAGTCTAGAAGACAGCATAAAAACAATGGTGATGTAGCTCATATTACACTCTGTCATTGTCTTAAAAGCATATTACAAAACTCCAAATTTCTAAGAGCATACCCTGACCATCCCCACACCGCAGTTTCTCTTTATTAACTATTTACAAATAAATCACTCACATCAGGTGAATTATCTGCATCACTTTTCTAATGGACATCATCTTTAAGATTATGTGTTCAAAACAGTTCTTTCCTCCTGTAAATCTGCTTCTTTTCCCAATATCGCTTTTCATTTTAATGACATCATTATTATTCTGACCTCCCAAGTGGCTCCAACGGTAAAGAATCTGCCTGCAATGCAGGAGACCTGGGTTTGATCCTTAGGTTGGGAAGATCCCCTGGAGAAGGAAATGGCTACTCACTCCAGTATTTTTGCCTGGAGAATTCCATGGACAGAAGAGCCTGGAGGGCTATAGTCCATAGGAAAGCAGAGAGTCAGATACAACTTGAGTGGCTAACACTAACATCCAAGTTAAATTCATCAAACTGACTTCTTCTTAAATCCCAAATCAAAGTTGTCATTAAGTTGAGATATCTTGGCTAGCTATTTTCTGTCCACAACTGCTGACACAGTCTAAATTTATATTTTATCTTGCTGTCATAGCCTAATATATTGTGTCTACTCCATCACAAAAAGCAAAAAGCATCATTTTTTCCCCCATGCCACTTCCTTGGTCAAGAATCTGCAATGAATCATTTTCCATCGTATCAGGAAATATGACCAAAATATTGTTTAACACTTTCTGCATGAAGGGTCCAAAGATCTGATCTATTTCTCATTATGGAACATTTTTATGTTTAATGTCATCATGTTTGTTTCCTTTATAGCCTTTCCACAACTTGAAATGACACATTTCTTTGTTTAATGATGTATTTATTATTTATTTGATTAAACTATAAGCTTCGCAAAGGCAAGAGCCAGGCCTTTTTATTCACTGTGTATCTTGTGCCTACTATAGGTTCAGTTCAGTTCAGTTCAGTTGCTCAGTCGTGTTCGACTCTTTGTGACCCCATGAATTGCAGCACTCCAGGCCTCCCTGTCCATCACCATCTCCCAGAGTTCACTCAGACTCACGTCCATTGAGTTGGTGATGCCGTCCAGCCATCGCATCCTCTGTTGTCCCCTTCTCCTCCTGCCCCCAATCCCTCCCAGCGTCAGAGTCTTTTCCAATGAGTCAACTCTTCGCATGAGGTGGCCAAAGTACTGGAGTTTCAGCTTCAGCATCATTCCTTCCAAAGAAATCCCAGGGCTGATCTCCTTCAGAATGGACTGGTTGGATCTCCTTGCAGTCCAAGGGACTCTCAAGAGTCTTCTCCAACAGTTCAAAAGCATCAATTCTTCATTGCTCAGCTTTCTTCACAGTCCGACTCTTGCATCCATACATGACCACTGGAAAAACTGTAGCCTTTTGTTGGCAAAGTAATATCTCTGCTTTTCAATATGCTATCTAGGTTGGTCATAACTTTTCTTCCAAGAAGAAAGCATATTTTAATTTCATGGCTGCAGTCATCATCTGCAATGATTTTGGAGCCCAAAAAGATAAAGTCTGACACTGTTTCCACTATTTCCCCATCTATTTTCCATGGAGTGATGGGACCAGATGCCATGATCTTCGTTTTCTGAATGTTGAGCTTTTAGCCAACTTTTTCACTCTTCTCTTTCACTTTCATCAAGAGGCTTTTTAGTTCCTCTTCACTTTCTGCCATAAGGGTGGTGTCATCTGCATATCTGAGGTTATTGATATTTCTCCTGGCAATCTTGATTCCAGCTTGTGCTTCTTCCAGCCCAGCGTTTCTCATGATGTACTCTGCATGTAAGTTAAATAAGCAGGGTGGCAATATACAGCCTTGACGTACTCCTTTTCCTATTTGGAACCAGTCTGTTCTTCCATGTCCAGTTCTAACTGTTGCTTCCTGACAATACTATACATTATTGTATGCTAAAGCTGAAGCTCCAATACTTTGTCCACCTGATACGAAGAGCTGACTCTTTGGAAAAGACCCTGATGCTGGGGAAGATTGAAAGGAGAAGGGGACAAGAGAGGATGAGATGGTTGGATGGCATCACAGACTCAGTAGTCATGAGTTTGAGCAAACTCCTGGAGATGGTGAAGGACAGGGAAACCTGGCATATCCAGTACATGAGGTCACAAAGAGCTGGACATGACTGAGCGATGGGACACTAGGCAAATATAATGAAATAATGCCATTAACAGCAACATGGATGGACCTAGAGATTGTCATAGTGAGTGAAGTAAGTAGACAGAGAAGGAGAAATATCATATGACATCCCTTATATGTGGACTCTGAAAAGAAACAATACAAATGAACTTATTTACAAAACAGAAATAGACTCACAGACTTAGAGATTGAATTCATGGTTACCAGGGGGAAAAGTTAGGGAGAAGTGTAGTTAGGGAGTTTGGGATTGACATGTATACTTCTATATTTAAAATGGATAATCAACAAAGTCTGACTATATAGCGAGGGAACTCTGCTCAATGTTATGTGGAATCCTAGATGGAAGGGGAGTCTGGGGGAGAATGGATATGTGTATACGTATTGCTGAGTGCCTTTGCTGTCCACCTGAATCTGTCACAACATTGTTAAATGACTATCAGTTCAGTTCAGTCACTTAGTCTTGTCTGACTCTTTGCGATCCCATGGACTCCAGCACACCAGGACTCCCTGTCCATCAGCAACTCCTGTAGCCTGCTCAGACTCATGTCTATCAAGTGGGTGATGCCATCCAACCATCTCATCCTCTGTCGTCCCCTTCTCCTCCCGCCTTCAATCTTTCCCAGCATCAGGGTCTTTTCCAGTGGGTTAGTTCTTCACATCAGGTGGCCAAGTATTGGAGCTTCAGCTTCAGCATCAGTCCTTCTAGTGAACAGTCAGGACTGATTTCCTTTAGGATGGACTGGTTTGACCTCCTTGCAGTCCAAGGGACTCTCAAGAGTCTTCTCCAACACCACAGTTCAAATGCATCAATTCTTTGGCACTCAGCTTTCTTTATGATCCAACTCTCACATCCATACATCACTACTGCAAAAACCATAGCTTTGACTAGACAGACCTTTATTGGCAAAGTAATGTCTCTGCTTTATAATATGCTGTCTATTTAATATAATTGACTGTAGTCCAATATAAAATAAAAAAGTTTTTTAAAAGGCAAATAGAAGGTGCTCAATAAACACTTATTGATTTAATGGAGAAAGGAAGTAAGGACAAAAGGAAGGGAAAGAGGAGGAAGGAATTATTCTCCTGGTCTCCTCACTTGAGCACACCACCTATTTCCTTCTCCATCCCCATTTCATACATACACTTCCAGATAATTCTTTGCCTTTTTTTTCCCACTACATCTCTTCCCTCTATAGTTCCCTACTTTTTCTCCACATCAAATCTTGTCACAAGACAAGTCACATCTCATCTCAGCTTCTCCTGATTCTATGTACCTTCCAACAAGAGACATGTCTCATATTTAATGAAAAGTTAAGTATCCATGTGTCTAATTTTAAGCACCTGGTTACGTATTTTCTTGCAGTGCCGTATAATCATTGGATATTTGGTACTGTTTCTGCAAATAGACTGTCTCTCCAGTTGTTTGTCCTGTCCCTGTCTGCTATTAGAGTCCTTCACCTCTCTTTCTCCTCTCTGCTCTGCGTTCTGTTAATCTATATTTCCCAGACTCCCTACTCTCAGCTTCCCAGTAAGTTTAGCATTGAGAGAAACTCACGGACGTTTAGGGAGAGGAGAAGCTGGGGTGTTTCTGTTTCCAGAGACTATTCTTACAGGTATTTTATCCATGGCTTCATCTCCTGCTAGGCAGCCACTGCTGTGGGTCTATCTTCTTCAGATGCCCTAGTTTCTGGGTTCTAGTAATATCATCTCTCCCTTTGTTTTACTCTCCTTTGGGAAAGTAAGGGCTTCCTGCTGTAGTTAATTTCTGGGTTACTCCAATCAAAACCAGTTCAGCTGTTCTTCTATTCATGTATCAGAAATTCCTTTTATCGACTTTCTTGTATTTGAAGGACTTCATATAATTTCTTTTTTTCTGGCAGGATCCTGACCAATATGCCTTCTTTAACTGTTTTCTAGGATATGAAATTTTCCTATATCCTTCCATAGCAGGTCATATAAAGTTGCTTATGTATGTTCATTGTTTTTTTTTAATGAGCTTTACATGCTTTTATCAGAAACAGTCACCTGGAAAATATTCCACTGTTTTCTATAAACAAGATTCATATAGTGTATTCCCCCAGTTCTTGAAGGAATGTCGTTTAGCTTTCTTCTGGGGTAAATAAAGGTGAAACGATTTTGACTAGCTCACAAATATAAGGGAAAATAAGTGTGTTTTCTGCATTTGACATTGCACATAAAATAGGCTTTCCACTTTCCCTCATTTTGTGTACTGAGTCACATCTCGATCATCTATAGAAAAAATGTTATTAATAGCTAAGACTCTAAAGGCAAGAATTAAACTGTGATTAAAGTTGCACTGTGTGCTCTTAAGTACAATTCAATCTATGTATCAATTAATAAACAAGATCCATTTAAAGTACTTTACCCCCTTCACTAGAAATGAAACAAAGCTATACTTCCTCAAACATCTTTTAAAGGAAACTTTTTTTTCAGGCTTCATCCCACTACTGATTGAATCACATGAGACTATTTCCCCACTGTCTTCTACTTTTGTAAAAGGACAGTATAGTTCATGACTAAGTATACAATAGAGGTGTAAAATCTCAGCATAAAGTAAAACAAGGCTGTAAAAGATTGGAAAAAGGAAAAACAAGCAAAAAATAAACAACCTGAAAAGCAAGATAAGGCTCTAAAAAGACTGAAAAGAGTGTTGGAAAGATACTCACCCCACAGCTGCTCAGGACTAGAAGTGTAGTCTTAATTAAATCAGGGAAATGCTTAGTTTCCCTTCATGCTCCTCATTTTCAACATTCAGGAATGGGCTGCATTGAATGATCTGTTAAGACTCCAGCTGAAAATATAGATGTAAACAAACAAAAAGCAGAACTGGTGACACCTCTCTTTTGATTCCAGTACAAAAGCAGTCACACAGCCTTTGTGAATCACAGGAGTATTGACAAAGGAATACATAATAGGAGACGCCAACAAAATGTTTTTGATTTTTGAACCAGTCCCTTCACAGACAATGAGACACTGAATAAACTGAGAAGCAATCACATTTGCATGGCAACAGGTAAACAAAGTTAGAATATTCAAGATTGAAAAAATGCAATGCTTAGTTAATGCTATTACATAATTTTAAATCTATAAGAGATCTTGAAACACAGTCCAGAGGGCTTTTTTTTTTAACCTTTCTAAGGAAATCATTCTATCATTGGGAAATCTTTCTATCATTGGGAAATCACTGGAAAGTTATAGAATCTCTTTCCTGATTAAAACCACCAAACAAAAACTAAACATATACACTGAGAAAATTGTACATACAGTTTCGGGGTGTTCATAAACATACTGAAATCTACCCCTGCAACTCTCGAGCAATTCATCTCCATCATTTAACAGGTTAGAGACTTGATACTCAAAGGATTAAAATAGATAATCCAAAGACACCAGGGTATTTATGACAGAAAATGTACTAAAACACAATCTCTCACTTAACTACTCTTTCTATTTCAAACTGCCTCTTATTTGGCTAGGAAATGTTAACAATTAATATCATTAATGAAATAATAAAGATGATTATTAATTAACTTTGTTGTTGTTCAGTTGCTAAATGGTGCCCAACTCTTTGTGACCCACGGACTGTAGCACACCAGGCTCCTCTGTCTTCCACTATCTCCTAGAGTTTGCTCAAATTCGTGTTCTTTGAGCCAGTGAAGCCATCCAACCATCTCATCCTCTGCTGCTGCCTTCTCCTTTTACCCTCAATTTTTCCCAGCATCAGAGTCTTTTCCAATGAGTCAGCTGTTCCTTTTAGGAGGCCAAAGTATTGGAGTTTCAGCTTCAGCATCAGCGTTAACATTACTGATGTAAAAAATAAAAAGTATCATTCGAACCAAGTGGTAAAATGTCTAAAATATAAGATGGGAAAAATAAATCACTAACGGAAATCTTGAAGCAAATGTGAGAAAAGCTAGTAGAGAATGCAGTAGGTACTTCTTTTCCTAAAAATAGTGTAGCTCGGAAAACTTCCTATCCAAAGCACAGATCAGCAAACAAAAGGTAATGTCAAAATTAGTTCTCCTTTCTATTTAAATGGATTGAATATCTTGATGAAATTCCACAGCCATCCTTCTTTAAGTTCTCTTTTCTTACATATAACTTCTCTTAACTCCAGGGGTTCAGCTCCCCTGGGAAATGCAGCAGAGGGACCCCTTGTTGATCCTTGGCTCCTGCCTCTTAATCTTCTTCCTCTTCTTTCCCTCCCGCATCACAAAAGAGTACCAGCAGGGGAACTACCTAGGATTTCCAGGAGAGGGTAAAAAACAGAGCACATAAAATCAGTATCACATTTAGCACAGAGGAGTGATGGGAAAGACCATGAATAGTTATCTTTTACTGCTTCTGGATGTATTGCTTTGTTTCTATGAATTTGAGTTAGCATTTGGAATTTTCCTAAACCCAGCTAAGCTGTGTTCCCTCTCACCTCCTTTGTGCTGTTAATGGCAAATATATTACATTTCTATATATCATAGGTTCAACAAGTGGCTCAGACAGTAGTGTCTGTCTACAATGAGGAAGACCCAGACTCGAGCCCTGGGTTGGGAAGATCCCCTAGAGAAGGAAATGGCAATCCACTCCAGTACTATTGCCTGGAAAATCCCATGGACAGAGGAGCCTTGTAGGCTACAGTCTTTGAGGTCGCAAAGAGTCGGACACGACTGAGCGGCTTCACTTCACTTTTGCTTTATACAATTGATTTTTAAATTAGTTAAGAGACAAAAAGAGATAAGAAATACACTTTTATACTCTCTTTCACAATTATATTATGTATCACAACTGCATAATTACCTTTTGCTCTGATCTCTCCTCTCCTTCTGGTATTCACTTTGTGTGCACTGATATACTTAGTACTGTCTCATATTCCTCTGAGTGTCTAGTTTTCTTCATTCTTTTTTTTTTCTTTCTGCTCTTCAGGTTGCACAGTCTCTATCAATTTATTTTCAACTTTGCTAATTATTTCTTCCCCTCTCTCAAGTCTGCTGTTGAGCTCCTCAAATGAAATTTTCATTGAAAATTTCAACTCCAGAATTCTCATGTAGTTCCTTTTTCATCATTTATAGCTCCTTGATACTTTGTACTTGTAGCAACATTGCCATTATGCCTTTCTTTACCTCTTTAGTCAGTTTCCTTTTAGTTTCTTAAGCATATTTATAATGCTACTTTGAGTCTTTATCTATTAAACCTGACATCTAGTCACTTACAGTCTGCTTTTTTCCCCAATGTATAGGTGATATGTTCTTGTTTATCTGCATGTCTCAGAATTATTTGTTGGAAATGGCTCTGGAGCTGGATGTGAGGACAGTGTTAAGACATACTGCTTTGGAGCTGAATGCTGAATGGCAGGTGGGGGGTGGGGAGCAAACAGTAACCTCAGGTCTTTTCAGCTTGCGCCTCTCAGTATGGAATTTCCACCTTGCAGTCAGGGGAAAGGACAGGCTTCAGTGTTCTCAGTGGTGCTTTGCTCAAGGTAGAGCCCCTGTCCCATAAGTGGGGGTTGAGTAGAAGAAAGGAGCCCCCACCTGTCAGTCAGACTTGCTGGTAACTTAGGTTCAGCAAGAAACAACAGAACAGGATGAGAAATGCTGTTGTCCTGCCCCTCCTAAGAGAACAACCCTCTAACTTGGAGCTTGCATGAGAGGGAGTGCTGTGTTCTTGATCACACAAGTTTGGAGTGGAGTTTCTATCTCACTAAGATGGGAGAGCAAAGTAGGGAGTGAGTCTTGGTTCAAATACCATTGATTCTTATGGTTCTTGCCAAATTTTAGTAGATTTTCTTGAATGAATATTCTTCATTTGCTGTATGCCCTTAGGTCCATTTCTAGAAACTTTAAATGGTTGTATGTGTGTTTACATTTAAAAAAATTTTTACTGGAAAGCAGGTTTACAGAGCCCCCCACACTGTCATACTGAAGGTAGAGCCTCTACATTACTTTGCTCTTTTTGGAAATTTTGAAATACTTTGAAAATAAACACTGTGAATTAAATATTATCCTTATTTTATAAAGTATTCTTATTTCATATCACAATCCATCCGTGAGCACGAATTTGAATAGAGTTCTTACAAATGCAGACTTCAAAACCCCTACTCAATATATTACACTAACTAAATTAATAGCAAAGAAGGGATATAAAAGATAAATGATTACTTTGGGAAAACACAGATTTTGAAATGCAGAAACCTGTTACCTGTTATAATAGGCATTGTTAGTGAGCAGTAAACTTGTATTGTTTTATATTCTGGGTACTGAGGAAGTGTCTGGTAGTACAGATTTACTTAATAAGCTTGTTGCCAAATTAATACAAAAATGAATTGTGATGAAGGAAATTTTACCAGCATTGTCCTTTTCATTTTTAATTTTACCTGGTGATAATTTTAAGATAAGATATGACAATTTGTAGATTATGAGGAGAACTTCTACATAGAAACACTGGAGGTAAACAATCTGAAAAACAAGAGTATACAAGTAAAGATAAATCAAGTCTAAGAACAGTTAGTGAGATCATTCATAGGTTTTATATCAATAAACCTTTGATATTTCAAGACAATGGCAAGCACAAGAATAAATAAGCAGCCAGCTTGCAACCTTGGATACTTTTTATTATCTACAAATTGTCATAAAACTTTTGATTAAGCTAGAGAGTAAAATTAAATTAAACAATGATTGGTTTTCTTAATGTACAGTTATAACTGTTATGTTTTCTAGATAATTATGTCATAGAATATATATCTTGATGCAAGAGACCTGGATTCAATCCCTGGGTAGAGAAGATCCCATGGAGAAGGAAATGGCAACCCACTCCACTATTCTTGCCTGGAAAAATCCAATAGACAGAAGAGCTTGGCAGGCTACAGTCCACGAGGCTGCAAAGAGTTGGACACAACTGAGCACTTGTTTTGTAGATAATTATGTCATAGAATATATATCTTTTATATATATATATTCTATTTTATGTAATAAAATATACAACCACATATACTTATGATCAGTTTTATAAAGGATACAGTCTGTGCTGTTTGTTGTATACTGTAACCCTTGCTGAATTGTATATATTTTAATTAATAATTCAAAATATATATATTTGGTTTTCTTTATTTTGAGCAATATAAAATTTAAAAAGAAATGTTTAAGAACCTATATACCTTATATGGATGAGGTTGACACACTTGAAGAGTGAAAATGTTAGTTGCTCAGTCATGTCTCACTCTTTGTGACCCCATGGACTATAGCCCGCCAGGCTCCTCTCTCCATGGGATTCTCCAGGTAAGTTTACTGGAGTGTGTAGCCATTCCCTTCTCCAGGGGATCTTCTCGATCCAGGGATCGAATCTGGGTCTCCTGCATTGCAGGCAGGTTCTTTACCTTCTGAGTCACGGGGGAAGCCTGACACACTTAATAAATTATAATAAATGGCACCCTACAATCTGATAGAAGTTACTGAAATTACTGGCATTACAGTCAGGACAGCGTTTATCCAAATAGGATACTCAGGCCATCTGCAAAAGATCTCATCAGTGTAGGTCTCTAAGCCCCACTCTGCATCCTTTACATTAGAATCTCTGGGGATATGACCCAGGAATCTATAGTGTCAATCATATAGTCCCTGGGTGACCCTTCCACATATGAATACTCAAGAACCATGGATTAAACAACCAAATCCTAGTAAAGGTACCCTAAACATTCAACCTATTCCCTGAATATCAATGGTCATACAGGGATAAGACCTCTGAAGGAGACATGAGAGTAATCAGAGAGGTGAAGGAGTAATCGCTGATGAAAATTTCTTAACCAGTATTCAGAGTTGATACGTAAAAAACTACATAAGCAAAGCAGAATATAGAAATAGAAAAGGGCTTTTATTTGGTATAAATAAATTACAAACCACATACATAATCAGAACAAATGAAAAATATGTTTAGTGTGTGAACAAGAATAATTACAGTCCTTCAACCAGTCTTGGCATATGATACAGTAGTTTAAGGTTGATATTTCTGTTTTGACAGTAGACTTATAAAGGGGATGAAAGACAAAAAAAAAAAACCTGATTTCTCCTTTCTTAGGTTAGGTTAAATGGGTCATGGCATACTGAAGAACTAGCATTTCATCAAAGGTCATTTAAATCAAAGCATTATAATTATTCACTTTTTACAGATACTAATTATAATTTCACTCATGCTTTTCCGTATTTCAAAATAAAATTGCTCTTCATTTTTATGCCAAAACATCTTTACAAAAGTTGTTACAGATTATTTCCAATACCTTTTGCTCAGCCATTTGGCATCATCACTATTCAGGCAACAATGTTCATATGGTAATAGTTAAATTTGTTTCACTAGGGCCCTCTCATCCAAATTTTTCATTTCCAGCCTGCACATGCTGAACTCCAGAAAAGTGTTTTAATTGTTTTATTTAAATATGGATATTTCTAATTCAATTAATGTCAGATATGTTCTCCACCCTCCCCCTACCCTGCAAACTGCCACTTAAAGAATAGGCTTTACTCTACAAATATAAGACTCTTTAGATCGTATTTTTTAGCTTACAGTTACTCAGGCAGACATGGGTTTGACTTTCAACATTGCCTCTTCTTAGCTGGATGCCATTAGGAGAGTGCAAACCTCTTTGAAACTCACTTTTGTCATCTCAGTTTGTAACCTCCAGAGTTGTTCAGGCACGATTTGAAACTGTCCCCTGTCCAGGGAGGGCAGGGAGGGACCAAAGAAGGGAACCTATATTGGTAGGTGGTCAATTTAAGAAGCAAGGGAACTTACGTGAAAGATTTGTCTTGTGTGGCCACAGCAAGAGTAAATGTCCACACCCACACGCCAGAATCTTAAAAACTTATATAGAGGTCTTACCGGGGTTCAGCCATGTGTACTGTCCAGATAATCTTACAAACACACTGCTCTCTCAAGGGTCCAACCTTGAAAATGGCTCCCATTTAGGGTGTGATGGACAGAACATACATTCTGAGGATGGGGAAGGGGTGGGGAGCCTCCAACTGCAGGTTGTGGGTCATGTTTTTCTCAATGACCATTTCCAACACCGCCATTTTTGAAATGAAATAACACTCACTTTGCCTTGGTGTCAAGATTAAAGGAGTTAATTGAGTGTGCAAAGCAGAGTACTAGTACAGATAATATCAATCGGTTAGTATTGGGTGCACGCTCAGTCGTGTCCGACTCTTTGCAACCCCATGGACTGTAGCCCACCAGGCTCCTCTGTCCATGAAAATTTTCAGGCAAGAACACTGGAGTGGGTGGCCATTTCCTACTCCAAGGGATCTTCTCCACTTAGGGACTGAACCTGCATCTCCTGCATTTGCAGGTGGACTCTTTACCACTGAGCCACCTGGTAAGCGCTAATTAGTTATTACTGCTGTCTAACAAATAATCTCAAAACTATAGAAATCAAAATTTCACTTTTCATTTTATAGATTAGGAACTTGAGGAATGCTTAGCTGAGCCATTCACCCTAAGGGTCTCTGATATGGATGCTCTCAGATGTTGGCTGGGAGACTCAGTCAAAAAAACATCTGAAAAAGTTGGCTGTGAAAGAAGACTCAAATGATGACACTTGGGGCTGACTGTAGGCTGGAGTCCTAGCTCTTGACTAAAGTGTGTACTTCTGTCTTCTCCAGCATTGAGGTATCAGCATAAACAGATTTACATGGTTTCTAAATACTCTCAGAATGAGTTTTCTAAGAGAGCCAGGTGGAAGTGTCATAGTCTTTTCTGATCTGAACTTGAAGTTACAGAGCGCACATCTACTAAATTCTACCCAATTGTAAGAGAATTCAGTTTCAAAGGGAGGGAAATTGAGACCCCGAATCTTGATGGGAACAAGTTCAAATTATTTCTCTTAAAATCACCACATAGTCCTGCAGACTTGAGTTATACATAGTCCATGCTATTTAGGTTAATTTTCTCTTAAGTTTTCATATTTATATATCAGGTATATATAATATATTAGATACATGTATATCCTTCTTATTTTATATATATAATTTATATATAAATTCTCCTAATATTTGCATCTATTGGTCAGATGTAGACATTAAGAGTTTCTACTTACAGGTGTCAAGTATTAAAATAGATAATTTAAAAATTGGTATATCTTCTAGAGTGTTAATATTTTTAAACATAGATGTTTAATTATAGATATAGGCATTAACTAGATGTAAAGATATTTAGATATTAAGATACTAAGATCTGTAGTAACCTCAGGGTTATATGAATCTACATACTGAGAAGAAAACATTATAAACAAAGAAGCTTCAATTGTGACTATATTCAGATATGGGTTTCCAAAAGAACAGATCAAAGATATTTTGTAAGGATATCTTATATCATGTATGTCATTTTCTTTTCCTAAGATCACTCCCTTCCTTGAGCACTTACTTTCAGTGACCACTGAAAAAGCATATAAAGACCTGGTTCTCAGGGCTTCCTTGGTGGCTCAGTGGTAAAGAATCCACCTGCCAATGCTGGAGAAACAGGTTCCATCCCTGATACTACATGCCGCAGAGCAACTAAGCCCATGCACCACAGCTATTGAGACTGCGCTTTGGAGCCCGGGAGCTGCAGCTACTGAATCCCATGCACCCAGAACACGTGCTCCGCAATAAGGGAAGCCACTCCAATGAGAAGCTCACTCACTGCAATGAAGAGTAGCCCCCGCTCACCACAACTGGAGAAAAGCCCTCCCGTCAATGAAGACCCAGCACAGCCAAAAATAATTAAAAAAAAAAAAGACCTGGTTCTCTTGTCTCAGTCAGGACAGCTCTCAAGAGTCTCCTGGTCTTCAGTCTTCTTGCAGCGCTGGTGGAGACACTCCAGAGAGAGAGAGGGTATCACAGTTCCCGTCTCTCTCTGCCCAATCCTGTCTCCCACCTTCCCCTTCCACAGCTATTATTCTTTAAAAAAAAAAAAAAAAAAAAAAAACCTTCACATTAAATCCCTTTAATAAAGTCTGCATCCTGAGAAACTCACCCTGAAACAATTATGATCAACTGACACAGGAGGCTCAAACTACTACACAATTGCACTCATCTCACATGTAATATAATGCTCAAAATTCTCCAAGCCAGGTGTCAACAATATGTGAACCATGAACTTCCAGATGTTCAAGCTGGCTTTAGAAAAGGCAGAGGAACCAGAGATCAAATTGCCAACATCTGCTGGATCATGGAAAAAGCAAGAGAGTTCCAGAAAAGCATGTATTTCTGCTTTCTTGACTATGCCAAAGCCTTTGACTGTGTGGATCACAATCAACTGTGGAAAATTCTGAAAGAGATGGGAATACCAGACCACTTGACCTGTCTCTTGAGAAACCTGTATGCAGGTCAGGAAGCAACAGTTAGAACTGGACATGGAACAACAGACTGGTTCCAAATAGGAAAAGGAGTACGTCAAGGCTGTATATTGTCACCCTGCTTATTTAATTTATATGCAGATAACATCATGTGAAATGCTGGGCTGGATGAAACACAAGCTGGAATCAAGATTTCTGGGAGAAATATCAATAACCTCAGATATGCAGATGACACCACCCTTATGGCAGAAAGTGAAGAAGAACTAAAGAGCCTCTTGATGAAAGTGAAAGAAGAGAGTGAAAAAGTTGGCTTAAAGCTCAATATTCAGAAAACTAAGGTCACAGCATCCAGTCCCATCACTTCATGGCAAATAGATGAGAAACAGTGGCAAACTGTGTTTTGGGGGGCTCCAAATACACTGCAGGTGGTGAATGCAGCCATGAAATTAAAAGATGTTTATTTCTTGGAAGAAAAGTTATGACCAGCCTAGACAGTACATCAGAAAGCAGAGACATTGCTTTGCTGACAAATCTCCATCTAGTCAAAGCTATGGTTTTTCCAGTAGTCATGTATGGATGTGAGTGTTGGACTATAAAAAAAAGTTGAGTGCCGAAGAGTTGATGCTTTTGAACTGTGGTGTTGGAGAAGACTTTTGAGAATCCCTTGGACTGCAAGGAGGTCCAACCAGTCCATCCTAAAGGAGATCAGTCCTGAGTGTTCATTGGAAGGACTGATGTTAAATCTGAAACTCCAATACTTTGGCCACCTGATGAGAAAAACTGGCTCATTTGAAAAGACCCTGATGTTGGGAAAGATTGAAGACAGGAGGAGAAGGAGAAGACAGAGAATGAGATGGTTGGATGGCATCACTGACTCGATGGACAGGAGTCTGAGTAAACTCCAGGAGTTGGTGATGGACAGGGAAGCCTGATGTGCTGCGGTCCATTGGGTCGCAAAGAGTCTGACACAACTGAATGACTGAACTGAACTGAATTGACAGAGGAGGAAGGATGTGGGTCCAGTCCACAGATGGGAAGATGTAATACATCTTAATGTATTATATCAAGACTAGCAAGACATGGACTTCTGGCACCCTGCAGCCTTCCTCAGAGGTGGCCCCCAAAACAGGGGTAAATAATTCTTTCTATTGAAAATTGTGAACAGTACAGCTTATTGCTTATCATGTATGGAGGGGATAGTGGTTTGAGTTTGAATATACGCTGATTCCTGTGCCTGAAGGCACAGCAATCAATGTTCAGACATGAGAAATCTGGAGAAGAGGCAAGTACATGGAACATTGAAGTGGCCTTAGAGTATCCAAATATTTATGCCCCACATGAATGCCCACTGATGTGTGTTCATCACCAAAAAGATACTCAATAACCAACTGGACCAGATGATCCATCCCATCCCATGAGTGTCAATCACTTTATTGACTCAGCCCAGTGGTACTGATGCAATGAGTTATGAATGACGTGGTCACTGTGTCAGGGACAGAGGCTATCCATGGACTACCTAGCACAAACTTTCTCTCATCAAGAATGATATAGCCTCTATTTCAGCTGCTTCATGGTCATTGTAGACCAGCTGTTGCTTTGGATTCTTGATGAATAACTTCAGCACTCACTCTCTGAGCTCCAGTAGCAGCATAGACTCACTTCTTTTGCTTCCTAGACCTGCTGTGCAGTGCCTGCCCCAGGGCCTGTATACACACTTTGCTCATGCTCTCTCTCTCTCACACACAATTCAAGTAGTCTTTATTGTAAGTTGCAAAATGTACCATACTGCATTCTTGCCCGTTTTTTTCTGGTACAAAACACTTTACAGCTGGTGAGAAATCCATAAAAATTTTGCTTTTTAAACTCATGACTATTCTTAACAGAACTTTGCAAACTCAGAATTTCAACCTTCAATTTTTTTTTCTAAATAGCCCACAGTACTTGAGCTTCCTGAAGCTACAACAGCCGTTCCAGGGAGAAAGAAGGGGAGGAGAAGGTAGCAAACATCTAGGGATTTCTATTTCTCTCTCAATGCCCATATACTTGGCAACATCAACCAGGCTCTTCCCATAACCAAAGGACAGCTCCTCACCAGTCTAGATGGCTCTCTTACCAAAAATCCCTAACCTTTGATCATCATTAACCATCATAACATGTGCACATGAGCTTGGATTTACTGAATGATTTGCAAAAGGAATCCTGTTACCCTTGTGGGTTGTGTTCACCATAAAATCATTATTTAGATCACATAGATAGCTGCACATATATTTAACATATTCCCTGGCGGCTCAGATGGTAAGGAATCTGCCTACAATGCAGGATACCTGGGTTAGATCCCTGGGTTAGGAAGATGCCCTGGAGAAGAGAATGGCAACCCACTCCAGTATTCTTGTCTGGAGAATCGACAAGGACAGAGGGGCCTGGTAGGCCTCAGACCATGCAGTTGCAAAGAGTTGGACATGACTGAGTGACTAAGCACAACACAGCTGCCCTCTTTCAATGGCTTCATCTTAAAAAGAAGAATCTTTTTACAGACCAATATTACAGCTAAAGAGACAGAAGAATGGTTCCATATTCATAGAATCCATTAGACTTACTATACACCTCATCACTCAGAAGCACTTGGCCTGAGTAGAATAGCTGACTTAGAGTAGAATAGTATTAACAGGCGTGGCATCTTTTGAGGATGGCCCATAGGCCTCCAAAATGTGGTTGTTTTCCTGAACCCTGAGGATGAAGGTCTAGGGTCACTCCACCTGGCAGATGACTAGACTATCTTGCCAAATTTAAGGGAAATTCACAATGAATCGTAGAGGAGAAAGAAGTACCATTATGGATTTAGAACTAGTTAGAGAAGTAAAGCCTGCAGCTCGCTCAGCTAATCAATCCTCTCTTTTAAAATTAACTTTTATTGGAATATAATTGTCCTACAATACTGTGTTAGTTTCTGCCATAGAGCAAAATGAATCAGATATATGTGTATACATATCCCTTCTTTATTGGATTTCCTTCCCATTTAAGTCAACACAGAGCACTGAGTAGGGTTCCTTGAACTATATAGTAGATTCTCATTAGTTATATATTTTATACATAGTATAAATAGTGTATATATGTCAATCTGGATCTCCCAATTCATCTCACTCCTTCTTCCCCTCTTGATATCCATACGTTTGTCCTCTACATCTGTTTCTCTATTTCTGTTTTGCAAATAAGATCATCTATACCATTTTTCTAGATTCCACATATATGTGTTTCTATCCCATACTTGGTTTTCTCTTTCTGACTTACTTCACTCTGTATGGCAATCTCTAGGTCCATCTACATTTTTACAAATAATGCAATTTCATTCTTTTTTGTGGTTGAGTAATACTGCTTTGTATATATGTACCACATCTGCTTTATCCAAACCTCTGTTGATGGACATTTAGGTTGTTTCCATGTCCTGGCTATTATAATACAGTGCTGCAAAGAACAATGGAGTACATATGTCTTTTTGAATTACGTTTTCCTCTGGGTACATGCCCAGTAAATCCTTGCAAGTTTGGCCACTACCTTGAAGGGGGCACTCTAAAGGGAATGAAAGATACCTCTTGGGCTCTACCTCAAATCCTCTCCACATCCTATTCCAGAATTGCAGTGTTGGCCCGTTCTTTGAAGGTTTCAACCAGCTTCCCACCAGTGCAACCTAACAGCACTTGACTCAGGCCTGTGTTAATATCTCTCAATCCCTGCCTGGGTTTTTGTTTTAAATTTGGTTGGTTTCATTGCACCTGCTTGGGATGTCTGTAAATACTTATATATTTACATTCTAAAGTGCAGGGGAGGATCAGAGAGGCTTCCCTTGACCAATTCAGGGTAGAAGCTAAGGAATAGATGTTCCTTTTGATATCCAGCTGGTTAATTCTGAAACACACACCAGAAGGCTCTTCAGAAGGGACCACAGAACTGACTGTGGCCAACTCAGTGCCTGTATTGCCTTCTCCTTCTTCCTGTCCAACCATCCATCACTTCTTGCTTTCTGGAATCATTTGCTTCATGCTTTACAGTGACCCATGGATCAAGTACCTACATGGAAACTTTTGTCTTAAAATCTTCCTTCAGAGAATGTCTAAGACAGATTACTATTAGAGAAATTGAGGCTATGGTAAGCAAGAATGGAAGAACTTCTGAAAGATGGAAGTGTGAACCACATCAAGGCATTATATTTCTATACAGGAACCTAGGAAACTTTATTATGTCAGGACTTAGCTCAATTAAATTAGATTTGAAGCTTTTAAAAAACTATTGCATTGTTACTACATCTGATTCTAAGCCTGGAAAGTATTCTCTTATGGAAGTTCAAAACGTCCAGTGTATGATGTCTCCAAGTCTGGAAAGATTTCAACCTGACACTCCCATTCACGTCACTGGGGCGTGTACATAATGATCAAAAGACAATACTTGGCTGGCCTTTAAGCGAAGGAAGGTCTCTGTGTTGTGGCAGATGAAAACTGATGCACACTTCCCTTTCTGATTTCAAAACACATTCTATTCATCTCTAAGCATTTCTCAATAAAGCTGGAGAATCTACCGCCCTAAACGAGAGCAGGCGGGATGGATTTGAGATTCATAGACATCGTTCCCAACTTCCCTGAGTAGCACATTTTTTAAAGCATTCCACATTGGTAGACAAAAGTTTATATGTTTTCTTTGAATAAAAAAATTTTAAAACATCAGAGTCAGCAAAAGCAAGACAAGAAGCTGACTGTGGCTCAGATCATGAACTCCTTATTGCAAAGTAGTGAAAGTAAAGTGAAAGTAGAGTCGCTCAGTCGTGTCCGACTGTTTGCGACCCCATGGACTGTAGCCTACAACGCTCTTCTGTCCATGGGATTTTCCAGGCAAAATGCAGACTTAAATTGAAGAAAGTAGGGAAAACCACTAGACCATACAGATATGACCTAAATCAAATCCTTTACAGTTATAGTGGAAGTGACAAATAGATTCAAGGGATTAGATCTGATAGACAGAGTGTCTGAAGAACTATGGATGAAGGTTCATGACATTTATAGGAGGCAGTGATCAAGACAATCCTCAAGAAAAAGAAATGCAAAATGGCAAATAGTTGTTTGAAGAGGCCTTACAAAGAGCTTAGAAAAGAAAAGAAGCTAAAGGCAAAGGAGAAAAGGAAAGATATACCCATCTGAATGCAGAGTTCTAAAGAATAGCAAGGAGAGATAAGAAAGCCTTCCTCAGTGATCAATGAAAAGAAAGAGATGAAAACAATAGAATGGGAAAGACCACAGATTTCTTCAATAAAACTAGAGACACCAAGAGAATATTTCATGCAAAGATGGGCACGATAAAGGACAGAAACAGTATGGACCTAACAGAAGCAGAAGATATTAAGAAGAGGTAGCAAGAATACACAGAAGAACTATACAAAAAAGATCTTAATGATCCAGATAACTATGATGGAGTCATCACTCACCTAGAGCCAAAACATCCTGGAGTCGGAAGTCAAGCAGGCATTAGGAAGCATCACTACGAACAAAGCTAGTGGAGGTGATGGAATTCCAGTTGAGCTATTTCAAGTCCTAAAAGATGATATTGTTAAAGTGCTGCACTCAGTATGCCAGCAAATTTGGAAAACTCAACAGTGGCCATAGGACTGGAAAAGGTCAGTTTTCATTCCAATCCCAAAGAAAGGTAATGCCAAAGAACGTTCAAAGTATACTGCACAATTGCACTCATCTCACACGCTAGCAAAGTAATGCTCAAAATTCTCCAAGCCAGGTTTCAACAGTATGTGAACCGAGAACTAGATGTTCAAACTGGATTTAGAAAAAGCAGAGGAACTAGAGATCAAATTGCCAACATCCTTTGTATCATCAAAAAAGCAAGAGAATTCCAGAAAACATTGACTTCTTTTTTATTGACTATGCCAAAGCCTTTGACTATGTGGATCACAAAATATGTGTAAAATTCTTCAAGAGATAGGAATACCAGATCACCGTATCTGCCTCCTGAGATATCTGTATGCAGGTCAAGAAGCAACAGTTAGAACCAGACATGGAACAATGGACTGTTTCCTAATTGGGTAAGGAGTATGTCAAAACTGTATATTGTCACCCTGCTTATTTAACTTCTATGCAGAATACATCATGTGAAATTCTGAGTTGGATGAAGTGCAAGCTGGAATCAAGATTGCTGGGAGAAATATCAATAGCCTCAGATATGCAGATGACACCACCCTTATGGCAGAAAATGAAGAGGAACTGAAGAACCCCTTGGTGAAAGTGAAAGAGGAGAGTGAAAAAGCTGGCTTAAAACTCAACACTCAAAAAACTAAGATCATGGCATCTAGTCCCATCACTTCATGGCAAACAGATGGGGAAACAATGGAAACAGTGACAGACTTTATATTTTGGGCTCCAAAATCACTGCAGATGGTGACTGCAGCCATCAAATTAAAAGATGCTTGCTTCTTGGAAGAAAAGTTATGAGCAACCTAGACAGCATATATTAAAAAGCAGAGACATTACTTTGCTGACAAAAGTCTATCTAGTCAAAGCTATAGTTTTTCCAGTAGTCACGTATGGATGTGAGAGTTGGACAATAAAGAAAGCTGAGTGCTGAAAAATTGATACTTTTTAACTGTGGTGTTGGAGAAGACTCTTGAGAATCCCTTGGACTGCAAGGAGATCCAACCAGTCAATCCTAAAGAGAATCAATGCCAAATATTCTCATTGGAAGAACTGATTCATTTGGAAGGCCAAACCCCAATACTCTGGCCATGCAAAGAACTGACTTGTTGGAAAAGACCCTCATGCTGGGAAAGATTGAAGGCAGGAGGAGAAGGGGACAACAGAGGATGAGATGGTTGGATGGCATCACTGACTCGATGGACATGAGTTTGAGCAAGCTCCAGGAGTTGGTGATGGACAGGGAAGCCTGGCATGCTGCAGTCCATGGGGTCTCAGAGAGTCGGACACAACTGAGTGACTGAACAGAACTGTACTGAAAACATCAGAGACTCTATGTTGGCATATTAGATTTAAAGATCACATCAAACGTTTAGTGCAAGTATAACTGTCAAGAAATTTCAATCATTGAAGTTTTTAGATTGGCCACAAGTCAAACATTATCATGCCTGAAAATTAAACTTGGATTTTTTTTTAATTTAAAAATGATTTAACAAACCTCTCTCTCTGTATATATGGCTCCCTTACGAAGCTGATTTGGAGGGTTTTTTGTACATTTTCAAATTAGGCAATAGTGTTATTACATTAAGTTAATAATCAGACATTATAAGCTATCTTCAAATGTAAAATGTGTATTCTCTGACTAACCTGAATTTAAATGAGTAATGATGTGATGATAAAATTATTATTGCCAGTACTTACTGAGCACTTTCTATGTCCCAGTTTTTGCTAAGCACTACATATATTACTCCACTTAATTCTCAAACAACTATGTCAGGTAGATTCTTATGATTTCTCTTTTTTTGTAGCTGCAATTACACGGGTTCAGCAACAATTCAAAGTTTCACAATCATACCCAGCTTATAAGTCATGAAACAGCAATGAAATGTATTCAAATAACCAAAATACAGGGGGAAACGGCATCATATCTCTTCACGATATGCTTTAGTAATAACGGTTTTCTATTGACAGTGATAGGATAAATGATAACAACAGATATCCTCTTAAAATAATTTCATTTCATGTTATAGATCCACTGGCAATCTACTAAAGAGTCATTTTAGAAAGTGACATTCTTTTTTTAAATGAGTCATTGTGGGTGCAGTGGCATTGAACAATTGAAAGGGTCTTTAAAATATGTATCTCAATTATGAAATATAGTAGGAGTTTATGTATTTGCTGTGGGACTTTATGTCCTATGGTTGAATCAAGATCATCTGTTCCTCGGCTTTTGTGAACATGTCTGTGTTCAAATGTTAAGAAATATACAAAAAAACTTTTAACCTCTTGACAAATGTCTTTTGCCCTGCAATGCGGTCACGCCAATCAGCTTGCATTTTACGTCTCTCTTCTCACACTGTCATTGTGGTTTATGAAAATGCCCTCAGGCTCCTTACATTTCTTTAGTGAAGGGGATTTCTGGACCCTCTGTAGAATCCTTGGGGCTTTTTACAATCATCCCTTCCCAGCTGTTCCCTCTCTACCTGGCCCGGTTCCGAGAAAATGATGCAAGGCTGTGAAATGGGACAGTGCTTGGGATCCAGCTGGGGGGAAAGCCTGCCAGAAAGGTCACAGAAACTATCACATAAACAGAGCTGTGACCTGACCAGATCTGGGCTGATGGGGTTAAAGGCTGTTCTTCCGGTCAGGACGCACAGACTGCACTCAACAAGTTCTGTTCCAGGGCTGCTTCCCTGCCATTTATGCAACACGGGGAGGTGCCCTTGACCGTTTCTCCCCCCTCTCTTGTGACTGTGATTCAATGTCTCACTATAAATTATTTCACCAAGTGAGGAACCTCATTGTGCTGTATTCAGAGCAGGCCCTCAGCACAAGTGTGGAGTGAGCCAGATGAATCTACGGTAGCCTCCTCCCTTTCACATCTTCAATCACTTTTCTTTCTCTGTTGGATTTTGAACACCCTGGACTCATTTGTCAGAGTGCCACGGCTAAGTCTCCTCTCCCTGAATCTTACCACAACCAACGTGGACTCAGGCGTGTCATTTCCTTATTTTTCTGTCACCTCACAACCTGTAATCTTTAACTGACTAGTAAATCTCAATAGGAGTTCCTGTGTTAATTGGGCTGAAATTCTGGAAAGACCTCTGGAAATAATCTATTATGTCAAAAAAAACAAAACCAAAGCTAACAGGAGTCAACTCACATTTGATGCTGGAGAGGACTCTGAATATCAAGAGCTTCTCTTGTCCTTTGGACACCATTGCCCTCTCTGTTTTGTGTCTGTCATTACATAATTTTGCTACCCCTGAAGAAGGTAAAAAAACATTTTTTAGAAACTTCTTAACGTGTAATTCTTTTTATGATGTTCAATCATTTTGTCCGTTGCTTGGAATTTGTGTTTGGAGGAATTCCCAGGGCTTTGTAATCCATCTTAGCCCTTCCAAGCCTTTACCAGTCGGTCCAATTTGTTCAGTTCAATGCCAGCTACAAGCCTTCCTCCAACTTCCTCTGAACCAAAATAAAAACCAAAGTCAGGGTATGTAAGAGTGAAAGGTCACTGAAAAATAGAAATCAGTTCTATTTCCTCAAAAATTATTCCCCCCCCAAATTGCTGTTATAAATACTGAATTAAAAATTATGGGTTTAATTAATAAGCTAACTGAAAACTCCAGTACTTTGGCCACCTCATTCGAAGAGTTGACTCGTTTGAAAAGACTCTGATGCTGGGAGGGATTGGAGGCAGGAGAAGGGGACGACAGAGGATGAGATGGCTGGATGGCATCACTGACTCGATGGATGTGAATCTGAGTGAACTCCAGGAGTTGGTGATGGACAGGGAGGCCTGGCATGCTGCGATTCATGGGGTTGCAAAGAGTCGGACACGACTGAGCTGAACTGAACTGAACTTACTTTAAGGGAGTATTTTGCATTAGCCTAGAAATGATCAATTATCCCACAACACAAAATTTACCTGTGTCGTAAGCCTAGAGGGAAAAGTATAGAACCTGAAGTCAGAAAAAAAAAGGGCGGGGGGTGTCCTGTTACCAGTTCTGCCATGTTTAGCTGTGTGGGCTTGATCACATTAGTTACCTCTCTGATCTCAGTTTTCTTGTGGTTAAAATAGATAAACTTGTCTAGCAAGATTGCTGCAAAGTTTAAATTATATGATATAGTATGTATCAAGCTCCTTCCTTTGTAGCATATATTTCATTTTTTTAAGAAAGAAAGCAGTAAAAAAAATCAAGAAGAGAGAAAATCAGCAATAAACAACCAGCTAGAAGCAAACAAATATGTTCTCTATGTGTTCTGTGATAAACAGCATGTCCCTTAGTTCTGTTCCCCTGAGTAACATACGATCCTTCAGGAAAAGTGACAGGTCTACCCATACAATATACAATACCTGATGTGATCCAGTCTCTAGCCTTTTTTCAGCTCTTCTCCCAAGGCTTAATCTCCCACCTTAGGAATGTGTCAGACCAAACTGTCTTGACTTCCTGAATTCCCCTGCTGTATCATGTCTCATTACTTTGGCATAAGCCGTTCCTCCCACCCAGAAAATATTTTTCCATCTCAATGTCCTAAGGAAACTAAGACAATTGCACATGCAAACACACATGCATACACACACATACACACACACCAGCTCACTCTTTCAGTTGTACCATATATACCTCAAGGATTCTAAAAATGGGATAGACTCCCATACAGACTTTCATAAATGACCTTCAGGAAATAAAATATCTCTTGAAATGACATGTAAAATTCTGCTTTGGTACATTTTCCTGCCTAAAATTAGGATTTGCAGTTTTGGTCACAAGCTCAAAGGGTTTGTGATCTAAAAACCCTAAAACAATGCCAAGACAGTTGTTGCAGTTCTGGGTGCAAATCACCAGTGTACTGCAAGATTTTGCTGGTGGCAATCAGGTCTCATTCATCTCGGTTTGCCAGCCTCTACTACGTGCTAAGTGCTCAAAAGGCATTTGATGGATGATTAATTGCCTTTTCAGGAGAGCTCTCTCAGGGTGCTGGAAATTATGGCCCCAATACTGTGCAAGGAGGAAAGACATGCATGAAACAGAAAAGTCCATCCTTGCCCAGCTGCTGTGAAGTAAAGCTCTGCTGGTGCAGTTTACAATTTGCTAATTATTAGTGCTTTTCTACATACCAAATTAATTATAGCATAATAAAATCCAATAGCATTTGTTCTTAATTCTCCTCTGATCTGCATTCTGTTGTTTATTCTCATTTGTTCTGATAAGGTCCATTGTCTCTAATGTTGCCTCATAAAGGGTAAGAAATAAATCAATGGTATTTAGCTTTTCTAACCATCTGGTCTGGCAAACATCCCAAAATTAATGTTTAAATCTGGGTGCAGTTCATGTATTTTGTCTTGTCTTAGGAGCATCTCTGGAGATGGGAAATGAAGGGTAGGGATAACCCCCTAATCTCACTGAGGAATTTGATCTTTGAGTAGATATGACTCTATAAATACTATAGGTTCTCATCACATCTTATGAGGTTCAGTTACAGAACAAAGGCCAAGACTGGTCAGTTTGAAAGCTCCCACTTAGGACACTCCTTTTCGTTTCAGATTAGAGGTTAGCAAACTTTTCCTTGTCAAGGGCCAGATAGTAACGAGCTCAGGCTTCACAGGCCATACAGTATCTCCTGCAATCATTCAACACTGCTGATGAAATGTAAAAACCGATAGCATGTAAAAACAATGGATGCAACTGTGTTCTAACAAAAGTTATTTACAAAAGCAGGTTACTTTTTAACTCAGATATCTGAGGTTAGGTCAGAAAGGACAGTGCAGCTAGAACAGGAAGGAGGTGGGCAGGGCACAACCTTTAAAAGAATGATATGTCCATAGGACATGACAAAGACTGCTTTGAATCAACTAGGTTCAAGATAGCAGAATATGTGATTCCCCGTAGACCTTGAGCCTCAATGTATTTTCATTGTAATATATTAACATGTTAAATGACACACTCACCAGCACCATGACAATTCTGAGGCCAACTCAAAAACTTTGAGTGGTGGCCCAGTTCCTAGAAATCCCTTCCCCTTCTCCAAAACAACTGGAATAATCCTCCCACTCATTCATCTATGAAATTTCCCAGCCCATAAAAACCAAAGATGCCATATTTCTGCCTCTCACCTTCTGAGATGGCCCACACTCTGTCTGTGGAGTGTATTTCTCTCTAAATAAATTCACTTCTTACCGATCACTTGCTTAAAACTCAGTATTCAAAAAATAAAAAATATATACATATATATATATATATATATATATATATATATATATCATGGCATCCAGTCCCATCACTTCATGGCAAAAAGATGGGGGAAAAGTGGAAACAGTGACAGATTTTTATTTTCTTGGTACTGGAGAAGACTCTTGAGAGTCCCTTGGATAGCAAGGAGATGAAACCAGTCAATCCTAGAGGAAATCAACCTTGAATATTCATTGGAAGTACTGAGGCTGAAGCTGAAGCTCTGATACGATGGCCACCCAATGCAAAGAGGCAACTCACTGGAAAAGACCCTGATACTGGGAAAGACTGAGGGCAAGCGGAGAAGGGGGTGACAGAGGGTGAGATGTTTGGGTGGCATCATTGAGTCACTGGACATGAGTCAGAGCAAACTCGGAGATAGTGATGGACAGGGAAGCCTGGCGTGCTGCAGTCCTTGGGGTCGTAAAGAGTTGGACACAACTTAGTGACTGAACAGCAGAAACAACCTATTACTTTTTCTTTCACTGAGTGCTTTCTGTGATTACACATCAAGAGCTTCAGATTCACCAGGAACACAGCTTTTTCCTGGTTCTCCTGGGATAGAGAATTTAATTAAGAATAGTATTCTTTAATTCAGATTTCTAGACCCTCCATCTTCTGACACTAGATTGCTTTCCCCAACTTATGTTATATCCCTTCTATGCATCAGTTCAGTTCAGTTCAGTCACTCAGTCGTGTCCAACTCCTTGCGATCCCATGAATTGCAGCACGCCAGGCCTCCCTGTCCATCACCAACTCCTGGAGTGCACCTAAGCTCATGTCCATCGACTTGGTGATGCCAGTTATCTCATCCTCTGTCATCCCCTTCTCCTCCTGCCCCTAATCCCTCCCAGCATCAGAGTCTTTTCCAATGAGTCAAATCTTCAAATGAGGTGGCCAAAGTATTGGAGTTTCAGCTTTAGCATCAGTCCTTCCAAAGAACACCCAGGACTGATCTCCTTTAGAATGGACTGGTTGACTCTCCTTGCAGTCCAAGAGACTCTCAAGAGTCTTCTCCAAGACCACAGTTCAAAAGCATCAATTCTTCAGTGCTCAGCTTTCTTCACAGTCCAACTTTCACATCCATACATGACCACTGGAAAAACCATAGCCTTGACTAGATGGACCTTTGTTGGCAAAGTAATGTCTCTGCTTTTCAATATGCTATCTAAGTTGGTCATAACTTTCCTTCCAAGGAGTAAGCGTCTTTTAATTTCATGGCTGCAGTCACCATCTGCAGTGATTTTGGAGCCCCCAAAATAAAGTCTGACACTGTTTCCACTGTTTCCCCATCTATTTCCCATTAAGTGATGAGACCAGATGCCATGATCTTTGTTTTCTGAATGTTGAGCTTTAAGCCAACTTTTTCACTCCCCTCTTTCACTTTCATCAAGAGGCTTTTTAGTTCCTCTTCACTTTCTGCCATAAGGGTGGTGTCATCTCCATATCTGAGGTTATTGATATTTCTCCCAGCAATCTTGATTCCAGCTTGTGCTTCTTCCAGCCCAGCATTTCTCATGCTGTACTCTGCATAGAAGTTAAATAAGCAGTGTGACAATATACAGCCTCGACGTACTCCTTTTCCTATTTGGAACCAGTCTGTTGTTCCATGTCTGGTTCTAACTGTTCCTTCCTGACCTGCATATAAGTTTCTCAAGAGGCAGGTCTGGTATTCCCATCTCTTTCAGAATTTTCCACAGTTGATTGTGATCCACACAGCCAAAGGCTTTGGCATAGTCAATAAAGCAGAAATATATATTTTTCTGATATTCTCGTGCTTTTTTGGTTATCCAACGGATGTTGGCAATTTGATCTCTGGTTCCTCTGCCTTTTCTAAATCCAGCTTGAACATCTGGAAGTTCACAGTTCACGTATTGCTAAAGCCTGGCTTGGAGAATTTTGAGCCTTACTTTACTAGCGTGTGAGATGAGTGCAATTAATTGTGCGGTAGTTTGAGCATTCTTTGGCATTGCCTTCTATGCATCAGCAGCTACTAAACACATCTTCTGTGACAGCAACACTGGTGTAGGTGAGAGTGATGTGCTGGCTGCTGCTTGGTGATTGGCTGTATTTGGAGAGTGAGAGGAAAGAAGACACAAAAATGACTCCAAAAATCCCAAAGTTGAATGAGTAAGGGATGATAGATACCCTTAGTAGAAAGGTTAATGTTGATGAGACAGAAAACAAAAAGCTACAGCATAAAAGCATTGCTAGGCTTTTCTTGGTGATCCGGTGGTTAGGAATCCACCTTGCAATGCAGGGATCACCAGTCTGATTCCTGGGCCAGGAATATCCCACATGCTGCACGGCAACTAAGCCAGGTACTGCAACCACTGATGCCCAGGCGCCTAGAGCCTGTGCTCTACAAAAAGAGAAGCCACTGCAATAAGCCTGCACACTGCAACTAGACAAAGTCCGCGTGCAGCAACAAATACCTAGTGCAGCCAAAAATAAACATACAAATTGAAGTTGTTTTTATTTTAAAATGCCATTGCTAGCGTGAAATTCCTCCCCCAGTCCCCTCCTCTCTCATTTTATGATATTTGACTGGCAAAACCCCATCCTGGTTAAATTCAGCGCTCTGTGGCTCTGTTCCTCTGTCCGGCTGAACATGACCAGAAAAGGCACACAACTGTGAATGAACATACCCCACTGTCAAATGGGTTCCTAATGTAGCTCAGAAACAAAGTACGTTTCCCTAATCCATTCCCTCTCCCACACTTCCAGAGGACCGTTTCAAACCTCCTCGGTTCTCATTGTACACCCAGTACCTCCTCCTGATCACCAACTATTGACCTTGCTTCCTATTTAACAGGACAATAGCAATGATGAAAAAACAATTCTCACAAGCTTGAAAGCTTGAATCATTGCACCTAACTACCTCTTGGCATCTGTGCCCATGTATCCTTTCTTGCCTGCTTCCTGTTATGCTGTCATTTTGCACAACCTGTGTTTCTGTTTAAGGTCCTCTGTACACAAACCACATGACCCCTTGCTTGGTTGAGGCCATAGCTCCAGCAATTCTTTCCTTTCTCTTGAATCACCAAGTTTCCTCTTCTACCAAATAGTTTCTATCCCATCTATACACATGCTAGTATCTCTCCAATAGTAACAAAAGAATCCTTCCATTTACTCCACTCTGGTCTTCTCTTTAGAAGTTGTTACCCTCTACCTCAATGTCCACACCTCCTCTGGTCCTTTGCAAGCTTCTCCTTAGCTCACCATACTTCTACACATTGGAGTGATCCATAGCTCAGTCCGTAGGTCTCTTTTCCTTTCTCCCTGCACACCCTACCTCCTGGATTCATCCAGTTTTGTGCCTTTAAATACCATCTAGATCAGGGGATCCCCAACCTCTGAGATCTAATGCCTAATGATCTGACGTGAAGCTGTTGTAATAATAATAGAAATAAAAGTGTACAACAAATGTAATGTGCTTGAATCATCCCCAAACCATCCCCCTCCCCAGGTCCATGAAAAAAAGTGTCTTCCATAAAACCAGTCTCTGCTGCTTAAAATGTTGGGGATCACCGATCTAGATGATGATAACTCTCCAATTCACAGCTCATCCCAGGCACTCTCCTGAATTCCAGACCTATACATGTGTCCAGACATTATATTTCCATTTTGATGTCTAATTGCTATCTCAAGCTTATTGTACCCCCAAACTGATCCCAAACACACTCATCAAGTCAAAATCTTCCCAGTTTCAGTCAATAGCCACTTCTTCCTCCTGAATCTCAATTAAGCCTTGAAATTATTTCACTTTTCTCCTCATGCCTCACATCTTCCCTGCTAGCAAATTCTACTGGTTTTACCTTCCAAATATATCCAGAATCTCACCTCATCTTCCCGCATCTATTGCTCCCAACTTTTGCAAAGCTGCTCTGGTCTCGCAACTGAATGATTCCAATAGTTTCCTAAAAAATAGTCTATGCTTGCACATTCACCCCCACAATCTCCAGTCTAGTCTCAACACCAGCCACAATATGTAGGTTCCTCTCTCAAAGCTTTCCATTGAGTTCCTATCCCATCAGAGTACAAGCCATCATCTTTGGAGAGACCTAGGAGGTTCTTGATGTCCTGATATCATCACCTCCCACCTCAGCTCCTGCTTCCCTGCCTCTCTGGCTCACTGTCTTCCAGGAATGCTGGCTTCCTGAGTTCTTCGGGAACCTTCCCGCCATGCTGTGGCCTCAGAGCTTCAGAACTCTGTTTCCCTTTCCCACAAAGCCCTTTTCCCAGAGAGACTCTCTCTCACTCCCTTTAGGTCTTTGTTTTTGTGTCATCTTCCCAGTGAGGTCTTCATAGACTCTTTTACTAAAAATTGCAAATCATCCTGCTCCATACACTGGCACCCTTTTGTGCTCTCTTGCTCTGTTTTGCCCCATAGAATGTGGCATCAGCTGGCATCATTTCCACCTCACCCTACTCCACGGAAACATGGATATAGAGGTACAGCTGAGACCAAGTCCTGTCCCGTGTGAGGGCTGTACACCACTGGTGGCTGCAGCAAAGGATGCCGTTAAAAGTGGGCCAGGAAGATGTGAGGCAGCAAGTGTGATGCACGCAATACAGATGCCAACAATCACACCAGAAGTCAGCCTGGATTTTCCAACCCGCCTCTTGAAAACGGTGCCTCTCATCTTCTTGAAGTGGTTTCACTGAAACAGATTTCCATTTCTTTATCTGCTTAACACTTTTGAGCTTCCATTCCCCATTTTTTCCTTTCTAAATTTTTTGTTTAATTTATGCTCACTTTTTACTGTACCTTCAGTACACAAGTGAAAAATGTACTTGACCTTATTGATGTTTCTCTATTTCCCCATGTGCCAGTTTGTTATGCCTCTGGAAAGGTAAAAGTGACCTTTTCCGTGAAGGAGCCAGGACATACATAATTTTGGTGAAATGTTTAGTGATGCCTTCACTGGCATGTCTTAACAAACGGATTTTTTAACTCCTATTTTAACACCTTGGTATAACTAAGTAAATGTGAAAAATGTATCCCTCAATATGTGCATTTGCATATTTACATGTTTTCAAAAATAAAGAGAAAATACATAATGTTTGGGAATGAGACAGGAGAATCATTTTCACAAGTTACAGATGTCCTGATAACTCATAAGTGGTGATACTATATAAGGTCATCTCTAATGAGTGAAAACATTGTTGATTTCACACTTCCCACATCTTGTACTCTGTTTATAAGAGTTACTTCAGATGTTTGAAGATTTTAAGAATTTTTAAATGGTAATTTAACTATCAAAACTAAATAAATACCTCTTTATAGAGCTTGGTGTTGCTAAGCTTTCTTTGGACAGAAAAGGACTTTGAAATCCGTTTAACACCTTTGAGACATTTCTCCTAACCCAGAGCCCTCATCATAAATTCTGTTTTGTTTTCTAATCACTGTAAATAAATCCACCTTACATCTTTTCCACATGACAGAGATCTTTTGTGTGGGTTTAATGACCTAATAGACCCTAGAACAACAACAACAACAAATTTCAGGAGTGTATTCACTTACATTACTTATGTAACTTAATTTGGCTGTGCCAGGTCTTCTTTACTGCACTCAAGCTTTCTCTGTTTCCGGTGAGTGGGGATACTCTCTAGTTGCTGGGCCTGGGCTTCTCACTGCAGTGGCTTCTGTTATTGTGGAGCACGGGCTCTAGGGCTCTTCAGCTTCAGTAGTTGTGGCACATGAGCTTAGCTGCCCTGCAGCATGTGGGGTTCCTGGACCAGGGATTAAGCCCATATTCCCTGCATTGTCAGGTGGATTCTTAACCATTGGACCACCAGGGAAGTCCTGCCTTCACTTTTTAAGGCTATTTCATGGTTGGAGTTCAGTAGAGTAAAATCATCATAATTTCAGAAAGAGTATTTTTCCACCTTTCACAATACCAAATATCACATAGAGGGATCTTGAACTCAACTCCTCCCATAGACGTACCAAATCTACAGCCACATATGAGAGAAACCTCCAGACTACCTGAGCAACTCCCACACATTGGATGAACATGAAAAAAAAAACAAAAAACCCACATCAAAGTATATAGAAGAGACTGAGACATAGTCTCATCATAACCCCCCCAGCACTGCAACCCACAGTCAGGAGGTAACTTACAACCCCGAGCTTCTCCTGAGGAGCTAAGGGTTTGCACCTAAGTCTGGTAGCTCAGCTTTCAAGATCAGCACCTGAGAGGGGACTCCCAAGCCATCTAACTTTGAAAGCCAATGAGGCTGTGTTTACAAGACCCATAAGGTTATCCTGAACTGAGAACCTGCTATTAAACAGCTCATGAGGACTCACTGCAGCTATACCCCAGCGTAAAGTGCAGAAGCAGCCAGCTGAAATGCCCAGTATTCCTGAGAAAGAGGTCTATCAAGATTATCTTCACAGCTGCAGCCCGAGGAGTGAGGCTTCCAGTTAAATACACATCTAAAAGTCCACTGTAATCCTCCACAGAGACTTTGGAAGGTAGTTGCTGTCTTCACGCTCTCCTGCTGTGTGACAATATATGTTTTGGTCTCAGCCTCTTGTTCCGGCTAATATTTAGCCTTTGACTTTTCATGAGGAGGAAATGGCAACCTGCTCCAGTATTCTTGCCTGCAAAATCCCATGGACAGAGGAACCTGGCAGGCTACAATCCAAAGGATCATGAAGAGTGGGACACGACTGAGTGACTGACCCTGCACACAGACCTCACACAGAACTCCTAAAACCCTTGTAATTTCCCAAGTCATAAGAGCATCTCTTATTTTAATGAAGGGACTGTTGGTGGGCTTCTGGATGGAGGATGATCACCAGAAAGACCAAGAAGTTTGGAAATTTCAGCTCCATTCTCCCATTCTTCAGAAAGGGAGAGGGACTAGAAAATGAGTTAATAGTCAATTATGTCCACATAATAAAGTCGCTGTAAAATTTTCTAAAGTATGATTGGCGAACACATCCACATTCCAGGAGGCCAGTGCATCCCAGCTCCCCAGGGATAGAAGAGTCTGTGTTTGCGTCCTTTCTGGCCCTCAGGCTGTGTACCTCTTCATCTGGCTGTTCATCTTTATCCTTTTGATCATATCCTTTGCTGTACGAAAACCCAGCATCTTGAAGTAAATGATCCCTTGAGCTTTGTGAGTTGTTGTAGCAAATGAGCAAACCCAAGGAGATGGTTGTGGAAATCATTTTTTTTTTCTATTGGATTTATAAAACATTGTTTCTGATATATAACATTCAAGGATAATATAGCTATCTTAAAATCTCAAATATAAGAAATCTGTGGCAAGAATTTTAAAAAGTACACTAGTCAAGGTGCAATTTATATATTAATATACACATATTCTATAACCCAAATCTTTTAAACATGAACATTAACCTTTTTTGTTGTGGTTAGTTTTCCCCTTACAACATGACTTGACTCTGCAGCTGCCGGGTCCTTCAGGAAACACTTGACATCTGACTGAGGTCACTGGCGCTGCCATGGGGGAACGGGTGCCGACTGAACCACTGACAAGTGTGCTCTAACACGAACTCCAGGTAGATAACATCAGAACGGAACTGAATTGTAGGACGCCCAACTGATGTTGAAAAATTGGTCACTGTGGAAATAAACCCACACATCTGGGGTCAGAAGAGTTGTAAGTGTGGCGGTGATGTGAGAGTAAAGAAAACCCAATGTATTTTCCCCCAGATGGCAAGGTGTCAAGAGAAAGGAAGTCTTGGTTACATGGCTGGAAACCTGAATCTTGCTTGTGCAGTAATAACAATAATGGCAATAATTCCTTTGTTTCTAATGGGAATTGGAGTTAGGTTTGTGCCATTGTCAACTAAAAGAAACTTGATTGAGACGATGGAAGAAGTTACTGAAGTAATTATTTATTTCATTTATGTGTGATTAAGAAAGAACTCCTCACCACAAGCAATACGAAAGGGATCGGAGTTGCTTTGTATAATATGATGCAAGATCTTGTAAATAAGCTGCACTTTAATGTTAGACAAAAAAGAAAGTAAGGAGAGCATGATCCCTTTCTGATTTCCAAGAAAAGACACTTAGTCAATGTGTGGGTGATTGATGTTGAACATATTGCTTGATATTGGCTGTATGGATGTAAGAGTTGGACTGTGAAGAAGGCTCAGCACAGAAGAATTGATGCTTTTGAACTGTGGTGTTGGAGAAGACTCTTGGGAGTCCCTTGGACTGCTAGGAGATCCAACCAGTCCATTCTGAAGGAGATCAGCCCTGGGATTTCTTTGGAAGGAATGATGCTGAAGCTGAAACTCCAGTACTTTGGCCACCTCATGCGAAGAGTTGACTCATTGGAAAAGACTTTGATGTTGGGAGGGATTGGGGGCAGGAGGAGAAGGGGACGACCCAGGATGAGATGGCTGGATGGCATCACTGACTCGATGGACGTGAATCTGAGTGAACTCCGGGAGTTAGTGATGGACAGGAAGGCCTGTCGTGCTGCTATTCGTGGGGTCACAAAGAGTCGGATATGACTGAGTGACTGAACTGAACTGAACTGAATACTAGATAATGCTGTTGGAATATCACTCCCTGTATTTAGGAAGAGGCGGGCGGTGGGTGGGGGGGGTCATTAGTGAAAGGCAAATGTTTCTGTAAAGTTTGCCATCGTGACAGTCACATTCCTGAGGACACAGTGTGTCTGTCAGACAAGTATTTGAAGGGTGGTCTCCGAGAAAGACAAAATATTATTCTGCTGAGCTCTTAAAGGCAGAACTATTAACAACAACTATATTGTGTAAGATTCAAATTAAATAAAAAGAAGGCTCTCTTAGTCATTTCAGTTGTGTCTGACTCTTTGCATCCCTGTGGACAGTAGCCTTACAGGCTCCTCTGCCCACGGGATTCTCCAGGCAAAAATACTGGAGTGGGTTACCTTGCCCTCCTCAAGGGGATTTTCCCAACCCAGGGACTGAACCCAGGTCTCCTGTCTTACAGGCAGATTCTTTACCATCTGAGCCACCAGGGAAGCCCTCCTCATCATAAGGAGTGTTCAAATAAGATTTTTCAGGGATATTTAGAGAAGATTCTTCAATTGAACAGAGGAAAATGCAGAAAATTCCTCCATTGCTATAAATGAGTTCTACACCAGCTCCAATTCTAAACTTCCAGTATCATACTCTCCAAAGTCCACACATAACTAAATGTTCAGTATGTATGTTATTTAATAATAACACAGAAATCTGAATAACTAGCATTTTCCTACTGTTTTATATTTGCGTAAAGCATTCTTAGGTATATGAGTAATTAGTATACCTCAAATCAACATATTTTATTACTTTATATTTAAAGACACCATATTTAAAACAAGTGGCTTCTATCAAGAAAATGGATCTCATGACACAAGACACAAGTCACTTTGACCTCCTTATTTGGGGAAAATTTCACTTGCAATAGAAAGGGAAAATGGGAAAGTATCTTCCAGAAAATTATGTTTTCCCAAAGGTCATTTTAAATTTTAATAATTTAATCAACCATCTGATTCTGATTTCAAGACAAGAGGCATAGAATATCATTTTATTATAAACAGAAAAATTATCATCATTCAAATACTGATAACAGAGAATTACACCATTAACTGTGCTGAACAGGACACAGGAGCCAAGTGAAGGAGAAAGACACAATACATGTCTCTCATCCATTTAGGAATGTTTTCCCCCCAGAGCCATCCTAAAGCCAAAACGGGGGAAGTATTTCCTACCTTGGTACATAATGACCTCTCTTCCCTCCCCTACATGATCTATATGTCTCTGAAACTTGGTGTCTAAGTGTCTAAAGAAAGACCTTATTTGGTGAAATACATTTTTGTGGACATTTATGTGATCTCTGGGTTTTGAGCTACAAGTGTTCTAAGTGCAGGGACTACAGGTAATGGACAGAGAAGCAAATGAGGGAGAATATGGAGCTGCCCCACCGCCATTGCTCTGCTCACAGTGAGGACTGAGCCATTTAATCCCCTTGGAATTTTTATCTACCAAAACAGCTTGGGCCCATCAGCAAATTGCAGTGGCATATGGTCCAGGTTTACGAGTAATCTGGCTCATGATTAAGGCAAGGGGGATGTTATCCTTCAGCAAATACTGAAAATATTGTCAGAGAATTTGGTGGGGTTTTAAAAGTCAAACTGATAAAATGATAATTATTAAAGACTTCTAGGAAACACCAATTTGGATTTGGTCAAATTAAAATTTTTCTTTGGAATAGGAAGTTCCTTCAGAAAAGAAAAATGAGAGCCCTAAGTATTAAGAGGTAGTAGTTGTGTTTCTCTCTCGAATAAATAGCTTGGAGGCTGATTGTCAGAATCTCCAGGGGGCTATACACAAGGCCTAGGTTACCATGACTAGGTTTCCACTTTCCTACAGTCAGTTCGCCATTGTGTTTACAGCTGTCCTAAGGTTCCAGTGATGAAGGAAACAATTTCAGAGAAGTGTGACCTGAAGACAGGTAGATGATAGCTAATATAACCTCATCCATGTTTCTCAAATGGGCTAAGTCTCCAGGTACAGCAGAGATTCTCATCCCTGGGTGCACACTAGGTTCATCTGGTGAGATTAGAAAAATCTTTCCTAGAGATTCAGATTTAATTGGGCTTCAGTGAGCCCAGCAATGGCATTTTCAAAAGGTAACCTAGTGTTTCTATAATCACTGAATTAGGCAACACTCTGGTGTGCCCAGTGGTACCCCAAACTGTAGGCTAAAAACTGAACACACTTTTCTTGAAAATCCATCTTACTCAAAGATTTGAGGAAGAAAATTAGCTATATGTTATTCCTCTTAAACAGTTGTCATAAGACATAACACTTATAATTTTAAGACAGACATGAATACATTATAAAATGCAAAATTCACATGACGTTTTCAGGTAAAACAGTGCCCCCAAATCCTAAGAGCAATATGTTTATTTTGTTTTCCTTTATTCATCAGACATTTTAAAAGAGGTAATATACACAAGATATTATGTGTGTATTGATACACATATATTGATACACCTAAATATTGATCTAATCATCAGTTTAGGAATATATGTGTGTCTGTATGTGTTTGTATGAATTTATATTTCAATCAATAAGAAAAAAGTTTTAAGACTCTATCATGCTAGATTGCATCCATGTCCAAACAAGTTTAGCAGTTTCAAGTACAGTTGTGTAAGCCTGATTTAGGTCCTGATTCCCTCACAGATTATTTAGCATTTATGATGGTGAGGATACTAAGTAACAAATTGAGCAGCAGAAATACAAACAGATAAAATGCTCATCCATACTGTTCAATGTTGTAGTACTTTTTAGATCTATAACATAGCAGGAAAAAAATTGTCAGATTCTCAGTCGTCTTGGGCATTATATTCTTACTTTATCAAGTGATTTATTACTGGATTAAAGCTAATTAGTCCTACAGAAATTCATGATCATATAGTTCAATCTGTGTATAAAGGGATTCAACTTTCCCAAACCTCTCTTCTTAGCACATAACATGGGAGAAACAAGCCAAGTGTAACTTCAGTCTTTCTAGTCTTTAACCTTAAAACAATATCAGCATTTATTTCAGTTGAGTTCCAATAATTACCCTCACTGAAGACCCTCCTTAAAATTTTCTCCCTTATGCTCTTCACCATTGATTAAGGAAAATGTATTTATTGATTCATCTTTACTACAGCTTCCAGGGGTGACAAAAATAAGACACTCATCAAAGTAAGTTTTGCAAAAACTCCTGCTGGGTAAACCAACCAATGATCACTTGGTTAGCTACAGAATCACCATAGCAACAGAGTCACCTCATCACGTCAAGACCCCTGCACTCTCTGGGCTTTTAGGAGAGCTTCGTATCCAGTGGTACACACCGACACAGAAGAGCCAACATCAGAGATTCATGGTTTTGACTGTTGAAAAAAAATAAAATCTCATGGTTTTGGCTCTGTTGAAAAAAAAAGTCTCATGTTTTAATTTAAAATATTCATGCTGAATACTTGAAAAACGCCACAACCAAAGGAAGAGTCACAGGAACATTGGACTCCATTCTTTGCATTGGAGCAAAATCTTGACAAGGGTCCAAAGTTCACTGTGAACTGGAGGAGAAATGAGAGTACTAGTGACGCCAGAGTGCTTTCCTACATTGAAAGGAAACGTTCCCTCTGCTATTTGGGAAAATCAGGGTGGCGTATTGACAACTTGCATGGAAAGTTGTTGAGATGGATAATAGCTATTTTGCAGCCTGTGGATTTTTAAAGCAAGAAAGCAAAAGGATTATTACAGCATGAGAAAATTGTAGGCTGTGCCAGAATCAGTGTAAAAGAGTTGGAATTCTTTTTCCTGGCTTCCCCATGAGTCATGTACATTCTAAGGGTATTAGAGTGAGTTTTGGAGAAAGAAGGAGCTACTTATCCCCAGCAAAGATGTTTCCAGAACTGATAGAGAGGAATAAGATTCAAAGTATAAAGTCAAGAAAGCCAAGATGCAACTAAGACACAAGGTCTCAGTCAAATCCAGGAAAGAAATAAAATGTCAGTTTTGGGTAAGATAATTGTGTTTGCTGATACAGATCACACCCCAATTCTCCACATGCCCATGTATAATATAAATTAAATAACTTAAAATACTTTCATGCAAAGATTTCTTTTTCATAACTCAGGATTTCAGGGAGAAGTGAATACTACAGACACTGAATCCTGAGTTATGAAAAAGAAATCTTTGCATCAAATTATTGGAACTCAAGAGTTTACAAAATCAAAAGAAATCTAGGAAAGGCACAGACTAACTAGAAACCACAGTCACATTCTCATTCAAATTTTTACCATCTTGCATGGTAAGAGTAGCCTTGAAACAAGAGACATTCCTACACTGTTAAAAAGCATCCTTGTCATTCTGCCCAGAGAATCCATGCCTTGCCCAGGAAGTTGGTATCCCAAAAAGCACTTGTGCAGAGTAACTGGATAGGAATTTTGTAGTCATTATTAAAATACAAGGAAGACATTCTCTCTTTCCATGGAGCCCATCAGGCTCCTCTGTCCATGGAAGCCTCTGTCCAGGCAAGAAGGTTGCCATTCTTTTCTCCAGGGGATCTTCCCAACCCAAGAATCAAACATGGGTCTCCTGCATTGCAGGCAGATTGTTTACCATCTGAGCCACCAGGGAAGCCCTTCTAATGGTTTAATTCATCTTAAACCTGGCACACCTCTTCCAGGATTTCTTACCAATATTCTGCTTAGAAACCTAATAAAAAATTTTTTTTTATTTTTTTGCTGTGCTGGGGGTTCACTGCAGTGCTGACTTCTCTAGTTGTGGCACATGGGCTTAGTTGTCCCACAGCGTGTGGGATCTTAACTCCCCAACCCATGTCCCTGAATTAGAAGGCAGATTCTTAACCACAAGACCACCAGGGAACTCCCCCTTAGAAGCCTAATTTGTAATCAGAGCTCTAGCTTCAAACCATTGTCATGCTATCTTTTTCCCAACAAATGAAGCTGTTAAAAGTAATAGTGGTTGCCATTTATTGAGTGCTAACTAGGTGCCAGGTGCTTCTGAAAACTCTGAAGCAAAGTTACTGAAGAGCCTAAGCCACTCCATTTTGCCAAAAAAAAAAAAAGACTCCATTTTAGAGTTCTGAGGAAAGTCTTTGGAAATCCCCTGACCTCACCCCACCACCTGTGAGCCAATCAGATCACAGATCAGGATCTCTTGACTTTACCTTCAGAACTTATGACCTGCCCGGGAAATTCGAATTAAGCCCGGGAAATGAAAACCAATCAGAACCCAACACCTAACCCTTCCACAGAAGGTAACCAATTAGACATCTCCGAACCTGGAAACTCCCATTTTTCCCGAGAGAATATCCTATATAAGCAATGTAACCCAGAGTTTGGGGCTCTTCTCCTTAGCCACTGCGTTGGTAACAGTGGGAGCCCCAGCTCGAGCTTGGTAATAAAAACTCTCTTGCTTTTGCATCGGATACCAGCTCCCTGGTGGTCATTGGGAGATTTCGCGACTTGGGCATAACATTACTAGCTGGGTTATTATTGGGTCATTCCAGTGCAGCAGTGCAGTGCTCAGTAGGGTCTGACTCTTTGTAACCCCATTGACTGTAGCTTGCCGGGCTCCTCTGTCCATGGAATTTTCCAGGCAAGAATACTGGAGTGGGTAGCCATTTCCTACTTCAGGGATCTTCCAGACCCAGGGATCAAACCCACGCCTCTTGTGTCTCCTGCATCAGCAGGCAGATGTTTTAACCATTGTGCCACCTGGGAAGCCCTAAAATAAGTTGTAATTTATAGATGAAGAAATTGAAATCTAAACTAGTTAAACAATTCACCCAAGATTTCCCAGCAGGATCCCAACTTAGTTGCTTTATATTGTCCAGCTCCCAGGACTCACTCATTCCTTCCTTGCACAGACATCTGTGGCACCCTGACCACGTGCTAAGGAGCTTCTGCTCTCTTGCAGCTCACACTCCACATTCTGCACATATATGTCAAATGCTGGTAAGTTCACCATGGATGAAGAAGAGAAAAGAGTAGAAGTTGAGAGAGAGGAACACTTCATCCTCTCTGCCCACCTCCCCAAATGTAGACAGACCTCTCAGTTATGCTTCTTCCTTCCATATGGTTATGTCCAAGCTAGTGTTCTTTTCTTTTATCTTAATTTTAACTTTTTTTTTATATTGGGGTATAGAGTAAGAGGAGAAGGGGGCAACAGAGGATGAGATGGTTGGATGGCATCACTGACTCAATGGACATGAGTTTGAGCAAACTCTGAGAGGTAGTGAAGGATAGGAAAGACTGGCATGCTGCAGACCATGGAGTTGCAGAGTCGAACACGACTTAGCAACTGAACAGCAACATAGAAGATTAACAATGTAGTGATAGCTTCAGATGGCCAGCAAAGTGACTCAGACATACATATATGTGCATCCATTCTCCCCCAAACTCCCTTCCCATCCAGGCTGCCGGATAACTTTAAGCAGAATTATACAGTTATACCTGTATAACAGAGTTATACCTGTGCTATACAGTAGGCCCTTGTTGGTGACACCAAACCTTTGCTTCTCTAAATTCTTGTAAAAATATATCTGGCTATGTCATGCCCATCATCTCCATATTTTTGTCCACTTCAGTCATCTAATTTCGTGTTTGGTTTAAAGTCCCCCTCTCTGTTCTAAGTTCTATTATAGTAATTAGTGCTTTGCGCATCCATGTGGAAACATCAATTAGACAGTGTCTCCTCTCTGCTGCAAATACTCAGCCTGCCCACCACGCACCACCCAGAGCTAACACACCTCTGAAATCTTAAAGTTATATGTCCACTCTCTAAGCACAGTTTCCCATTTATCCTTTTTGCTTTCTTATTTGTACTATGAACATCTTTGTTTCTAGCCCATAATTCCGCTTCCAGTTCCCTTTTCCCGCATGAGCGATAATCCAGCATTTGAGTCACTCCTTTGTGTCTTGATTCTTTGCTTCCTTCTGCTGCATCTGCCTCCCATAACCTCAATCTGGCCAATGCCACAGTCCTCTCTACCTAAAATGGATGGGGATGGGGGAACGAAATATAAAACTGTGTAGATCTGGTCACTGTAAGTTAATAGTGTCCAGTTGGCCCTTAATACTGTCTAAAAATCCTGTAGTGTATTTTTTTAATGTGATAGCCTGCTATATTTTTTCTAATTAATTTATTGACAATGAGCTTTTCCTCTAGTGTGGCCAGCAGGGCTACTCTTAATTGTGGTGTGCCAGCTTCTCATCATGGTAATTGGCTTCTCTTGTTGTAGAGCACAGGCTTCAGCAGTCGCAGCTCATGGGCTTAGTTGCCCGGCGGCATGTGGAATCTTCTTGGACCAGGAATCTAACCCATGTCCCCTGCACTGGCAGGTGGATTTTTAACCTCTGGACCACCAGGGAAGCCCCTGTAGTGTGTTTCTTATCAGCTTGTATCTTAGAATGCAGCATAACTATTATAAGTTTACCTGCTTTCCACAAGTCCCCTATCCCACAATTTCACCTTTCACTCTCAGATAAGGCCTCCTCTCAAATTCTACAGAGAAAACACAATCAGGTGAAAACTTGTCCAACTTCACGTGCACCCACCTACTCACTTTGCTATATTTGCTTTCTATTTATTTTTCTTTCTCCTAGTTCTCTAGAAAAGAGACTGTCCTCTTTTCTGAAGCTAATCCTGCCATCCCCTCCAGCTTCCATACAGAAGCTGGAGTCATTTCTTCTCAAGAGAGAACAGTAAGTCCTCTGACTTCTCTCTTTCTCCACTGACATTTCCTCTCTTGCATACAAGATTGCTCAAGCCTCTACCATGCAAAACACTCTCCTTTAACCTTCTACTCACTACTAACTCCCATCTAGTCTCAGTCTCTCCCATTTAAATATAAGCTAGTGCAAAAATAAAAAATAGTCTGTACACAAGTAATTTAATTTCCTGTCATTCACCTCACTTCTTAACTCTCACCTTCTGCAGCCTCTACTCCCATCATTTCATTGAAATAATTCTTTCAAATGGTGGGTGATCATGCATCCTGGTTTGCCTGGAAAACTTTTAGTTTATATTTTTCTTATTGTAATTCTTAGTAACAATCCCCACATTAGTTTTTCACAGAGAAACAAAACCAAAAGATTGTGTAGATAGATAGAAGATGTGCAAGCATGCTCAATAGTGTCCGACTTTTTGTGACCCCATGGACTGTAGCCCACCAGGCTCCTCTGTCTATGGAATTTTTGAGACAAGAATACTGGAGTGGGTAGCCATTCCTTTTTCCAGGGGATCTTCCTGACCCAAGGACTGAAACTATCTCCTGGACCTCCTGCACTGGTAGGCAAATTCTTTACCAACTGTGCCACCTGGAAAGTCCCAGATGTGTGATAGTTAGACAGATAGATAGATAGTTGACAGAGATAAAGAAATGTATTATTACAAGGACTTACTTCATATGATTATAGAAGCTGAGAAGTTCTGTGATCTGTAATTTGGAGACTGAAGAAAGCTGATGGTATAGTTTCTGTCCAAATCGAGAGTCCTGAGAACCAGGAGAACTCATGATGCAAATTACAATCCAAGTCTGAAGACTTGTGAACCAAGAATGCCAATGTTGTAAGTCCCAGTCTGAGAACTGGGAGACGCTGATGTTGCAGCTCAAATAGTCAAGGAGTGTGCATGCTAAGTTGCTTCAATCGTGTCAACTCTTTTTGACCCTATGAACTATAGCCCTCCAGGCTCCTCTGTCCATGGGATTCTCCAGGCAAGAATGGTGGAGTGGGTTGCCATGTTCTCCTCCAGGGAATCTTCCTGATTTAGAGACTGAACCCGCATCTCTTACCTGGCATTGGCAGGGGGGTTCTTTAACACTAGCACCACCTGAGAAAGAATAAATTCTTCTTTCCTCTGCTTTTTTGTTGCATTCAGGCCTTCAGTTGATTGTATGAAGCCCCCTGGAGAGAACAATCTTTTTTACTCACTCTAGTGATTCAAAGGCTAATTTCATCTAGAAGTACCTTCACAGACGCATCCAGAATGTTTATGCAAAACACTAGGCATTGATCAAGTTGATACATACACTCAACCATCAGTTCAGTTCAGTTCAGTCCCTCAGTCATGTCTGACACTTAGAGACCCCGTGGACCACAGCACGCCAGGCCTCCCTGTCCATCACCAACTCCCAGGGTTCACTCAAACTCATGTCCACTGAGTTGGTGATGCCATCCAACATCTCATCCTCTGTCGTCCCCTTCTCCTCCTGCTCTCAATCTTTCCCAGCATCAGGGTCTTTTCCAATGAGTCAGTTCTTTGCATCAGGTGGCCAAATTATTGGAGTTTCAGCTTCAGCATCAGTCCTTCCAATGAATATTCAGGACTGATTTCCTTTAGGATGGACTAGTTGAATCGCCTTGCAGTCCAAGGGACTCTCAAGAGTCTTCTCCAACACCACAGTTCAAAAGCATCAATTTTTTGGTGCTGAGCTTTCTTTATAGTCCAACTCTCACATCTATACATGACTACTGGAAAAACCATAGGCTTGACTAGACAGACTTTTGTTGCCAAAGTAATGCCTTTAATTTTTAATATGCTATCTAGATTGGTCATAACTTTTCTTCCAAGGATCACAATCTCTTTAATTCTCAAATTTATTCTATGTTGAATAATAATTTATATCACCACTCTTTCCACTCTGTAATCCTTAAGTTGCTTGACAGTGCTGCAATAATTGCCTCTATAACCCAGGCTCTTTCTTTGAAGTCCTTTGACTCTGGGAGATAAGTCTCATATGGTTACATTTGGACTTCATCAGTTATTGCTTTTCAATCTCTTTTGTAATCTCCTCTTTCTCTATCTGCTCCTTAAACAAATCCTCTTGGATTATATATTTATAATAATAGCATCAGCTATTATTATTTTTATTATTATAATACAATAACTCCCAAATATACTTCTTCGAGCCAAGATTTCCCTCCTGACCTCTAGGCTTCATAAACAACAACTATGGGACTTTCTACTTGGATGCCTAAAAGAAAAACTGTTAAACAGAACCCTTCTCAAACTGAGCCCATCAGTTTCCCTCCATATTGGTTTCTCTTCCCAGACTACCCTATCTGGGTGAGTTGTGCTCAGTTGCTAAGGAGTGTCTGACTCTTTGTGGCCCCATGGATGGTAGCCCACCAGGTTCCTTTGCACGTGGAATTTTGTAGGCAAGAATACTGGAGTAGGGAATGACAGGACCAAACCCATGGTTCATATCAGAGATCTGCACATCATCTTTGACCCACATCTTCTCCTACTCCTTTATCCTGACATATTCCTTATGTCATGATTTTCAGTTGATTCTACTTTTTGAAATATTTCTGAAATCTTTATATCTGCATATATCAACTGTGATTACCTTGGTTTAGAACCTTATTTGTTCTTACTCTACTTACTATAGTAGTCTTTTGGCTCTCTATCTCCACTTGCAATCCTTTAACCTACATGCCACACTGTCATCAATTTGATCTTTCTAAATCTCACAATGGCATTTATCTAAGTTTACCTACCCAGTCTTTGTACCTTGTATACCAGTGTACTCAACTCAAAATGGCTTATTTGACCCAAGTCTCTCATGCTGTTATACATGCTTCTTCCTTTCCCTAGAAGGCCCTCCCAATCATTCTTCATAATTAGTCTCACTCAGCCTTGGTATCAGCTCCCTCTTAGAGTCTTCTAGGCTGTTAGGTGGCCCTCCTTAAACAGCATCCTTTGCCTCCTTCATCACAGACCATCACCCTGTAGCATAATTGTAAGTTGCTATTTATCTCTACTTCTGGACTATGAACTTTGAGCTGTCTTTGCATCTGTTGTGCCTCACTTGAGGCATGACTGAATTAATGTTGTGGTTTAGTCGCTAAGTTGTATCCAACTCTGTGATCGCATAGGCTGCAGCACGGCCCTCCACAATCTCCGCCTCTGCCCTCCACAATCTCTAGGAGTTTGCTCAGATTCATGTCCACTGAGGTGGTGATGATATGTAAACATCTCATCCTCTGTCACCCCCCTTCTCCTCCTGCCCTCAGTCTTTCTCAGCATCAAGGTCTTTTCCAATAAGTCAGCTCTTCACATCAGGTGGCCAAAGTATTGGACCTTCAGTTTTAGCATCAGTTCTTCCAGTGACTATTCAGGGTTAATATCCTTTAGGATTGACTGGTTTGATCTCCTTGTAGTCCAAGGGACTCTCAAGCATCTTCTCTAGCACCACAAATCAAAAGTATCAGTTCTTTAGCACTCAGCCTTCAGCCTGACTGAATTAATGAGTATCCATTTCTTAATGCATGCGTAATCACTGTCATGTCTGACTCTTTGGGAGCCTTCAGACTGTAGCCCACCAGGGTCCTCTGTCCATGAGATTTTTCAGGCAAGAATACTGCAATAGGTTGTCATTTTCCTCCTCCAGGGGATTTTTCTCGACCCAGGGATCAAACCTGTGTCTCCTGCGGATTCTTTACCTGCTGAGCCATCAGGGAAGCCTCCACCAATTAGAAATAATTTCCACCATAATAGACAGAATACATATAAAAAACATGTTTTAAAGATATAATGTTTATCTTCTTAAAAGGATTTTATTTCAATCCAGAGATCTTTATACCTTGTAGAAATGCTAAAATTACTGAGTTCTGCTCCATAGTTCAGAGTTCCATTTCATGCTTTCCCATACAACACCTGTAGCTTAATTTTTTTCTTTGCAATTTATTATTTGATAAGTAAGTCACACTCTGCTGTCTGTTGTGGTTATTTTAAGGTTGTGCTTGTGCAGTATTTCAAGCTTCCAGAAATGCAGACAAGTCATTATAGAGATCCTTTTCTTGTACCACCTCCTGCTTGCTGAGACATATGTTTCTCTCTCTTCTAACACTTGTGTTTCTGAAATACTTTCAAGCTAGACACTATTGTAAAGACTCTTAGTATCAGATTATTACTCTGCTTTTGCACCCAAAGGATGCGGAATAGTTTCTTTTTTTCTTGTCCCATTTGTGAAATACTATTTTAAATTTTGTTCAAAGCAAAACAGTAAAAGAGAAATTCAACAGGGATCTATGATACAAATGGGAAAAAGAAAAGCTTCCAGAGTTAGCCATTTCATCCTAATCAGAAAGCATGAAATAGTCAATTACTACGAATGGTCTGAACAAGCATCAGAGAGACTTGGTAGAACATTGGATAAAGGAATGTCTCATGATTATTACTGTACAACAAAAAATTCATGAAAAACATGACATATTCAAGTTAGAAAAAGAGAGAAGCTATCACTTACGGAAAATCTGACTGTTTACCCATAAGAAGAGTTTTGGGTAGAAGGAAAGTAAAAGAAATGTTTATTAGTCTACTCAGTTTCCATTGGTAAGTGGTAGGAAATTTTTCCTAGCTCTCAATAGACTTAGAGTTTCTGAAACTCTACTCAACAAAAATTCTACTGATGTTTGCTCCTCTTCTTCCAAAGCCTCCACTCCATCCATACACAATGCTATAATTTGGGGGTGGGGGTATCCTTTATATAAAATTAAGTCATATGTAAGACAATGAGAAATAATATTGTCTTATTTGTGTATAGTTGCTTTCCAATGTCATGTTAGTTCTGCTGTACAAAGAAATGAATCGGCTATATAATATGTATACATATATCCCCTCCCTCTTGGATCTCCCTCCCATCCCACCCCAATCACACCCCTCTAGGTCGTCACAGAGAACTGAGCTGAACTTCCTGTGCTTTACAGCAGGTTCTCACTGCCTATCTGTTTTATACATGGTAGTGTACATTTGTCAATCCTAATCTCCCAATTCATTCTACTTCCCCCTTCACATCTACCCACTGCATCCATACATCTGTTCTCTGTGTCTGCGTCTCTTTCCTGCCTTGCAAATAGGTTCATCTGTACCATTTTTCTAGATTCTACATGTATGCACTAATATATGACATATATATATTTAAATGTGTATCCAAAGAGCAGTAAGGCTGGAATGACCTCTGTAGTCTTCTGTCCAATCCCATGGTCTCATTAAGTCTCTTTCCCTCTCTTTAGAATCCCTCAGAAAAAGGCATACTTGGGTGAGTCTTACTTTCAAAGGTTCCTTCTTCATTTTGTCTTTGGTCTCTTGTATACTCATTCGTGAAGGTCCAAATGAATTTAATTAAAATTTTATCCAGAATTTGTTTAATTAAGATGAACATTTAGTATACCTAATCTTTCATATTTCCAGAAAGAGGTGTGTGTGTATTGTCTCTTTGATATAAAGAGAAACCTGACATTTGAGAAAAGACTCTAACATAAAAGGTAGCGTTTCAAAAAATAGATGAAAAGAAAACATTATAATTAACATACAAAAGTAAGTATGGAGTTTGCAGCTATGCAATAAGAATAACAAAATAAATACAAAACATTCAGATAATGGGAAAGTGCTTTTGGAATTTAAAAATATGAAAAATGAAATATACACAACCAATAAGAATGTTGTAAAATAAAGCTAAAGAACTGACCCAGAAAGTAGAACCAAAAGACAAACAAATGGGGAAAAAAAAAACCCAAAAAAGAATCAGTCTATGAGATTAACATTCTATTCATAGGAGTGCTAAAAAAATTATTTTTTAATCAAAGAGGAAATTATTGAAGGAATAATACAAGTATATTTCCTATTTTCTAGAACTTGGGAACATGTGTTTGTGAATTCAAAGTGAAAGATCTCAGTGAGAATACCAGAAAAAAAGTGGAATAAAGAAAAGATTTTAAAAGGTTTCAGAGAGACAAAAGCAAGTCATACAAAAAGGATCAGTAATCAGAACAATATCAGATTTCCCAACAGCACCACTGAGAAATAAAATAGAATATTGTAAAAAAAAATAGAATTTACAACATAGCATTCAAACATACCAATGATTGAAAAAATGAAATAGAAATATTTTCAGACATGCAATGCTTCAAAACATCAATATATCAGGCAACCTTTCTCAGAAAGCTACCGGAGGAGGTTGTCTAACAGAATGAGTGAGTCATGAGACAGAACATGAGAGGAGCAGTGATGTGGGATCCAAGATGGAAAAGGACAAAATGGCAGTAAATCTAGTGGGTAGTAGTCAAGATGGGAACAAGAAAATTGAAAACGCCAGGAGAAATATAGAAGACTAGAAGAAAAAAATAATTTAACTGATAGCTTATTTGCTGCATTTAGTCATTTATTTCATAGTTTTTATGAATTAAGAATGTATAAGTAAATAAATTCTAAAAGATAATTATTAATCTAGAAATAACAAAAATTATACAAGAATGGAAGATATTTTATTATATCAAGTGGCTCAGCAGTAGACATATCTATGTATTAAGAGCAATGTAAATACTGAATATTGACTTAAATAAAATGGTAGAACAACTATATTAGAATGAAAGAAGAAAGAAACATGTATGTCTATAGTTTGAGATGCCTGAGAGGGGGAGTGGGTATAAATATGGTTTGCAGCAAGAAATAAAACAATAATTTCTAAAATTTTTAAATTAAGAAATGACAATGTTATTTAGCTATTTGGACAAATGTGGAGAAATTTCATCAGAAACAACTGAAAGGGTTCATGTTGAGAAGCAGAACACAGGAATGGGGAAAGAGTGTGATAGGTGAATACTTTTGTTTTAATTAAAATCTCTGTACATGGTTGAAATCAAATAAAATTAAGATGAATAGCTTAATGTATCAAAAGAAATACAAAACTGAAAATTCTATTAACCCTCAAAAACTTCCAGCTTCTTCATGCAATAGTGGCTTTTCCAACAATGGCATAATTTTTGCCAAGTCTACTGGAGAGAAAAAGAGTTTTGTTTGGCCCTTTACCTGAAACCTTACCCACCATTCTCTTACTCGTTCATAATCACAGGTTTGACTCCTTAAAAAATGGGTAATTTGTTTACACAGTGACATGTCCCATTGCTTTGATCACTAATTTGACCAGCACAGGTAATCCTCTTGATGCACGTTTTCTGTTTGCAATTCCAAATATTAACTGAGCTCATCTGAGGCTTCATCAGCTCTGAGTCACTGAATGAAACACAGGTCTTGAACACTGAGGGAAGCACAGGTTTTTAGGACTTTACTCTAGCAGGAGAATCTTTGAAGTTTACCCCCTCCACTAATAAGGAGGGCTTCCAACTAGCAAGTTGTAAAGTTCATCAGTATACTTTTTAATCCCTTCCAATATTCATCCAGTTAACATTATGCCTATAGCCTCCCACTGTGGCCACGAAGAATAAAACCTACAAGTCAAAAAACCACTACCATACAAAAATCCTATGATTATAAGATCAGTTTGATAATTCTTTGAAATGATTATGCCATAGTACTCACAAGAATGTGTGACAAAAATACATGTCACAATATTGTAGCCAACAAAAGTCTGTCTAGTCAAAGCTATGATTTTTCCAGTAGTCATGAATGGTTGTGAGAGTTGGACCATAAAGAAAGCTGAGTGCCAAAGAATTGATGCTTTTGAACTGCATTGTTGGATAAGACTCCTAAGAGTCCCTTGGACTGCAGGGAGAACAAACAAGTCTATCCGAAAGGAAATTAGTCCTGAATATTCATTGGAAGGAGTGATGTTGAAGCTGAAGCTCCAATACTTTGGCCATCTGATGCAAAGAACTGACTCATTTGCAAAGATCCTGATGCTGGGAAAGATTGAAGACAGGAGGAGAGGAGGGACAACAGATGAGGTGGTTGGATGACATCACCAACTCGATGGACATGAGTTTGAGCAAGTTCTGGGAGCTGGTGATGGACAGGGAAGCCTAAACGCTGCAGTCCATGGGTCCGCAAAGAGTTGGACATGTCTAAGCGACTGAGCTGACTGACTGACTTTTAATTTTATCTGAACTCGGTGAGCCCTTGAGAGGATTTTGCTCCTGCAGTAATTTGCCTCTTTGTGAGCATATCTGAAAGGCAGCATGTCTTGGCTTCTACTTAGATAATTTTCTCTTAGAATATGAGACCCAACCAGAACTAAAAATGTCTTAAAAATCCCCTTGATGAAGTTTGTTTTTAAGAAGTTTCAAAGTAAATTACAACTGGATAAGCAGCCCTTAACAACCTCAGTGAGAACAAGATGAAAACCTTTCCTGAATGTGATCCCAAAATGTAATAGGTGTAGGGCCCCAAATCCATTAAGTAATCCTATTAGTCCTTGCAGAACCAAGACATAAACCATATAGCATATTCCTCTCTAATTACAAATGTCAGCTATCCATTTGTGGGGGTGTAGTTTATGTTGGCCAACACAGAAGCCACAAGGAGGTCAAAGTCACCTTGCTTTATGAAATCTGTTACCATTTGGTGAATTTCCAGCAAATTTTAGGAACATTCTGTCCCTCCTCAAGGAGGCTGAACCACAGTAACCATTCACAGGGTCTCAAAAAAGAAAGCAAATCTATGTCCAAGCCAGAAAAATGCCAGAACTCAAATAGCCTGCTCCTCCCAAGGCAAGCTCTTATGCCTGAGAAGAGGTTCCAAGTTCATTATCTGTTTAAAAGATTCAAAAAACTTAGCTTCATAAAAAAGTGAATTGTTACCTAATTAACTGTCATGTCAGAGTTGCTTTCCTGTCAAACAAGCATTCAGTGCTTCTGATATGAATGACATTACAACCGTATTATAGCTAAGAAAACACACAGACCTGGTGAGATATGGTTCATCTCACCAATCAGAAAGTAGGTACAAAGGAGACAGACAGCAAGAAGAAAACCAAAGAGCCAGAGTCCAATAAAATTAATCACATTTTGCGAAGGGATTTTCTTATGAATCAGTGACCAGAAGAAAACTCAAACTGAATATAACTTTCAATGACTTGTGGCCAAAGAAATTGGGAGCACAACTAGCTGAGAAGTGGAAGTTTTCTCTGCAAGACCCAGAGCCCAGAGTTAGTGACATTCCATCTCTATATCAGGAAAGGTCACCTTAAGATTTCCATCATTCTGGTCACACAGGTGAGTGGCAGAGTGTTTACTGGACCCCTCCACCAGCACCAGCTAGGTACAATCCACAAAGTTCTTGCTGGATTTCATTGCTTCTTCTCAGAAGACAGTTTTACATTCCTCCAAATGCCTTTAATTTACCTCTTGTGGGATGTCATGACTGATTCCTTGACTTTTTTCTTTTTGCTTATAAATAATTCTTTATGTCTCCCCCATGCAATGGAAGGCAGAGCAGGGGGTTGTATCCATGCCCTCATGCGGGGAATGGAGGTCAATATATCCTGGTCTTATTACCAGCTGCCCTGGGAAATGGTGGGGGGTGGTCTACAGCCCCTTTTCTTCTGGCATTGGCCCCTCTTCACCACATCACCATAGTGGAGCTGAGGGGCTGGAGGCCCTAGGAGCTGAAGTAAGGATGCTTCTCTAAGGAAAAAAAAAAATGCTCCCCCCTACCTGCCCACTGGTTGCCCCAGGAAAGGGCTGGAATGTATCCAGATTTCTCTACCCAGTGGGCAGTAGAGGCTAGACAATGTCTCCAGCTTGGGCTGCCCACAGAAATCCTCATTGGAGGGGACAGTGAGCCCCAATCCTCTTATCCAGGTGGTACCTCCACAGCGATGACAGTCATGAAAACATGACAGATTACTTGACTTTTAACCACACTTGTGTATTGATTTACACTTTTTTAGTTTAAGACAAGGCAAATTTGCTCAAATAAATTATTCTCAGAAAGCATTCCAAAGATGATATCACGTCAAATCGTATTTTGTTGTTTGACGCCCCCATGTAACAATGACAGTAAGAAAGGAATATTGGGTGTCTACTGAGTCCTGTTGTAATCATGAAGCTGTACTCATGAGTTAGTTATTTTTGGATCCCCAGCCTAGTATCTTTCAATGTTTTTTAAGTGAATGAGTAAACAGTTAAGACTATGATGATGTTTATACTTTAGCAATGAGTAACAACATCAAGGCTCTCTGGTCTTAATCTCAACATTTTAGCCCTAGTTGGTTAGATTTATGATAAAGGTTGTCCAGTTGCTCAGTCGTGTCTGACTTGTTGAGACTCTACAGACTTCAGCTTGCCAGGCTTCCCTGTCCTTCACTATCTCCCAGAGTTTGCTCAAACTCATGTCCATTGAGTCAATGATGCCATCCAACCATCTCATTCTCTGTTGCCCTCTTCTCCTGCCTTCAATCTTTCCCAGTATCAGGGCCTTTTCCAATGAGTCGGCTCTTTGCATTAGGAAGCCAAAGTATTGGAGCTTCAGCATCAGTCCTTCCAATGTATATTCAGGGTTGATTTCCTTTAGAATTGACTGGTTTGATCTCCTTGCTGTCCAAGAGACTTTCACGATAAAGGTGGTGGGTAACAATCTTAACAACGTTAGGCCTCACGTAATTTTAAGCACATTCTCATTTTGCTCACCTCTAAAGAAGAGTGGATCTAAGGTCAAAGGAAACTTGGAGAAATGACTAATTTTCTGAAATGTATGAGAGATTTGTCATCCTGATTTATAAATTCACTGGCACCTGTGACTAACAGTTTGCTATGGAGCAAAATTCAGCATAAGGCAGGTCCATCCTGAACTCTTTCCAAAGGGGTTTAATTACTGAATCGCACACACAAAAATCTTGTTATAAAATGGATTTACCCAAAAGGCAGCCAGATGGCCTAGTTCCAATGCATTAGTGAGGATAAAAAGAACGACAAACATGTTGTTCCCCCACCCCCAAGATGTTTATTGTGTCACTGAGCGGAGTCAAAACCCAGGTAATAAGATGTTGATGCCTGGAAAAGGAGATGACATGAGCTTTACAACATCCCTACAGCAACTGAAAAAACTCCCTTGACTGGGGTCTCAGCAGGATTGGGAGGAAGATAGTTCCTCTAGACCAAGATCACTGTTTCCAAAAACTGTGGGTGCTACTTGCCTCCACAAGCAACTGTATCTTAGGAACAGAAAATTTAATTGACTGAAACCCACTGTGTGAAACTTAGAATGGAAAGTGGGTTCTCCACCTCCGCAGCACCTTTATTTTGGGCTATGAAGCTTTGGAAGGACAGCAGGGAGTATAAACTGGCTAGTGGTTGTCTCCTGTATTATTCATTTATGTACCACAAGAAAAAAAAAAAGAAAAAGAAAAACCTTCTGGTTCTGAGGAAATTGCATAAAAGGTAGAAATGCTGCTAGAATGACATGTGCCTTCTGGCTTATGAAATAAACGGACCTTTTGTATGTTTTTGTGATGAAAGGAAAAGCAGTTGTCATCTGTCATTTCTGGGAAGTTTGTCACCCATGAGAATTTCATTAGCCTTCTGTATAGTTTTATCCAATACTAAGCACAGATCTCTCTGAAGGCAGGCGCTGTGTCTTATTTATCTTTCTTGTACCTGAGTCAACATAGTTCCTGGCACTTAATAGGTTCTCAATAAATGTGGGGAGATGAAAAAAAAAAGATGAATACATGAAATTACGATGAATGCATGAAATGATAATTTACATGTATGTATGTTTAATCTAGAAAAAAATGGTACAGATGAATTTATTTGCAGAGCAAGAATAGAGACACAGACGTAGAGAGCAGACATGTGGACTTGGCGGGGAAGGGAAGGTGAGACGAATTGGGAGACTGGGATTGACATAGATACACTACCATGTATAAAACAGATAGCTAGTAGGAAGCTGTTATGTAGCACAGGGAGCTCAACTCGGTGCTCTGCGGTGACCTAGAGGGGTGGGATGGGGGTGGGTGGNCACACTTTCTATTATTATAATAGAGAGAAGATAAATGTGCTATAAGAAAATTTCTTAAAATTCAATAATTTAAAGATAAGGAAAATAAGGTTTAGGGAAATTTAATGTATTAATTGACTAGAAGAGTATTGAGGTTTCAAAATTTTGAAAAATACCTATTTAATATGTATGGATGCTATACTATTTTGATTATATCCATACTGCCTGGTTCTATCTAGACCTCCAAGTCACTTCTGGGTTCCTTTCATGTATATTTGCCAAAGAATGTATACAATTTTATTACTAGCTTAAGTAAATGCTAATTAATTAAATCATACATGAAAATGGATTCCAAAGACACATTTAAAATCCCTTCTCTACAATACTTGCTGAAGCCTGATCACAGTGAGCCACCTTGTTTGAACTGTCAAGAACAAATGGAAGGAAGAGTTAAATTTTGAAAATCTCAAGTGGTTGGAGTGGTAATGTGATGAAGTGACCAGGCAATTAAATGTCAAATGCCAAATGTAGATAGTAACCCCTGTATATCAAGCAGACTACCTGCCTGTGTGCACAGAAGACACAGGTGGTCTCCAAGTCTCCATTGCTTTTGCTCCACATCTCAGCTCAGCACAGCCTTACAAGAAGGGGAAACAGAGACTTCCCTGATGGTTCAGTGGTAAGGAATCCTCATTCCAATACAGGGGACGTGGGTTTGATCCCTGGTCATAGAACTAAGATTCCACATGACAAAGGGCAACTAAGCCCATGCACCTCAACTAGAGAGCCCATGAGCAATGACTAAGATGTGATGTGGCCAAACAAATAAATATTTTTAAAAAAGGAGAGGAACAGGTGGCCTTTGTCCCACATGTATGGGTCTTCATCCTTTACTGTCTTCCTAAATAATTTCCTCAGAAGCCCTAATAGTCACAGTTTGTGAATTAGAAACTTACCTAAATACAAACAGGCCTGGGGAGAAATTTTATTGTTAAAATTCTGTCTCAGGTCCAAAGACTCATAGCCCTGGAGGCACAGCTGCTGCTGCTGCTGCTAAGTCGCTTCAGTCGTGTCCAACTCTGTGTGACCCCATAGACAGCACCCCACCAGGCTCCGCTGTCCCTGAGATTCTCCAGGCAAGAACACTGGAGTGGGTTGCCATTTCCTTCTCCAATGCATGAAAGTGAAAAGTGAAAGTGAAGTTGCTCAGTCGTGTCCGACTCTTCACGACCCCATGGACTGCAGCCCACCAGACTCCTCCATCCATGGGATTTTCCAGGCAAGAGTACTGGAGTGGGGTGCCACTGCCTTCTCCCTGGACGCAGAGACTGTTTCAAATACAGGTGTCAGCAACACCTTCTAGCCACACAAACTTGAGCAAATTAATCAACCTTTCGAACTTACTGTTTCTTGGTTTTCTTTTCTAAAACTGTGAAGATGTTAAGTCCTGCATTTGAAAGTCATTGCGAAGATTAAATTAGATATTGTATGTAAAACACAAAGTTATACTGGAGGAAGGAGGAGCAAGGAGGAGATGTCAGCAGCTTGTATGTTGTTGCTCTGTCCTATTCGACTCTTTGTGACCCCACGGACTGTAGCTCGCCAGGTCCTCTGCCTATAGGATTTTCCAGGCAAGAATACTGGAGTAGGTTGCTGTTTCCTTCTCCAGGGGATCTATCCCAACCCAGGGCTTGAATTCATTTACTCCTTCTTTGCAGAGAGATTCTTTACCACTGATCCAGCAGTAGCCTTACACAGATGGTTAAGCATCCCATCTCTATCAGGCTGTCTGAGTTAAAATGCCATCTGAGAGGCTGTGTAATTTGAAGCAAGGTACTTACCTTCTCTGTGCCTTTTCTTTCATCTGTAAATAAGGGAAAATAATAGTACCTACATCATAGGCTATTATATAGATTTAATGGTATCATAGAGGTGTAATGCTAGTATTGTGGCTGAATAAATGGAGCGCTGCACAGGAGATATAACAGGTGTGAATATGTGAGTAGATAGTAGGTGAAGCGAAAGCCTGTCAGGGAAACAAGTAAAGGTAAAAGGGCCTTTAAAAGGAATGTAAAATGGTATTAAGGAAAAAAGTGCTTATTCAAATTTTTATCTGAGACTGTGCCAAGTTAATCTTTATCTTCCCACATCGCTATAGAAAAGCTGTAAATCTTTTAGTTCCATGTCTTGGACTTATTAATTTTAATCTGTCTCATTTTGATTTTGATTTTAAAGCCGGTATTCAACCATTCGCCTTGTGCATGCACTTAAAATTAACAAGTAAGAGAATAAAATATTTGCATCCCCACCCATCCCAAAGGGACTAAAGCTGAAACGCCCTTCCCTTAGTGATGAGGCTGAACAGATGGGACTTGCCCCAGGCCCCAAAGGTTAGTACTGTTCAAGCTGCAACAGAATAACAACAGAAACAAGCTCCAAAGTGGCAGATTCTCCGCCCTTTCAGCAGTGTTCAAACTCAGGACCTGATAAAAACAATAGATTCTAAGGAAAGTTATGACCAACCTAAAAAGCAGAGACATTACTTTGCCAACAAAGCTCTGTCTAGTCAAGGCTATGGTTTTTCCAGTGGTCATGTATGGATGGGAGAGTTGGACTATGAAGAAAGTTGAGGGACGAAGAACTGATGCTTTTGAACTGTGGTGTTGGAGAAGACTCTTGAGAGTCCCTTGGACTGCAAAGAGAGCCAACCAGTCCATTCTAAAGGAGATCAGTCCTGGGTGTTCTTTGGAAGTGAAGTGAAGTGAAATCACTCAGTCGTGTCCAACTCTACGACCCCATGGACCAGGCTTCTCAGTCCATGGGATTTTCCAGGCAAGAATACTGGAATGGGTTGCCATTTCCTTCTCCGGGGATCTTCCCGACCCAGGGATTGAACCCAGGTCTCCCACATTGTAGGCAGACGCTTTACTGTCTGAGCTACCAGCTAAAGCTTAAACTCTAGTAGTTTGGCCACCTCATGTGAAAAGTTGACTCATTGGAAAAGACTCTGATGCTGAGAGGGATTGGGGGCAGAAGGAAAAGGGGACTACAGGGGATGAGATGGCTGGATGGCATCACCAACTTGATGGACCTGAGTCTGAGTGACCTCTGGGAGCTGGTGATGGACAGGGCGGCCTGGCGTGCTGCGATTCATGGGGTGGCAGAGTCAGACACAACTGAGTGACTGAACTGAACTGAATGGGAGGATTCATCAGTTCAGTTCAGTTACTCAGTGTGTCCAACTCTTGGCAACCCCATGGATTATAGCACACCAGGCCTTCCTGTCCATCACCAACTCCTGGAGTTTACTCAAACTCACGTCTATTGAGTTGGTGATACCATCAAGCCATCTTATCCTCTGTCATCCCCTTCTCCTCCTGCCTTCAATCTTTCCCAGCATCAGGGGCTTTTCAAATGAGTCAGTTCTTCACATCAGGTGGCCAAAGTATTGGAGTTTCAGCTTCAGCATCAGTCCTTCCAATTTATATTTGGGGCTGATTCTCTTTAGGATGGACTGGTTGGATCTCCTTGCAGTCCAAGGGACTCTCGAGTCTTTTCGAACACTGCAGTTCAAAAGCATCAACTCTTCAGCACTCAGCTTCCTTTATAGTCCAGATCTCATATCCATACATAATTACTGGGAAAATATAGCTTTGACTAGATGGACCTTTGTCAGCAAAGCAATATCTCTGCTCTCTAATATGCTGTCTAGGTTAGTCATAGCTTTTCTTCCAAGGAGCAAGTGTCTTTTAATTTCATGGCTGCAGTCATCATCTGCAATGATTTTGGAGCCAAAAAATTAAGCCTTTCTCTGTTTCCATTGTTTCCCCATCTATTTGCTGTGAAGTAATCGGACCAGATGCCATGATCTTTTCTGAATGTTGAGTTTTAAGCCAGCTTTTTCACTCTCTTCTTTCAATTTCATCAAGAGGCTCTTTAGTTCTTCTTCACTTTCTGCCATAAGGGTGGTGTCATTTGCGTATCTGAGGTTACTGATATTTCTTCTGGCAATCTTGATTCCAGCTTGTGCTTCATCCAGCCCGGCATTTCTCATGATGTACTCTGCATATAAGTTAAATAAACAGGGTAACAATATACAACCTTGACATACTCCTTTCCCTATATGGAACCAGTCTGTTGTTCCATGTCTGGTTCCAACTGTTGCTTCTTGACCTGTGTACAGATTTCTCAGAAGGCAGGTAAGGCAGTCTGGTATTCCTATCTCTTTAACAATTTTCCACAGGTTGTTGTGATCCACATTGTCAAAGCTTTTTGTGTAGTCAATAAAGCAAAAGTAGATGTTTTTCTGGAACTCTCTTGCTTTTTTGAGGATCCTACAGATGTTGGCAATTTGATCTCTGATTCCTCTGCCTTTTCTAAATCCAGCTTGAACATCTGGAACATCTGGAAGTTCATGGCTCAAGTACTGTTGAAGCCTGATTTTGAGACTTTGAGCATTACTTTACTAGCGTGTGAGATGAGTGCAATTGCACAGTAGTTTGGACAATCCTTGGCATTGCCTTTCTTTAGGATTAGAACGAAAACTGTCCTTATCAGTCCTGTGGCCACTGCTGAGTTTTCTGAATTTACTGACATATTGAGCGCAGCACTTTCACAGCATCATCTCTTAGGATTTGAAACAGCTCAACTGTAATTCCCTCACCTCTGCTAGCTTTGTTCATGGGGATGCTTCCTAAGGTTCACTTGACTTCGGACTCCAGAATGTCTAGCTCTAGGTGAGTCATCACACCATCGTAGTTATCTGGGTCATGAAGATCTTTTTATTTAGTTCTGTGTATTCTTGCCACCTCTTCTTAATATCTTCTGCTTCTGTTAGGTCCGTATCGTTTCTGTCCTTTATTGTGCCCATCTTTGCATGAAATGTTCCCTATACCACTTTATAATTTCACTAGTAATGTGGAAGTTGACTTTCTCTATATTAACACCAACATTTGGTATCACCTGTATTTTGTTTTGTTTTGTTTCAGCAATGCTAGAGTGTACTGTGTTATCTCTTTCTGATTTTAAATTGCATTTCCTTGAATACTAATGATATTGAACATACTCTCATGTGCTTATTGATCATTCATATATCACATATCTTTTTTTAAATAAAGTATCTGTTTGCTCATTTGTTATGAGTTGTCTTTTTAATATTCAAGTGTAAGGCATTTTGTAGATGCTGGATAGATAAGTCTTTTTCCAGATTAATGTCTGTATTGTGAATGTTTTCTCTGAGTTTGCACTTACCTTTTCATTTTCTAACAGTTGTTTTCATAAGCAAAGATTTTTATTAATTTTAATAAAGTACAATTTTCAGTTATTGTATTATATTTTAATTATACTACATTGTCTTGAACTGTAATACACTTTGTAATATATTGTATTATAATTGATTAACTATGCATTATATTATACATGTTTTTCCTGACTAAAAACTCTTTGCCTACCCCAAGATTATGAAGATATTGCCCAATGTTTACTTCCATAAGCCTTTTGCAGCTTTAGCCTTTACACTGAGGTCTATGATCTATCTCCAATTAATTTTTGTATATGATGAGAAAGTGAAAGTGTTAATCACTCAGTCATGTCTGACTCTTTGTAGCCCACCAGGCTCCAGCCCCAAGGATTGTAGCCCACCAGGCTCCTCTGCCCATGGAATTCTCCAGGCAAGAATACTTGAGTGGATGGCCATTTCCTACTCCAAGGAATCTTTCCAACTCAGGGATTGAACCCAGGCCTCCTTCATTGCAGGTAGTTTCTTTACCATCTGAGCCACCAGGGTATATGCTGAGAGACAGGGGTCAAAGATGTTCCCAAGCCCTTTCTTGGAAAGATTCTCCTTACTCATAAGTTTATCTTTTACCTGTGTGCTTCCTTAACTGTAAGCTTCTCAGAGGTCAGCTATGATTGATTTATCCTTGTAATCGTAGAATTTGGCCTAGTGTTTCTCTTATATAAAAACTTAATAAATGTCCCCTGGATGAATACATTTTCTAGAAGCTGAAAGAAAGCTGAGTTAGTACCTAAGGTTTCCCCATTTTTATATGCTTTCCCTTTGATCTTTAAAGAAATTTAAATTCCTTAACAGGTAATGCATGATATAGTCCACTTTTCTTTCTACCTTTATTTTATAATATTTCCCTGCTATGGACTGTACTGTGTATCTCCACGACTAATACATTGAAGCCTAATATATCAATAGCCCAAGCCCTATCCCTAGTCCTAAATAGGACTTGGAGGGGGTAAATTTAAATGAAGTTATAAGGTGGGGTCCTAATCCAATTGGACTGGTGCCCTTATAAAGAAGAGGAAGAGAGGAAGATTATCTTGCCCTCATTATGCACACATGCCAAGGGAAAATGATGTGAAGATATAGTCAGGAGATGGCTATGGGCAAGATAGGGAAAGCACTCTCACCAGAACTTGACCATGCTGGCTCCCTGACCTCAAACTTCCATTACAACAGAGAGTTGAAAGGTTGTTGCTGAACCACGAAAAGATGCCAGGATTCTTGGCCTCTGGAGGAGAGGAATTCAGTCCAGGGCCAGAGACGAGGCTTGATCACTCAGAGCTTTTGTGTGATAAAGTTTTATTGAAGTATAAAGGAGATAGAGAAAGCTTCTGACATAGGCATCAGAAGGGTGCAGAAAGAGTACCCTCTTGCTAGTGTTAGCAGTGGAGTTATACACTCTCCAACGAATCAAAAGAATGTCTGGAGGTTGTAAAGACCTCACCAGACCTACTCCCATAATTTACATTTTAAAATAACAGGATTAGCCAGACGGTTTAATCTAGAGACTGTCCAGAGGCAGGATACATTATTGTTATATAATCCTAAGGAATGTAGAAGGAAAAAAAAAAAATTGTCCTTTCTTCCTCCTTGAGAATTCCAGACTCCTCTCTCCTTGGGAACCCCTAGACTTCTTATCAACCTGCCTAGGAAAGGACTCTCTCAGAGTCCTACTGGAAAGCACCTCTCAAGAACTCACAGGTTGCTGTAGGAGGCAAAATATCCTTGAAATAACCTGAAAACAGCCAACAGACACAGGAGACATGTGTTCAACCCTGGGTTGGGAAGATCCCCTGGAGAAGGAAATGGCAACCCACTCCAGTATTCTTGCCTGGGAAATCTGGTGGACAGAGGAACCTGGCCAGCTATGGTCTATGGGGTGGCAAAGAGTCAGACACACCTTAGCAACTCAACAACAACAGCAACGATACCTTCCAAGGAGCCAAGAATCTCAGTGGAGTATGGTAGGTCCTCTGGAGAGGAAACCAAAGTGCTCTGAAAGCACATGGGAGGGGGTATCTAGCCAAGTCTTCAGGGCAGTGAGGGCTACATTTAGAAAGTGATCTAGGGATGAATATGAAAAGATGAGTAGAGATGAGCCAGGCAAAGGGTAAGGATATCATTTTCAAGAAAAGGCAGAAATATGCAGAGATTCAAGAACAGAAGGGCATGTTGTATCGAATAATAGTTCAGTTAATTTGTAACTCTGAGTTAAAGCAAGAGGTTTGTAGAGATGGTGCTGAAGAGGAAAGCAAGAACCAGGTCAGTGAGCCACTCGAGTCTACTTTCCACTGTTTGGACTCAGAAAATATTTAAAGATGTTTATCAAGGATAAGTCTAAATCAGAGTTTCACTTAGTCCCCTCTCTTTTCACCCCCTAGCTGTCTCTCCCTCTTACTGAAATGTGTATTGGCAAGGAACAAGGTAAGCAGGAGGTCAGCTAGGAGGCTACTGTAGCATGTTTGGATGAGAGACAATGTTATTCAATGCGAGGGGTCATCATGTGATAGAAGTGGAAGAGTGCAAAGAGACGCTGACATAATACAATGACAGGGCTGATGCTTGAATTTGGAGTTTGAAGGGAAGAAGGTTTCCCCCCTTGTTGCTAGCTTAGGCAAGATGTGTGAGTTCAGTTTTGAGCATGATGGGGATAAGCTGACTCCAAACCTTCCCAAAGGTTGGTAGGAGACAGCTGGGTGCCCGAGTCTGGAGTGAGAAGAGAGCCCACATGGTAGGAAAAGATGTAAAACTCTGCAACACGTGGATGATACTGGAAAAGCTTCCAGGAAGTATGTGGCTCAACTCTTTTAGTATGTTTTTCTTTCTGTACTTTCTAACTGGCCTACCTCTTTGAAAATGGAGCAACTCAATTTTCTTGGTATTGTGGTAATTGCCATGGCATTGCATGAGGCAACTTTCATTTCTTTTCATGTAACTTCTCTGTAGAAAAAGATATCTAAAATCATCTTATACATGGAAAACAAAATGGCTATCACAATCTCAGTCCTTCCATTTATTGCTTAATTTCTCTGGGGATATTCCTAAAAACTGCTGTTATTTCAGTATTGAAGGACCTTGATTTTATTTTTGTGAAAGAACCAGGCTTACAGTTGAAGAGTGGGCTTCCCATGTGATGCTAGTGGTAAAGAACCTACCTGCTAATGCAGCAGATATAAGAGTCATGGGTTCAATCCCTGGTGGACTACAGTCCATAGAGTTGCAAAGAGCCAGACATGATTGAAGTGACTTAGCACACATGCGCAGTTGAGGAGAGACTGTCAAAGATCTGCTCTTTGAAATAACCTTTTAAAACATTATTTCATGTGTGCAAGAAGATTTTCTTAATCATGAAAAATGTTTTTGCTTCAATATACATTAGGATTCTACAGACATCCTAATTTATAAATTGCATTCAATTAAAAATACTCTGTGAATAGGAAAAAAAAGTGAGAGTAAATGTTCTAAAATGATATTAATCCTCTAAGGTTGTGAAGGATTTTATCCTTTACATTTTTTTGTGCTTTCATAATGTGTAAGCTTACTTTACAGCATAAAAAATCCTATTGCTACAATGGTTTTACTACCACATTGCATTGTACTTGTACAAAATAATAGTAGTATTGGTATTGTTTTTAGTATTTTGAATTTGATTATCCAACATTCTTTTAAATGTCTTTATTCCCTACAGACTCATTCTAATTTTATTATAAGCAAAATGTAGTCCAGGTACAGATGGTTTAAAAAATGACTTAATAAGCAGTGAACAAATCTTTCAGCAATCTGGTTGTATATCCTTCATGAGATTGTAGTATTAAAAACGGTTTTTATCATACAGATAAAGCTAAGAGAATCCATGGCTTTACAAGTTGCCAGTCAGTGGCAGAAATGAGATTAAAACTTTAGTCCTTTGCACAAAAAGCTGAGGAAAATCATTACCACTTTATGTATTTTAAAAAGTCAACTCAATTGACCTTCCTATCTCCAGGCTCAGTATAATTGGCAAATCAATATTATCAACAGTAATTAAAACTGCCAGTATTATGAAAGAAATCAGATAAATTGTATAAACTTTCTTTAAATGTTTTTCTCAAATTATCACAAATGATGGAACAAAAGACAGGAATAACATTTTTCTGAAAGTGGGACACGTGTTCACCATTGGTAAGACAAAAATGCAGAGAATGCTGCTCTGTGTTTCTTCTCAACAAAATTTGCTTTAAGAACTAAAACTAAGTGTCCCCTTCATACTCTGTACTTTATGGAAGTATTTTTTTTTTTTCCTTTTTAAGAGAATAAAGGAAAGAGAGAAAGAAATGTGCTATGAACTAGGAATGTCAGGGAGAATAGTGTTTGACAAAATGTGCCTTACTTTTTAAAATTATTGAGTGCTTGAATATAAACTACATTACATATAAAGGAAATGCAATCTCCCATAAGAGTTACCTAATAACTACTACAAGACTGTAAAAGAGTGTGTAATTCATTTACTTCTACTGATTCATTTTTTAATTTAATTTTTTATTGAAATATAGTTTATTTACAACATCATGCCAATCTCTGCTGTACAGCAAAATGACTCAATTATACACATATATACATTATTTTTTATATTCTTTTCCATTATGGTTTATCACAGGTTATTAAATATAGCTCCCTGTACTATACATTAGGACCTTGCTGTTCATCCATTCAATATGTAATAGTTTGCATCTACTGACTTCAAACTACCAGGATATCCCTCTCCCTTCCCTACCCCCTCCTTGACAACCGCAAGTCTGTTCTCTATGTCCGTGAGTTTGTTTCTATTTTGCAGATAGGTTCATTTGTACCATATTTTAGATTCCACATATCAGTGATATTGTATGGTATTTGTCTTTCTCATTTTGACTTTCTTCATTTAGTATGATAAGCTCTAGTTGCATCCTTGCTGCTGCAAGTGGCATTATTTTTGTTCTTTTTATGGCTCAGTAGTTTTCCACTGCATATATGTACCATCTCCTATACATGTATGTCTTCTTTATTCAATCCTCTCTTGATGGACATTTAAGTTGTTTCCATATTTTGGCTATTGTGAATGGTGTTGCTATGAACATAGAGATGAATGTATCTTTTTGAATCATAGTTTTGCCTGAGTATATTCCCAGGAGTGAGACTGCTGGATCATATGGTAATTCTATTTTTGGTTTTTCTGAGGAATCTCCATACTGTTTTCCATAGTGGCTGCACCAACTTACATTCCCACCAACAGAATAAGAGACTTTCCTTTTCTCCACACTCTACTTTCAATGATTCTTGAGTTAAAAAAAAATAGAGTGATGACTCTTTTTATGCACTAAACTAATGGAAAGAAATGGCATGATTATAACATGTGATAACTAAAACAATCTTGTTTATTTCATCTCTTTCATACTAGCTTAATTTTTGTTCTTCTTTTGTTCTCTAATACAGTATAGTGTCAAATAACATCATTTCCTGTGTATTAGTCATAGCTCTCCTTTTTTCCACTTAAAATGTTGGTGGCCAGATGTATAACCTATTGGACCTATTATTGGTATCTTTGCCCTGGAGCATTTNAAGACCTTTTTGATCATTAGACTAAAATAACAAAATAACTTATAAGCATAGCATCAAATTCTTATTATCACCCCACTGTCATCTAAAGGACTTATTCTTTTTATTACATCTATTTCTTACATTATCCTCTTTTAAAAAGCTTTCATGCTTTAGCAAAATTGTTCTCATCAGTAAAAGCCTTGTCTGAATTATACGTTTCTTTGAATGTAGTATTTACTCTTGGTTGCAGCTCTATGGAATTAACTGAGAAAGAGCAGATATTTATTTGTTTTTCTAAGAGGCACATACTGGATTCTGAATAAGATGAACAGTATTTAATTTCAACTGCAGTTAGTGAAAGGAAAGGAGTAAATGAAAGAGTCTTAGATAAAACATGTAAGTGAAAAATAAACTGGAAATTTGGTAAATGATGGTGATCATGTCAACTTAGTTTGAATTACAACTTGTCATATGATTTTTAATGTGCTGCTCTGTTTACCAAAGAATTTCCTGAGTTTGGTTTAAATTGTAATAAGACTATGTATGTATGACCTGAAAGTAAAATAACAATGCAAAATCAATATTTCCAATTGATTGGAAATGAAAAAATTGGATTCCACATACAAAGGACAAAGCAAATTTATTTCTCACATGACATATGAACTCAGTACCAAAGTATGTAAACACATCATAATTTAAGTAGCATCCAAAGGATATCTGTTTAATTGTACTGGAATTCATGCATTCACTTTTTTAGAGGAAAGTATCAATAGTTCTTATTAGGGTAAGAAAGTAATTCACTGAGATATAACACCTCATGACAAATTAGTTTATAAGATTAACTAAATAGGAAATGGCAACCCACTCCAGTGTTCTTGCCTGGAGAATCCCAGGGGCAGGGGAGCCTGGTGGGCTGCCGTCTATGGGGTCGCTCAGAGTCGGACATGACTGAAGTGACTTAGGAGTTGCAGCAAATGGTAATCTGACAGTAGTAATATTAGCAGCTAACACATATGATAGTTAAAAAGTGGCTCCCTAGGTGGCTCAGTGGTAAAGAATTTGCCTGCCAATGAAGGAGATGCAAGAGACGCAGGTTTGATCTCTGGGTTGGGAAGATCCCCTGGAGGAGGAAATGGCAACCCACTCCAGTATCCTTCCTGGGAAATTCCATTAACAGAGGAGCCAGGCAGGCTACAGTCCAGGGAGTTGCAAAGGGTCGGACACAACTGAGCACACACAGACACATACTGAAATGATAGTTGAGAAATGGGGCACAGAAGATCTGGTGCACAAGGAAGCCCCGGAAGGGCCAGTAATATTAGAAGATGGAGCGATTTCCTCCCACATACACACCACAAGAAAAATGCAATGCTTCACAACTTGCCAATGGTCAATGGCATGTAGATTGAGATATAAAAAACATGTTTATGCGTGTACAAATATATCCATGTATACATATATAGGAATATGTACATACACACATGTATGCAGGCATACAAAAAACAGGTTTATATAATTGATGTGAAATAGTTGAGACATTGATGGCAATGTGGACTAAAAGAACAAGTGTTCTAAAACCTAAGACATAAGCCTCTAACAAATTCCTAAGACTCAAGTTCTGGGTACATCTTCCACAAAAATGACATTTAATTAGGTTTAAATAGGTATAGCTCATTTATAACATTTTTTTTCAAATTTTGCCATCCTTTTCAGTTATTTTACCATTAATTATTATTTAGTGAGTAAATGCATGCTTATTTATTAAGGGACTCAATTAATTTTTATTTATTGATTGCTCACAATATGCAGGGACGGCTGGCCGAGCATAAAGGGACACCATTCTGCCCTTGAAGAATTCCTCAGGTACAAAGAGAAGACAAAAGCACTTGGCTTTAGCCATTATATGAGGTCATTGGTGATTCTGTTACACCAAGAGAATGCTCACGTGTGTGAATATGCCTGGGCATGTCCGTGTGTGTCCAGCCAAAGACTGGACAATGTCCAACTTGACTTTTTCACTTGGTCACCAATTCAAATAGGTTTGGCCCTCAGAAAGTTAAGATTAAAGTCACATGCACAGTAGCAGTGAAGTGCAATAAAGTGAAAAACAATTAAAAAGGTGGAAAAAAAGGTTACATACTATGTTGGATACTGGCCTGTTATAATTAGAAAAGGGTCTCCAATGATGTTTATTTAAACAAAAAACATTTAGTATGAATATTTTCAAACATACAATAGCAACAACAAAAAGAAATTATATGACCGACACCAGTATGTACAAAAATAAGAATGAACATATGTTAACGCAGAGGGTGAGAAGCTTGGATGGCATCATTGATTCAGTGGACATGAGTCTGAGCAAACTCCAGGAGATAGTGAAGGACAGGGACACCTGGCATGCTGCAGTCCATGGGATTGCAAAGAGTTGGACACAGTTGAGTAACTGAACCACAACATGTTTTATTATTGTATTAGCTAACATAGTGCTTACTATGCCTCGATCACAAGGCTTCACTCATTTGTCACACATAACCTCCTATTCCTTCACATTTTTTACTCTCTATATTTATCAGTAACATAAAATATATTACTGTTTTGTTTTTATAACTGACATAAATTTTGTCATATGCTAGATAACTTCTGGCTGGTTGCTTTTTTCACTTGATACTAAATTCTTGGAATTGATCTATATTGATACACTTATTTTAACTATATGAATGATCCAGAGCTTATTCATCCAGTGGCCCACACAAAAAATCATTCAACAGTTTCCACTCTCTTGTAGGTCGTGATCCTGAACAAACATTCACATCCCAGGCTCCATCTCGCTTCTAAGAAACCAGCCTGTGTAACTCAGGCGGTAATTACCAGGTACAAGGAACACTTTGGTAAAAGTGGGCTTCAGATTCCTGAAAACAGGTACCAGACGTCATCACTCTCATCAGGCTCCCCATTCTCATCTGTCTCTGTCTCAGTGTCTCCTTCACTTTCTTGCTGTGGCAGCAACCACTAATTTTACCTCTCACCTTGTATTCCCCCACCAACCACACACAAAGAGAAAGCATGTCTTTTTATGACAAGGCTTCTATCTGCCTTCTGGATCTTTCTCTGCTCTTTGGGGGTTTGGTCTGGTGTTACAAGTCTTTCCTCTTTTCCCTTAATCTATAAATAAATTTAAGTTACCTTGCTTTGGAAGGAAACAGTAACAAAAGTATAATAACTTCTATAATTTTGATCCTACAAAGACCAATTTCTGACCTTTCCAGCCATCTTCTCTCTCTCTCTCTATATATATATATATATATACATATATATATATAGGCTATACTGTGTAGCATGTGGAATCTGAGTTCCCCAATGAGAGACAGAATCCATGCCCGCTGCAGTAGAATCTCAGAGTCTTAACCATTGGACCAGGGAAGTCTGCAACCTCTCTATACTGACTTCTTATCCCAGTGGAAACTGGCTTCTACCACCACTAGTTCACTGAAATTATTTTATCAAGGACCCTATTAACCACTTTATTACTAAATCCAGTGGACATTTTTCAATCCTTGCTCCCCTTGACCTTCTGTAGGATTTGGCAAAGTTAACCACTTCTTTTGAATTGTATTAATACAAGTATTTCAAATATATGTGTTCAAATATAAAAGCAAATATAAAGATATAGATGTATATATTTTGCCATGTTTTCTTGAATGCTATGTTATTGAAAATATAAATAAAATATAATGTAAGAGATAATTAAAAATCATCATCCTTTCCCCAAATCTTCCTCTCCAGGAGTAACATACAACCTAAAGTGACGTGTTCTAGCCAATCCTTCCTTTTTAAAATACTATCACTCTTTCTTCTTTCTCACACAGTTTGACTACTAGTTTTTTGATTTTGGGGCTCCACTTCCATCAGTATTTTCCTACTGCAAGTATTCCTTACAAAAGATTTCCTAGAAGAGGTTCTATCTTTGGCTCTCTTCTGTTTCCACTCTCCAAACTTTCTTTGAGTTATTTTCTTCCATCCCCGTGGTTTCAAAAAATATCTCTCCTGAGTTATAAATCATATATCTGAAACTACTTAAAATCTCCATTTATATAGTTTACATGTAAGTATAAGTGACTTACTTTTCTAGACCTTTGGCAATTTGAATCTTCCCTATGCCTGAATACACAGGAGGTTTTCTCCAAAAGGTATTTTGAGATGCCTAAACTCGTGTATGGATGAGCTGAGGTTATGAAGTCTTCAGTTTGTTTCATCCGATATAATAGACACTAGTCATAGCCTGTAGATAAAGTAGACTAGAATTAAAATAAGTAAAACTGAACATTTATTTTCTCAGACTTTCTAGTTATGTTTCAAGTGTTCAACAGCCACATGTGGCTAGTGGCTACCCTATTGGACAGTGCAGATTTGTAGACATTTTCCATGATCTCAGAGATCTGTGAAACAGTACTGCTTAAGATTAAACTGACAGGAATATGAATAGCAAAGAAGAGAAAGGAAAAGCTAGTTCTAGTAAGAAATAGGAGCATAAAGAGAGGAGAAAGTTGCATTATGTTTTCTAGATGTAATGATTAATTGATAAATTGATGGCTATAGGAAATGCCAAGCTATGCAGAGGTCAAGATGAGAGATTATTAATTGTTGCTGTTGTTGTTGATGCTGTTGAGTGTGAGATTTTACAGTGGTACATCCTAGAGGATATTTCTTAAGTCACTGCCATAGTATCAAAAACTTTGTTCCATACCTTGATTTAATATCAGGAAATATTTCTTAATAAATTTTTTTTCTGTGACATTTAAAGAATCACTCTAAATAATGTTGGATTCTTATTTTCTTTATGCTACCTTATAATTAGAATAGATGAATTTTGTGAAAATCAATTGTTTCCATAAATTTTTTACACCATTTAAAAGTGGGTTTTCCCCCTGTGGATTAAATTTACCACTAAGAAAGAAACATAATGATAACAGGGAGATGTACAAAACGATATGGGTAGATGTACAAAAGTTATCAATCATTTGAATTTTTCAAAAGTTTCCCATAAAGATATCCAAGGAATTTTAAATTTCCTCCTAGAATGATATGACACTGACTCCCACTTTAACAACACTGCTCCTTAACTGGGCTTCCCTGGTGGCTCAGACAGTATAGAATCTGCCTGCAGTGTCTCCTTAAATACTTCAGTACATGTAAGACTATTATACTTTACACTATAAATGGTCATTCAGGGACTTGTACAAATATATATATATTAAGAGTGATGGATTGCTAGGGCTCATATTTTGTTTTGAGTACAGCTGTTAGCACTTGTCCAGTAATTGACTAGTTAGGTCATATGAATATAAAGATGTTCTTCTCCCATACAACTAAGCCCGGCTTTAATGCTAAAACCTTGAGCAGGATATTGAATAAAGCTCTATATTTTAAGAGATCTTTGACATCTCATGTTCACCCAAGAACATTACATACAAAATTCTGTCCAATGACTTAAAACTGACTTGCATTTTTCTCTTTTATATATTAACCTCATATCACATACTGCTGCTACCAAGTCGCTTCAGTTGTGTCCGACTCTGTGTGACCCCATGGACGGCAGCCCACCAGGCTCCCTCATCCTTGGGATTCTCCAGGCAAGAACACTGGAGTGGGTCGCCAGTTCCTTCTCCAAGGCATGAAAGTGAGAAGTGAAAGTGAAGTCGCTCAGTCGTGTCTGACTCTTAGAGACCCCATGGACTGCAGCCCACCAGGCTCCTCCGTCCATGGGATTTTCCAGGCAAGAGTACTGGAGTGGGTTGCCATTGCCTTCTCCACATATCACATACTAATCAACAAATATTTCTGAAATATTTAGCCATTTAACTTTTCCTCAAGTTTGAGGATTTTAACTAGTCATAGAACAACAGATTTCTTTAACTTCAGGTAGATATCTACTGGATATCTACTCCTCTATTATCACCTGTGTTTTTCTCACAAAACTTTATGCATTCTTTGGATTCTTTGGTAATTTTTTATGTTCTTGTAGCATTTATATTGTTTGGTGGGTTTTATTTTTGTGTTATTTTTATTTTCATCCCCAAATTTATGTCATTGTTTTTTTGGGATACAGTGAGTCTTTTGATTATTTTAATGAGCATAATTTAATCAAATACAAAAGTGTCTAAACCTTGGCTTATTGATGATTGGTTACACCTGTGTAAATACCACTGAAAGCAAGGAACTGATTCTCAAATATTTTCATATACCAAAAATCTGTGGGAGGGCTTATTAAAACACAGGGTGCTGGGTCCACTTTCAGAATTTCTATTTTTGTTTCAGTAGGTCTGAAGGGGGCCCCAAGGTTGCATGTTCAACTCAACCTTTTTGTGTACATCTGTATTGATATCTAAATTGTATGTTTGTGAATCTTTATGTGCATTTATTCCTACTTTGTGATTTTAATTATTTCTATGATGAAAATAATAGTGTACCTACATTTTATAACCTAATGTTTTACAAAAAATGCATATATATATGTATTTGTTGACAGGTACATTTTCCATTTGATTAAGTATTTTTCAATATATCATATATACCAGAATTTATTTTACCAATATGCTATTATTGTTACTTAGGCAGATTCCTTGGTCTATAAAGAAAGCTGAGTGCTGAAGAATTGATGCTTTTGAATTGTGGTGTTGGAGAAGACGCTTGAGAGTCCCTTGGACTGCAAGGAGATCAAACCAGTCAATCCTAAAAGAAATCAGTCCTGAATATTCATTGGAAGTTCTGATGCTGAAGCTGAAACTCCAGTACTTTGGCTGCCTGATACGAAGAACTGACTCATTGGTAAAGACCCTGATACTGGGAAAGATTGAAGGCAGGAGGAGAAGGGGAGGACAGAGTATGAGATGGTTGGATGGCATCACCGACTCACTGGACATGAGTTTGAGCAAGCTCCAGGAGTTGGTGATAGGGAAGCCTGGCGTGCTCCAGCGTGTGGGGCTGCAAAAAGTTGGACATGACTGAGTGACTGAATTGAACTGAGGCAGTTTCCAATATTTTATTATTACTGATAGTTCTGCAATGTTCAACCACATGGCTATATATTTGTTCATACCTCTGATTTTTTTTAAGGAAACATAAAGCCTATCTGAGTCTAGGGAGCATACATGTAAGGATTTTCTGCCAGATATCAAAATTGCCTTCCTGGAGAGTTATTTATTCTCAACTGCAGTGGAGCTATATATGATACTGGAAACTTGTGCATATGTATGTGTAAATATACATGTTTGTGTGTATATGTGTGCGTGTGTGTATGTGTATATATATATAATATATGTATATATGAAACAGAAGTCGCTCAGTCATGTCCGACTCTTTGTGACCCCATGGACTGTAGCCTACCAGGTTCCTCCCTCCATGGGATTCTCCAGGCAAGAGTACTGGAGTGGGTTGCCATTTCCTTCTCCAGGGGATCTTCCCGACCCAGGGATCGAACCCTGGTCTCCTGCATTCCAGGCAGACACTTTAACCTCTGAGCCACCAGGGATAGGTGATTGATGAAATCCTCCAGCAGTGTCCTTCAGACTTGCAATGGGAAACTTGAAAGCTACAGTTTAGAATCAGGAATTTGTATGGTGGGTGTGGCCAATTGACTAGAGACAAAGAATCTGAGACTGTTCAGCCATTCAAAATTATTAGAAAAGAGATCTCTATTGAGATGAGGAAAACAGAATTTTTTCACATGTGTTTCAATAAATTGGATTTATCTGAAATTAAAATAGAAATGTTCAAATGCCATCATGCGAATTAGTGTAATTTTATGTCTAGTTCCATTCTCATAGCATGTTGTTGTTCCGTCGCTCAGTCGTGTCTGACTCTTTGTGACCCCATGGACTGCAGCACACCAGGCTTCCCTGTCCTTCACTATCTCCCAGTTTGCTCAAATTCATGTCCACTGAATTGGTGATGCCATCGAAGCATCTCACCCTCTGTTGCCCCTTCTCCTCCTGACTTCAATTGTTCCCAGCATCAGGATCTTTTTAGTTTAAGCAGTTACATGAAATAGATTTATTTTGAGAAAATATTTTCATAGGCCTAATTCTTAAATTCATTCTGTATATTATGGAGGGAAGAAGAATAGTGCTCTCCTCACCCACAGATATCTGGGAATGAATGAATATAATAACCCTACATGTCAAAAAAATTACAGATATTATTTAAGATTTAGATCTTTGAAATAAGATTATTTTGGATTATGTAGGCGTAAATGAGTAAGTGTAAGTGAAGTCATTCAGTCATGTCCGACTCTTTGTGGCCCCATGGACTGTAGCTTACCAGGCTCCTCTGTCCATGGGATTTTCCAGGCAATAGTACTGGAGTGGATTGCCATTTCCTTCTCCAGCGGATCTTCCCAACCCAGGGATCGAACTCAGGTCTCCCATGTTGCAGACAGACGCTTTACCATCTAAGTGGCCTGGTCTAATCATTCATTATAAGTGGAAGAGAAAGGCGAAAAGTAGGTCAAGAGATGCAAAGTGAGAAAATTCTGACCTGCCATTGCTGGCTTTGAAGATGGAAGAAGGGAGCCATGAACCAGGGAATGTGGGAGGCCCATAGAAACTGGTAATGACATCAGCTGACATGCCAGGAATAAACAGAGACCTCAATCCTGTATCTTCAAAGAAATGGATTCTCTCCTATACTCTCCTTAGGAATGCAGTCAGACTTCTGACGCCCCAAAACAGTAAGATAATGTTAGTACATTTATGTTGCTTTAAGACAAGAGAGTTATAATTTGTTACAATAGCATCAGGAAATTAGGGAGATAAGCTTTATGAAAGGTGAGGATAATGTTTCTGTCTTTTTCGGTGCAGTAAATAAGAGGCCAACAAAATGCCTGGTATGTAGACAGTAGTCAGCAAATATCTATAGATTTAACTAATTAAGCCCCATACATTATTCTCATTTATTTTGGCTTTACTCAGTAAGGGAAATCGTCTCACTTGATTTTAGGAGAGAAATAGAATTTACTGATTAAATTCTGACTCTAACTAGCTTAAAAAATGCAAACAAAACCTTGGGAAAAAAGTAATTTCTTATGTAATTAGCAAAATATAACTGTATGAATGGAGAGGTTGGACCCTTCCAATGTAATGCTTTATCTCATTTTATTTGATTAGGCAAATTATGAAACAGCATGAAATGCATTACTATACTAATGTAGCCTCTAAACTGTGAATCTCATTGTAACTATGGCCTTGAGGTCTTTTAAGGTTGAACCTGAATGAACAAGTTAAAGTAGTTTAAAAGAATGCTCATTCACATGCACGTACACACACACACACACACACACACACAAGTATGTTAATTATACTCTTGCAGAGGAAAGCTTAACCTTTGTGTTACAATCAGAATAACAAAAGGAAATGGCACATCAGTCAATTTGTAACAATGCTAAAAGTAGTCAAGCCACTTGAATGTTGCAGCAATTCCAAAAATGCTTAACTGTGTGATTTGGAAGATGGACGGTGGTGATGGTAGCACATTATGAATGTATTTAATACCAGTGAATTGTATACTTTAAAATACTTAAGATGGTAAACTTTATCGTATGTGTATTTTACCACAATAAAAAAAAGTTGAAAATATATGTGGAGTAGAGTACCTGTTACCAGTCCCACTGGAGGACTCTTAAACACTCTGCCCATTGCATTTTGGTACTGGAGATGCCAAGGGAAATGCAATGCAGTCCAGTGCTAGATGAACTAACTCTTTACTTACAAAGAGAAGAGGGAGAGCAAGATCAGCCTCAATAGGGGTGTCAGTCTGCCAAGACGGCAGGTCTCTCCCTGAGGCACCCTCTTTATGATAAGGCAATAGAGAAACCCAGGAGACTCACCTGTGAGTTTTTCATGTTCTAAGCAGTCTGCCTTCTTCCCATCTTTCAGAGGCTTCCAATGTTTTCTTTGTTGTTGTTGTTACTGCTATTTGTTAGGTCCAGGGGTTTGTGATAAGGGGGACATGGGAGAAAGGGAAACACTCAGTCTTAAAGGAGCTAGAAGTCTGAATAATCCTTTTTAAACTTATTAACAAATATTCACTGAGAGCCTATTATTTGCCAGACACTCTGTTATTTTACGTTCTAAGTAAGTATGGTGGCTCAGACAGTAAAGAATCCACCTGCAATGCAGGAGACCTGAGTTCAGTTCTTGGGTCGGGAAGATCGCCTGGGGAAGGAATGGCAACCCACTCCAGTATTCTGTCCTGGAGAATTCTGTGGGCAGAGGAGCCTGGTGGGCTACAGTCCACGGGGGTCACAAAGAGTCAGACACGACTTAGGGACTAATGCTTAGTGCTTTGTTGCTAAGCAATTAGGACTGAAGAAGAAAGGAGGGAGAAAGAGAGGGAAGGAAGGAGAGTAGGGATGGAGGGAGGAAATACTACTCATCTTCCCAGTCTCTGCAAGAACTTAACAACTTTTCCTAATGACTCAGCCTAGGTTTGTTGTTGTTTAGGCATGTCTGACTCTTGGCAACCTCATGGACTGTAGCCCACCAGGCTCCTCTGTCCTTGGGACTTCCCAGGCAAGAAAACTGGAGTGGGCTGCCATTTCCAGCCTAGGTTAGCCCCTTCCCATTACAAACTCTTCCAGCACTTTATATGACTCATGACTTGCATCATTTTGTTCAGACCTGTCTCCTCTTGCCAGTGAGATTACTGAGACCAATTTGTCCTTCCCACTGCAGTATCCCATCACCCAGCAGAGAGGCCAGCACGAGGTAGGCACCTACCTGTCTTCATTAATTATGCTAATGAGTGTGCAATTTCCCTTCTCTCTGGCTTTGTTCTTATCATTGTTTTTCATCCCTGGTACAGTTGCTGTTGGGGTTCTGACTTTCTAATCAGTTTTTGGCTCGTTCCTCTTGGCAACAGAACAATCTTCTGACCTCAGGCATGATTTGCACTGATCTAGCAAGGGGTAGGGAGGGGGAAGACTTTACATTTCTGACTGCTCAGTGCAACTAATCTCCTCTACTCCCAAGGACTCCACGATGTCATTTCTGCTATTCTCCAGGTGCTATCAGAAAATCAGGATGTTACAGGCATCTGGCTTCACCCTAAACAGGACTGTTCTTTATCTGCTTTGTGTAGGTCAGGGGCTACCGTGAAAAGAAAAACATGGATATCAAAACAGAATAAACACCTGGAACAGTTTTGTTATTACCGTGAAGAGAAAAACATGGATATCAAAACAGAATAAACACCTGGAACAGTTTTGTTATCACAGAGTTAAAATGTAAAATATAAATCTAGTTGCTCAGTTTTCCTTTGTGAAGGGTCACTTCACCATACAATCTTTAGAAATTAAAACTAAGATTCTGAATTAATTATCCTTTCACTGTGCTGGGTTTTCTTTCCTTTCTTGTTCAACATTAACTGCTTCTGAAATTATGTTAAAGCAATGATCTCTATCGTAATGTCCTTCAGCTGGCCCTGAAAGCAATTTCCTATGAAAACCTCCTTTTTTTCTCTAGGAAACATCTCAACCTTCTTAACCTCATCATTTTTATGTCATTTTGTTTTGTTTTGTTTATACTTAGAGGATATTACAATTTTATGTGGCTTCACTTATCTGTGACTTAGACTAAAGTCATGTTTTGCAACAAATAGAATGATTTAAAAGTATTTTGCTCCCTCAGGAAGGCTGTTAATGTACATGGGAAATTGTGTGGCAGCAAAATGAGATACTCTCCGTGGTACAGAGTTTATCTAGGGTTGCCCATATAAAACAGGCCTCATTTAGCATTAAATCTCATTTTATGTGATCAGGGTTTATTTTCCAATGGGCTACTCAGGATTCATGTGGTAAGACTGCTTTTTACTGAGCATCCTGAGAAGGCTGTCTCTCTCTCTATCTCCACTCAAGTTGCTTACACCTCAATTTCACACTTTAATTTGCTAAGTTTTGGCCCAATTAGCACTGAATATATTGTGTGCTGCCAGTACATATTTATTAAATAAAAACAATGAACAACACATGTCAAAATACTTTGGACAATTATAAAGTAATAAGTACACATTATTAAAGTCTTCAGGTGATTGGCCTGGTTATCTTTAAACATGCTGAAAAATCATTGTCTGATGTCATATTGCTTCACATGAATAATCAAGGATATCTTTAGGATTGTGGGGCACTAAAGAGTTCATATTATGAGTCATTTTTAGCATCTTTCCCTAGAAAGGATTGTGTGTGTTTGTGTATGTGCACAACTACATAAAGTAACAAAAATTATGAGCAACATGAAAACTATTCCTAGTTAATGTAAAGAATTTCACAATTTTTCCTAAAAACTCAAGATTGATTG